>OZ026521.1:19792881-20257881 GCA_964019695.1 Loripinus fragilis
TAATTTGCTCACAGTAAACTAAGCAGGTTCATAATTTGTTCACTATATCCAGAGCAGGTTAATTATTGCTCATTATTACCTGAGCAAGTTCATTATGTGCTCACTATTAGCTGAGCAGAATCATAATTTGTTCACTATTATCTAAACTGGTTCATAATTTGAGCAGGTTCATAATTTGCTCACTACTACCTGAGCAAGTTCATAATTTGCTCACTATTACCGGAGCAGCTTCATTATTTGCTCACTATTACCTGAGCAGCTCACAATTTGCTCACTATTACCTGAGCAGGTTCATAATTTGCTCACTATTACCTGAGCAGGTTCATAATTTGCTCACTATTAGATTAGCCGGTTTATTATTCGTTCACTATTACCTGAGCAGGTTCATAATTTGCTCACTATCACCTGAGCAGGTTCATAATTTGCTCACTATTAGATTAGCCGGTTTATTATTCGTTCACTATTACCTGAGCAGGTTCATAATTTGCTCACTATCACCAGAGCAGGTTCATAATTTGCTCACTATTACCTGAGAAGGTTCATAATTTGTTCACTATTACCTGAGCAGGTTCATAATTTGCTCACTATTAGATTAGCCGGTTTATAATTCGTTCACTATTACCTGAGCAGGTTCATAATTTGCTCACTATCACCAGAGCAGGTTCATAATTTGCTCACTATTACCTGAGAAGGTTCATAATTTGTTCACTATTACCTGAGCAGGTTCATAATTTGCTCACTATTAGATTAGCCGGTTTATAATTCGTTCACTATTACCTGAGCAGGTTCAAAATTTGCTCACTATTACCTGAGAAGGTTCATAATTTGTTCACTATTACCTGAGTAGGTTCATAATTCGTTCACTATTACCTGAGTAGGTTCATAATTTGTTCACGATTCCCTGAGTAGGTTCAAGTACGGTTTGGTCTATGGTAAACTGATTCTTATAATTTCCCAACAATGGTATGTGAGACCAGCAAAGCCTCAGATCAGCCTGCACATACGTGCAGCCCCATCAGAGCCTTTGCTAGTCACTTAAATATTATATGATTGCTATGCTACTGACTCAACACTATTCAGAGTTTCTAAGCATAAAAGGAGGCTGCACATGCTCGTCTGAGTCTACGCTTATCAAAATACCACATTATTGGAAATCACATATCGTGGCTCAATTATAACATTGGACAATTTTGTTCCACAGAATCAGGATATCCGACATGTTCGGAAATATGAAAAGAGAAAGAAGAGTGTTTTAGTGTGATTTCTGTTACTAATTACTATTATGATAAAGTGACAGTGTCGCTATCTTGCCAGAGGAAGACTGCATTGTTACATTAGTAAATAACAGAAAATTATTGAAACACGATAGCTACTAATTGATCAATTATGACTTTTAAAAGCGAAGGTAAAGTAGATAATGACAACACGCTTTGCTTGCCGGTACCCGAGCGAGAGTTGAGACACATCCTCGTTAGTTCAAATATTCAGAACAATATCGACATGATGGTTGACAAACAATGTGAACAGATATAATTAGACTTTTGAAAGCTAACAAAGAAAGTTTGATTCACAAAGGAAAAGTTAGAAAGTGAAGCCTCTGATTTTACTTTTGTCATGGGCAAAAAATTTAAGACACTCAGTAATTACATGTACCTCCATAGATGCATCTCTATTATGAAATTTGTACTGAAAAAAACTGATCAAGTTCATGAGATTTTAGTACTTATCGTATACATCCGGATAGGTGGCAATCGAAAATGTTAATATCATGGACGACAAAGACGAATTTTAATTAGAAACAGAGTTTTTGATTGCCATTTGTCGCCTGACTGGCGACAAACGGCAATCAAAAACACTGTTTCTAGAGATTTTTGATCTGCGTAGGTCGATTGTTAAGAGCGTTTTCGATAGCCCCTTATCCAGTGTGGTATATGCCAGCAGCTAAGGCTCAGGCTAGCATTGCATGCATGCAGTCTCACCAGAGCTTTCACTGCTTGCACGCATAAAAAGGGAAGCAGATGAAAGTTTTGACAAAAATTTAGGCCTCTAGTCCATGTAGGTATAGCTGTGCACAGTACATTTTAGGTGAATTTACTTTTATGTATTAAGCTGGCTCATATGGGTGGCTGGGTCCCCTTAAAAATTATCAAAAAAAAATGCAAGTCTGTCTTGTGTAATTTAGCTAGTGGCTTAAATTCTCTTCCAAACAATCCCAGAAATCAGGATCCATCTTGTCAAGATTCAGTAAAACCTGTCCACTCAAAAAGAGATCAAAAATTGGTTTTCAATACCAATTATCGCTTAATGCAGGTCAAAAGTATTGCAGCATTCTGCAATACTTTCGACCTTCATTAAGCTACCGTTTTCCATTAAGACCTTTGTTTTGTCTAATTTTAAGTGGTCGCTTAAGACAGGTTTTATTGTAGATCTAGATTTTGTGAAATTGTCCTACCTGTCTTAAATTAGGCCTCAGAGTTATCTGGAAAGATTTTCAGACTGTACGTCTCCAAGAATGTCACCAACCTGAATCCCTGGACAGTCTTTAGTCTTTACTAAAAGTTAGGAATACCCTTAGAAAAAATAAAATGTCAATAACTTACATAGTATTATTATTC
Source organism: Loripinus fragilis (assembly GCA_964019695.1). NCBI lineage: Eukaryota > Metazoa > Mollusca > Bivalvia > Lucinida > Lucinidae > Loripinus > Loripinus fragilis. The sequence goes on from OZ026521.1 coordinate 19,795,497, forward strand.
CAGTTTGGATTAAAATTTGGTTTGCTTAATAATTATTACAATTCCATCCAAAACTTGAATTATTTTTAACCAATAAGTGAACGATCATACATCACAATAACAGATCAACCGAGTGTCTACTTTAACCATGAATACTTTACATCTAGTGTCCACATCAATAACTGGTTAATAATTTTCAAATTTTAATCCTGTTTGCATAAATTATGCAAGTTTTAACATATGCATATATGTAAATTACTGAATTTTATAAATTCAATATTTTCATAACCACTCCAGTAAGATTCAAGAGCATATTATTAACTAGACTTAGAGACAAGGTTCTTTCTCTAAAACTATGTATTCATATTTAAATCAAGATCTCTCTAAAACAATCCTCTAATTCCATATCCATAAAAGATGATAACTTTGTGATTGCTTTGGGAGGGAAAACCCATCTTACCATTCTTACGGCTGAATTACACAAAATTAATTTCCATATAGAAGCATAGCTAACTATCAATCTTTCTTTAGTTACTGGCTCCACTGAGATTACTCTGTTAGTAAATTTTAATCAAGTTTGAAAAAAAAATATAATGGAAAAGACAAACCAGAATCATTGCTGATTTGTCTTTTCCATTATAATGCTTGTATTCTTTTTTAATCAAGGACCATAACTATGTGTATATTATCAGAAATTTTATCATAACATAAGCAGGTAATCTACTCATCATGCGGTATAAACTGACCAAAGTTGTCGCTCTTTCAGTTTAGATACCTTAAACAAGGTAGGCATGACAGAAGAAATCATAAACTTTTTTTATAAATTCAGGTATACCATGAAAACCATAAGTACAATTTTCAAAGTAATTTCCTGGACTGCTTAACCCTTTCCTTCATGAATATTCATGATAAGCTTCACCCACTATGAATGATTATATAAATAAACTTTCACGTTTGTACAGAGTACAAAGAAATGACTTCATTACTTGTCAGGTCCATTAGTGTAGGATAATATCTAATCATATTTCCATAAGCAAACAGAGCAAACCCTGATCATGCAGCTCTTAGCTGCATGATCAGGGTCTGCTCTGTTTGAAAAAGTGTCAAAAAGGCGTTTCTATGAGGTAAAGGTTAAACAAGGTAGGCATGACAGAAGGAATTGTAGACTTTTTTTTTTTACAAAAAAAAAAAGAAAAAAAAGAAATGGTATACCAATTGAACACCATAATCACAACTTTCAAAGTAACTTCCTGGGCAGCTTAAATCCAGTGAAACGAACAAGGCCAATTTGTGGACTTTTGTGTCATTATTGTCTTCAACCAGTACAAACCACAAAAGTAGATCTTAAGATGAGCAAGGTCATATATTATTCAACAACATTGTAAAACTCCAATGGGGACATGAAATTTTTATTGACATTTTTCCTGTCACCTTACAATCAGTAACGCATTGTTAGACTATGTTAGTGTTTCCTGATTAAGAAAAAATACCGGTAAGCTCTACTGATAAAAGGCAGATTACAGCTACAGCAGTTGAAGATTTTTTTCTTTTTTTGTGAAAAGAAATTGAAAATATTGCAGGCTTTGCCAGTTTTAGGATTAAGACGAAAATAACCCTCCAGTTGAGGCCAAAAATGGCTTGAAATTAAGGGCCTGTTTCAGTCAGTATAGCTGAACAGTTAGCTAGGTATTGACATAAAACTCTGGCCACTCACAGGTAGCGTAAGAGCATAAGGTACAGCAACAAAGCATATACATAATATACATAACATACCAAGCATGGGGTATTGTTTTGTTCTTCAACAATCTTTTCATCATATCATGAAAATCAGGTATTCCATCCATAACACTGTTCATCGGGCATAGTCAAAAATTCAAAGAGGCAGGAAATAACCCTATACTCCATAATAACACCTTTTGATGCCTTGGAAATATCATGTATTTGAAAATAGTATGGAAAATGGAGCATTTGCTTTTTTGGAGCAAATGCTCCATTTTCCATAATAATTTCAAAAACTTATTTTTTTGTGAATTTTTTCAATGTTGTCTAAACATAGAAAATGATGACACTATCTAAAAATAGCCTATGGAGTAAAAGGGGTTAAATCATAGTACCTAATGACATGATTTGGGATTAAACCGTATCAGGAAGATCTAGCACATGACGTGGGAAAATAAGATGTAAAAGTTTATTTCTTTCAACTAATGACACTTAAAACCCACAAAAAGCAACTGGAAACTACTTTTAAGGTAAACTTTGTCTAATGATATTTCTGTAATGCCCACCTGCGTATGTATATACCGGTACCCCAGTAGTCACAATAGTATGTCAGGCATATTGTATTTGTCCTAAATATTTGTGGACAAAATAATGCCTTGCACACATTCACATCATATAGGGAGTGCAGTGGCTAAGTTGTAGAGTGATTGCCTCGAGATTGAGGGTTTGCAGGTTCAAGCCTCACTGGCGTCACTGCATTGTGTCCTTGAGCAAGACACATTAATCCTTGCTTAGTACTGATTCAACCCAGGAAGACCCATCCCGATATAGCTGAAAAATTGTTGACTAGGACGTAATAATCAAATCAAACAAACCAACAAACATTCACATCATATAACTTAAAATCTGTATATAACCTGCCAGTGACATCTTTTGTCCTCTGATGATAAATTTTGCAAAAAGTTTGGACCCAGATCAGGACCGACAGAAAGTCGGTCCTGGTGATCTGGATCCAAACTGTTTGAGACTCTGAAAGTGTTCCTGAAAGATTTTTTTGAAAAAGTTACTTTTGAAAAAAATCAGTGGATGACAAAAAATTATGAAATTTTTTCCAGCATGCACATTTAAACTGAACATTTTTTCAAAAAACTATCTTAAAATGTATTTCCTTACATTTCAAAAACGGCACAACTAATAATAATCCAAAATAAAACTGAAAAATTCTTCTAATTCCGCAGTTACTTGTCTACAATTTCAAGCAGTCTGACTAACTGTTCAAAGCCTCATTAGGATGGTCAGTCTGACGGACTGCCCACCCTCCACTCTACCATGATTAGACCTATCATCAACAGAAGATTGCTAGAGACCAAGTTTAACAAAACTTTGTTCGCTCAGTTAACTCTTCTAAGTCCTGAATTTACAAAACAAAATCTTGCTTGATTATCTGAGCAAACTATTCTAGTCATCCATAAATAATCTGCCGAAAAAAAATGGACTATATTTTTTCCACATGCATTTCCTGTCATGGCAGTCAAGAGTTTAAGCCTAAAATTTCAGCTTAATTTAATCAAACATTGAGCTTGCCTTTTTTCTTACGAAAGTTTTTTTTTTTATTAAAGCATTGATTTTTTTTTACTTAGGCCAAACAAAAAATACCTGTGTCTAGGGTAACCCAACCCTACCTAAATTTTACTGGTGAAACCTAAAACATTTTTCAGGTTTTCTGGAAAAAATACAATGATATGCATTTTGAAAGGTAAAATGCCATTCCCAATGCATAAAAATATATTTCTTTCCAGAAAAAAAATAATTAAGAAAAATATGTGTGCCTTCCCTACCCAAAATGTTCAGACCTGTTACTCGAAACACACTTATTTTCTTATTTGGCCTTATTAATGAATAAATAAAAAAAAACTTAAGATATATAGTTTTCATAAATTAAGATTCATGCAATTAATGTACAAACTATATACATGTACATTAAGCTTATAATATAAAGCTATATGCGACTGGGCCATGAGAAAATTGTTTCTATGGCACCCAAGACACTCGCACTTACCAGACAGTTTGCGGATGTAAACTTGGGTATTATACGGTTCACTATCTAGTTACCTTAACAGATCATACAAACATTTGGATTAACCGTTTGAAATTTTCAAACACTCACTCATCTTGAAGCACCTGGTGTTAGTTCTAACAGCCAAACTTAATGTTGCTAATCAGACTTAAAACAAGCAACCTAATTGCATTATCTGGTCAAAGATACTCTGTAGTAGACCATACTCTACTCTAGACATTCCATTGCCCCAGGTATAAAAGCCCGAACAAGTAAGGTAGTAAAAATTGGCCACACAAAATAAATGTTACTGATTGTTTTATCTTTGTTGGTGTTTTTATTTTGTCACAGATTATATCAAGTAAATTTTGATATCAAAAATAAATTCATTTAAGATCAGGCCCCATGCAAGGTTATAAAAAAATTTCCATGCTCAACTCAACTGAGCATGAAATTTCAACATGCTCATAAAAACTACTATGTTGAAAATAAATACTTTTTGCTTGTAAGCTCTCAGATGTATTTATCATGCTAATAAATGTTAAAATGCCAACAATTGTTGGCATTTTAACATTTATGAGCAGGATAAACTTCATGCTTAGCTGAGTTGAGCATGAACATTTTAATAAACTCTGGCCAGTAAAATAAATGACAGTATCAAAAAAAAAAATCAGAAACTATATTAGGTGCCGAAAAGATCAGACAATTATTATTCAATTTTGTTAAACTGTTCACTCACAGCTAGAAATTAAAACAAATAAATGGGGGAGAGAAACCCTTAAACATTTTAATTCATATGTATAATATTTTCTTTTACCAAATGATTATGATGTGGAAATCTGGTACTGGTCAGCATTTCCTTATAGCAGCAAATTCATTTTTAAGTCAAAGGTAAACTCCAGCTGTTAAGTTTTTAGACTTAATTTTTCGCAATAACTTTTTTATCTTCAATATTAGCAAAATGTGTTCGCAATAAAAAGTATTCAGGAACATCTCCGCCAACTTCTCCAAATGGTTCCAACATCCTAGATGCTGCAGGTTCATCTGTGCTTAGATGCACTCTTTGAGCATTTTAAGCAAAGCGCAAATAAACTAAGTCCAAGATGTCAGTCAAAAAGTTACATTGCACCGCCCTAATTCAATAACTTAAGCGATGGATGGCTTGTTCAAATATAATAGAAATCACGCCTAATTCGCTCGTGCTTTAAGCTAGTAGGGTCATCTCAAAACCGTTCATTTCATAGCACGTGCATAAAAGAAAAAAAAAATGCATGGCATGCGATAACCCAACCTTTGTTCCTACAAATGAGCCTGCTTTAAGTTGATTCTGCATATGCACGGTAAATTCTGAGTATGTTAACGGCAGTTTTATGTTATGCACAGCCTTTGAAGAGCGGGATATGCACCGCTTCCGAATATTTTTTGAAACTACCCCTTTCTGTCACGCCTATACGAATTATACCTGTCAATAAAAGACTTAGAAATTTAGGACAAATTCAGTTTATTGCAAAATCTTCATCTATATACACAAAAATCTGTTTGTGCCACAAGCACAAGACCTTTTGGAGAAGTTGGCGGAAATTCTCCTCTACAACTTTCATCGTGAACACATTTTGCTAAGATTGAAGATAAAAAGTTATTGCGAAAAAATAAGTCTAAAAACTTAACAGCTGGAGTTTAGCTTGGAACAAACATCGTCGTTATAAAGAGGGTTGACTGTACTAAAAAGTCTTAATAATGTGCAAAAATTTGCTAAAGCAGCCTGTTAAAGGTTGAAAAGCTTGCAAGCTTTTACAATATTCAACAGACTAGATCTGCCAGTATGCATACTAAGCGATCTTATGATCAAGAATTGTTTTAATACATACAGAGAAACACAATGCATCTTAGTGTCAAACTGTTACAATAACCTTCTCTGTACAAATTTGTTTATCTGTAGTCAATAAATAAACAAATTATTAAACACTCCAAATTAATCCAGTATTACAAAACTCTAAACACTTCTAGAGTAATTAAACACTTAACTTAATCTAACATGTTTGAATGTTTCAACTCCTTCTAATTTTTGTTTGCTTCAGCTAGAAGGCCCAAATTTTTATCATTCCATTGCAAAATTTAGTATAAGATGCCAAATGATCAGGAAATACCACAATCACAAACTGCAAACAAACCCGTTGCACCGCGAGGAAGAGCCACACTATATCATGAGACACCAGGAAGACAAACAAAGAAAAGCAACCAGCTCTCTCTTCCCCATCAAGATGAGCGCAAAACTAGAATGGACACAAAGTAATGTACAACAAAACATAGAACAATTACGGTACAGAATACCACAATGGGAGTAACAATCAACAACGAATAAACAACAACAGAAACACCACCTTAGATGGCTTTAATGCATTTTACTGATACCAAATCATCATCCTAGATTCTGCTGTTGTTGAAGCACAAAAAATGTTGAGCTTGCATGGAGGCTTCCTAACTAATGCAATGTATCATCATAGAGAAACAATCTAATCAAATTAACACATTTTGATGAAACAAAGAAATTTTTGCCTTACGACTCACATATAGTCAGAGCTAAAGAAAACCTCAAGTTCAGCCACAGTGGGCCCAGCTACAGTGGGCCCAGCTTCTCTACCAAAATAAGAATTATTTCATCATGCCAATATTTTTTTCATGTCTAACTCTTTCCTTGCTTTTCATTCTGCTGATAACCTTTGTACCTAGGAGACACACGACCAGAGTTTAAAATGTGGGAGGAGCTTCCAAAATCAGTGTTTGTTTTAGTGGCATTCAATCTCTCAACATCAATTTGATAGCAAATCCTCAGTTGTTTATTTAACAATATGTACAAAGATTTTTACAAATATACCAGAAAGCTTGATTTTAAAGTTGAGCCAGCAATAACTTTTTTTAAAATGTCGTCTGCATTTCTAATCTGCTGCATACATTCAAATGCACTTCAGGCGAGATTTTTTCATGGAGACTTTTTCATGGAAGACAATGTCATGGAGAAGCAGCCTAACCTTGGTCCATATTGTTTGCAATATAAGCTACATAATAAAATCAACAGTAAGCTACATGAGGAAAAGCGGCTAAATGACGGTTCATTAGAAAAAAGTTATACGAACTGCAAAAACAGTAATCTTAATTTTAACTGTGCATTCATGTACGTTGTGTTTGTAAAACAAATGTGTAAGCTTTAAACCAAATAAGGTGGCAGCTGAACTGCCATCCCTTATGGTATAAACTCACACTAATATAAGTAAAACATTTTCCCATGATAAGCCCTTAACATTTCTACCTGTAATAAGGTGGCAACAGAAATGCCAACCTTTGGTATAAACTTTCTTATTAAAACAATATGAGGTAAAACATTCCAGTGGTAAATCCTTTCTACCGGTTATTCAGTGGACCCCTTTTGGTATGGACTTTTGAGCTTAAATAATATAAGGTTAACATTTTCTACCAGAGTGCCGAACGGTTTGGACCCAGATCAGGGCCGAAATTTAATGAGCATGCAATGAGCAGCTCAAATGCAATCCCTTTTGGTATAAACTTACACTAGTCTTATCTTCGTACTAAAATACTATTCGGTAAAACTTTTTCTGGCAATAAATCCTTAACATTTCTACCTGTTATGAGGAGGGCAGCTGAACTGCCACCCTTCACTTATTTTAGTACTAAAACGATTTGATGTGAACATTTTCCAGTGATAAATCCTTAACAATTCTACCAATTATACAGGTGGCAGCTGAACTGCCATCCCTTTTGTATAAACTTACACTTATTTTAGTACTAAAACAATTTGAGGTGAACATTTTCCAGTGATAAATCCTTAACATTTCTACCAATTATAAAGGTGGCAGCTGAACTGCCATCCCTTTTGTATAAACTTACACTTATTTTCGTACTAAAACAATATGAGGTAAACATTTTCAGGGGATAAATCTTTAACATTCTACCCTTTATTAGTTGGCAGCTGAACTGCCATCCCTTTTGGTATAAACTTACACTTATTTTCGTACTAAAACAATTTCAGGTGAACATTTTCCAGTGATAAATCCTTAACATTTCTACCAATTATTAGGTGGCAGCTGAACTGTCATCCCTTTTAATATAAACTTACACTTAACAATATGAGGTTAACATTTTCAGGGGATAAATCCTTAATATTTCGACCTGTTACTAGGTAGCTGAACTGCCATCCCTTTTGGTTTATTAGTACCAAAGCAATATGAGATAAAAAAAAAAAAAACAACAGTGACTTTCTACGTCGATAGCGCAGTTCTAGAAAGTAGAACTACTTTTATGCGCAGGGGAGTCACTTCCGCCACTGTTTATCAATGTGATAAGTATTATAACTTCCAGTTTCCCATCGAGCACACTGTATAAACAATTCATCTTGCAATTTTGAAGAGCATTGACATAAATAAACAGTTGCTGCTGGGGATGTTTGTTTAATGTTAAACTGACTTACTAGAATCTAGTAAGGTATTTGGTCTCTGTCCTATGGGTATTTGAAAACAGTTTGGACTGGCTAGATCAGGACAGACAGACTGTTGGTCCTAATCTTGATCCACTGACTGTAATATGACACTATGATAGTGTTGCTAATTTTTTTTTTATGAAAAAGCTTATTTTGAAAAAAGTCTGCAAATGACAACAAAAGCATGAAACATTAACCAGCATATAAAGAGTTAGAAGCTAGATTCTGTTTACCTTTCGCAGACTACAATGCCTCCTTAAAGTTAAGGAAGACTTAAGTATTGATATTTCAACATGCTATATTAAATGCTAAATAAATTGCCTGGATCGATGCGGTACTTGTGGTCAAAGATATCATTGTGATCTTCAGAAAAAATGAAACTATTTTGATTTTAATCAGTTTGAAACTTTATTTTTTGCATCCTGAAAAATCAATACTTAACTTCAGTCTTCCTTAACTTTAAGGAGGCATTGTAATTCCGGGCCCTGGCTTGGAATCAAACTTCAACTACCTAGAGATGCAGTAGAATAAGTTTCTTTAACCCTTTGCCAACTGGATAATCTTTCGTGCTTTTTTGTGATCTGCTGATTTTTTTTCAAAATTCAACTTTTTCAAAAAATATTTGCCAGAAATTCATCAAATGTCTGGCCTGGTCTGGATTCAAACTGTTCGCAAAAGTTATCAATAGGTAAAGAGCTAACTATACTTACCCAGTTTTAATCTAAAGTGACAGTACTACTGAGACCATTTCAACAGCTTCACCAACTATTCTGCCTAAGTGCCTTGAACCAAGTCAGTTAAACCAGTGTATGCTTAAACGATGATCACATGCTCCTTTATAACAATTGAACAGTTTTAACCATTTCTTAGCTGATAGAACCTTTCATCTACAGTAAATCTTGTATTAGTTAGTACAAAAAAACAACAACTATTTTTCTCTGTGTACAAACCAATAGATTTTTTTTTTTTTTTAAATCACCGTATGAACTTAAAATGAAATCCTGAATATTATAAAAACACATCAAAGTCTTGAGACAATCAAGTTTGACCAGCATGCAAAAAGTTAACAATGCTATTATTACCTGTCCAGATATGCGATCATAATCCATGCTTGCTGATAGACATATTCTTATTAAAATTCCATCATATTTCCTGAAAAATATTGTGCACATCAACATCCACTGTATCAACGAGATCTTTGATTATATTTCTGTTGGTACTCTATATCTCTTTATCACTCCCATTTCAATATATGCCTTTCTGAATATCTGGACATGAAGCTGAAACGATTTATCACATGATGGTGAGTATGATCAGGAAATACCACAATCACACACCACAGACCAACCCACCGAACTGTGAGGAAGAGTCACAGAACATTTACAGTAACAAGAAATCCGTAAGACAATAAAATTTAAGCAACCAGCTCTCTCTTCCTCTTCAAGATGATTGCAAAACTTGAAAGGACACAAAGCAATGCACAACAAAACAAAGATAAACACAGATGGAAAGCACATCTAATAACAATTTGATCAGCATGTCTGGAAATAAACTTGGTAGAGGTAGACTTGGTGTAGACTCTAGACTTGGTGATGCTACATTCCAAATATCAAGGGTCTTAGGTTTTGTGGTTTTAGACAAGAAGTTTTTTTGTTTTCCATATACAACAAAGGACTTTTTAAATATGGACTTTGCCTTTAAATATGGAATTTGAGAATTTCTAAAGCATAATTTAACTTCTGAAACAAAACTTTTGGCTTCATTATGGCATGCAACTGTCTTAATTTTTGATATATAAGATAAGGTAAAAATCATACAGGACTGAAATATCTTAAACTAGAAATGTGTCCATGGAACACGGATGCCCCCGCTATGGCCAAATTCACATAAATAGGGCATTGTCATTAACAAAGGGCCATAAATCTAATAATTGGTAGATTTTATCCATAATCGAAATTGACCTGTATTTTATTATTACATACCTGTGTATGAAGTATGAATCCAATACACCAATGTATTCAAAAGATATTGCCCGGAAACCATTTTTCATAAGGAGATCAAGGGCCATAACTCTGATAATAATTGATTGATTTTATCCGTAATCAAACTTGACCTGTATTCTATGATTATATACCAGTGTATGAAATATGAATCCATTTCACCAATGTATTCAAAAGATATCGCTCGGAAACCATTTTTCGTACCGAGATCAAGGGCCATAACTCTGATGATAATTGGTGGATTTTACCCGTAATCGAACTTGACCTGTATTTTATGATTATATACCTGAGTATGAAATATGAATCCAATACATAACTGTATTCAAAAGATATCGGGGGAAACCATTTTTCATTCAGAGATCAAGGGCCATAACTCTAATAATAATTGGTGGATTTTGTCCATAATCGAAATTGACCTGTATTTTATGATTATGTACCTGTGTATGATATATGAATCCAATACCCCAATGTTTTCAAAAGATATCGCCCGAAAACCATTTTCGTACGTACCGGACAGGACGTACGGACAAGGGTGATGCTATATGCACCCCCCCCCCCCCCATTATAAATGGCGGGGGCATAATGAACAAACCTGGGTGATACTACATACCAAATGTTTCCAAATATCAAGACATTGATGCTTCAGACAAGAATATCTTAAAGTTTCCATTCCAAGAATCTGTTCCTCCTGTAGTTATGCAATGGATCGGAAATATTTGAACCATTTGAACAATTATCCAAGAGGGCAAAATAAGGATCATTACTGCCAAGTCTGGTCCAAATCCTGTCAATCCTTTTAAGCAATTACAAACATCCAATGATCACAAAAGCTCACCTTGTGCTAAAATCATGTTACAAGCCTACCATTTAGAATCCTATGCTGTTCCATCCAAATATTTATCAGACACAAAAAGTTCCATTCTTATTCTTTGTACCAGAGTTTCAGAACCAATGATGTTTTTATGTTGCCTGTTACTGTATGGGCAAAGCATCCAATTACCCAATCATATCAATAATTACCCTACTATTAATAATTCAAAATGCGGACCAAGTGACCATATGTTGTATTGTTTGTCTGTAATACAGCAATAACTGTTCCACATATTACCAGTAACCAAATTAAATGTTCAAAGACAAGGTGAAAATTAAATTTCTATGGTCTTTCTGTGCATACAAAAACACTATTTTCACTGTGTTTCAAATGTTCTGTTTCATAGATTCTGTGCATATCCCAACATTACCACTTAATATGAGATGAGACTTTAACTTTAAAATTATTTGCTGGGTAATATTCCGCTAATTTTTTTTTAAAGAAAGCAAGCAAAGACAAACCCACATGTCACACAACAGCAATCAGCTCTCTCTCTTCTTCAGCAAAATGATTGCAAAACTAGAAAGGACACAAAGAACTATTGCTTTAGAACAGACAGCAACTGAGGGGGTCCTTTTTCAAAAAATTATTCAGAAACATCATCATTCACGGTTACAGTTTAGATCCAGATCAGGCCCAACCTTTAATTGTCAGGCTGCCTAATTGACCTTTTGTCAGACCTGATCTGGGTACATACTAAGAATTGCGAAAGTAATGAAGTCACTAGCAGGAAAAGAGATAAGCTCTGACTATGTCCCTATATGACCCCAACTGAGGCATAAACACAAACATGCAACATTCAATTTATCATCCACATTTTGGACCCTGTTGCTTTTCTTTCCCATGCTTGACCTCACACATCAGGCATGTTGGGTCTGTTATATCTAAAGCATGCAATCTCAATGAATTTTAAAAGTTGCCTAGCAACAATTTAAATCTTATTTCATTAAAATTCATAAAAGTGGAAGTAATGTTAACTCTCAACTGCCAGTGGTGACTTTTGTCGTCTGCTGATAACCTTTGAAAACAGTTTGGACGCAGATCAGGCCCGACAAAATGTCGGGCCTGATATGGATCCAAACTGTTTGACATTCTAATGATATTCCTGAAAGAATTTTTTGAAAAAGTTAATTTTGAAAAAAATCAGCAGACGGCAAAAAACATGTAAAATTACCCAGCATGCAAAGCGTTAATGCTTTTACTCTTACTTGATTAAGTAAAATGAATTTTAACATTTTAAGGATCAAATTTTGGCTTATGCATTTCAGCTTGGCTATTGACGCGAAATTTACCATGAATGTAAGGTAACAGATGAATTTCACCCATGTCGAGCTTAACAGAACAGGCAATGAACTTGCAAATCTTGCTAGCTTCGTTGAAGTGAAAGGGACATCAGAGTGTCATACTTTACAAAGTCACCAGCTAAAGCATCCTGGGTAAACTTTTTACCCTAAATTCAAAGGAGTCCATTTTACAATCAGACCGCAAACTTGAATACGAGGTTATAAAACTTTTTTCATGCTCAACTCTACCGAGTGAGTGAGTTTGTGTTTAACGTCCCACCTTAGAGTCTCATCTGAAAGACTCTAGAGAAGTCGACTACTAGAGGAGTCGGGGATCGAACCTCTGCATCCCTGGGTACATGGGGAGTGGATATTTTTTCTAATTATAAGAACTTTCTACATATTTAGTTATTAACTGACAATTGCCCTTCTCGAATTGGAGGGGGCAAGATCAATTTCTACAATAGTATTTGCATGATCAATTAGGATTCAAACCTGTGACCCCACCTGCAATCCATAGGTCAGATTACAGATCCAACTCACTTAGTAAAATATTGTGCTAAGCAGCCCAGGGTTACAATAGTCTGTCATTCATGCATTGTCGCAAAAAATTAAAGTGGGTCGCAAATTAGCTATCAGCCAATGATGGGTTAAAAAATTAAAATTCAATTGAATAGAAATGTGTTAAAGAGTAAATACAAACCACTGTAATTCTAATCAAAAACCTCTTTATAGCAATTAATTTTGATTAACAGAAAAAAAAAGTTTGCTAAATGAATTAATTCACATTCAAGCAGAGAGAATATTAACCTTTTGTATGTTAACAACAATATGCAATATTCAATTCTTGATTTGCTAAATTATTTTTGTGCGTATGTAACTCCACAAAGCTAGATTCTCAATGCGTAGAGCGCTGCTTAAAATTTGCAGATAATATTTGTAAAATGTTATTTTCTGAAGTTGAGGCAAATTAACACTTCATGTAATCTTTTGCAGGTCCAATTTGTCTTGAAAATGTACATGTAGTATTATTGAAAATTTGGTGTCTGTGGGAGTCATTAATTTGTACATAAAGACTTAGCTTTTTTCAGTCAATTTGATAAAATTTTATTGACATTTCTCAATGGTTATTTTATTAAATTTACTTTTGTTATTGAGAAGATTAGTACTGATTTTATTAATTTAAGTACATTTTATTCACGACTAATGAATAAATCAATGCCCCCCCCCACCCCCCAAATAATAATTTGTTTATTACTTTATTTCATGAGAAAACAATATGCATGTACTGTATATGCAAAATGTACCTGACATTCTGGTCTAATCCATATTTAATCTCTCTTCTTGTATAAAATTTATCATGTACAGAAACCATTATATATGAGCTGTGGTATGAGATTTCCAACAATGTGACATTTTGACATGTGTAGATTCAGACGAGCCTCTGCGGCCTCCTTTTAAGCTTAGAAACTCCAAATGGTGTTCAGTCAGTAGCTTAACAATCATAGAATACTCAAGTGACTAGCAAAGGCTCTGGTCAGACTGCGCATATGCGCAGGCTGATCTGAGGCTTTGCTGGTCGCACATACCACATTTTTAGAAATATCATGTCGCGTCACATATGTATGTGCTGTATATACAAAATGTACCTGTCATTCTGGTCTACAGTAATCCATATTTAATCTTTCTTCTTGTAGTTATCATGTACAGAAACCGGATGAAACAATATCATATATATATGTTTGTTAAAAATGGAAAAAAGACTAGAAACTTGCATAACCTCACATGGTCTACAAAGCACGTTTCTAAGCGATGATATCAACATGTATGACAAAAAAGGAAATTGGTACAAATTGGTTTACAGACAGACATCACAAGTTGACACCTTGGCGCCGATCTCTATGGCAACGCCCAGAAATGGAAAAGGTGATAATTCTCCAGATCAGCTGGTCAGTGTTGGGAGACATTACATCATTAAGCCCTTAATGCGCTGCTGAAAATTTCGCAGCAGACGACATTTTAGCAAATATTGTTGCTGCTCCACCTATAATTTGTAGCAGACGACAATTTCAAATTTTGCCGCTTTTTCAAAAATAACAATAAGGCATGATATTTCATGAGAATAGTTTGCTGGCAGACGATTCTCATGAAATATCATACCTTATTTTTTTGAAAATTTGCACTGTTCCTGGGCAGGCTGCTCAGAAGTTACACGGTTGTAAGCATCCTTTCATCAGTAACTGACAACTGCCCTACATGTACTTGAATCAGGAGTAGGGTGAGAATAACCTCTATGAAAGTATGTGGCTGGACCTGGGTTCAAACTCCCCCCCCCCCCCCACCCCCCCCCCTCCCCACCCCCACCCCTACTCCAGTCCATAGAAATCAGATTTCTAATTTGACTTGCTACCGACTGCCAGGCAAATGGACAGACAGATTACTTTAGGACTTTTGTCAACAAACAAATTGGGAGCAGTTTGGGAGGGGAGCACTATAATAACCATAACTCTGTATCGGTATCACCAACATGCTTAGATAATCAAAATTTTTGAGTGTAAAATTGTAAATGTTTTCTTACCCATCAGTTTAAACATATTTTATGGGTGCTCAAAAAAACCATCTCATTGAGATGGTTCTTTTGAGTACCAACAACATTGTAATGGTTGAGAAATAAGAAAAATAATTTTTTGGGTATACACTCTTTACTGAAGGCCCGGTACCACCCAATCCATAGCATGACAGTGTACAATTAGATGAGGTGTAATTATGTCATAACCGCCATCATAGTCAAAATAGTACCACAGGGTACGGGGTGTGTGTGGTAATTGTGAATAATTCTAAATTCTAGAGCATGACCGCTAAAATCTGTTTTAATGTAAATTAGAGGCAATACCTGCTAAATCTGATGGTATCATAGTGTGTCTAAAAGCAGCACTTAGGAGCGAGACACTGATGACAGCACAGGTTTAGATAAACAAAATTTTTCAGTGTAAAATCGTTAGTATTTCCTTATCAATCAATTTTAACATACGTTTTGGGTGCTCAAAAGAACCGTCTCATTGAGACGGTTTTTTTTGAGTACCCACAACATATGTTTTGGTTGAGAAATAAGAAAATTAAATTTTTAATCCTGTGACAGTCAAGGTACTGAAATTTTTTCAACAGTAATTGGAATTCATAGGTTTGATTCATAGGGGTTTGGCCCAAATGCTCTGTTTTTTTTTTTTTTTTACTAAAATACATACACCATAAGGTTTTAATAGCTGAAAATTTAAAACAAAATTGCTGTGGATATTGCGAGAGCAGAGATATGACTTAACAACCATGACTTTCATATCCAGGACATGCCATCTTAAAGGATTCCCAAACATGAACAGATTCAATTTTGTTATTGAACTAGGCATATATTGACACAGAAAGTAAATTAAAGATGGTTTCTTGTAATAAGTAACTTATGATGTACTATCCATATCAATATGGGTAGGAATATAGTAAAATGACCCATGCTGACAGTAAAGGCCCTGATGAGACTGCCCAACTGGGCAATCGAATCAGGGCCTGGGCAGTCTAATCAGGGCCTTTGCTGTCGAGATTCCCAATCAACAGTCAAAGAAGAATTTACATCAAAAGTAGGAAGTGGATTGATAATACTGGGCAAATATGAAAGGTGATCTGGGTGATGGCTTTTTGCCCTTTTTAGGCACCTTTTTCTGCTGTGAGTATTATTCAAGTATAACTTGAAATAGGTGTCAAAGTTACTTTTAAGTTGAGAACCTTTTAATCTTCTGTGATATAAAATTATAAACTGGTAAAATTTTTATCTATTGAAGGAACAACTATATGGCATTGTGGATAAACCTCCAATCTGTATAGCAAGGGTAGCAGGTTAAAGTCCCTCTACTCCTCTAATAACGCCTTTTCACACCTTAGAAATATCATGTATTTGAAAATATTATGGAAAATGGAGCATTTGCTCAGTTGGAGCAAATGCTCCATTTTCTATAATATTTTCAAAAGTATTCAAAACTTTACTTAAATTTTTCTGGAAATTTTTCAATATGTTTAAAAATAGAAAATGATGTCATGATCTAAACATAGCATATGGAGTAAAAGATTAAAGTCCCATTTGATCCTCTGACCTGTCAGATGAGACTTAAAGCTGTGACCCCATCCCAGTTGGACCTGGGTTGCCCAGGGACACTGAACAAAATCACCAGCATCATTCTAAAATCAAAAGATAGTATTTTTTAAACTTTGTTACCTTTTCTAGTAAAACAGAATTAAGTAGATATTAACAATATTTTATCTATATTTTAATTTTTTTTTATTTATTTGTATGCTTTATTCTTTCACTTTTGAATTACTTTTTAGATTAAACATGTGCTTAAATTTTGTGAAAAAAGGAGGATAAATTTGGAATATAACCTTTACTTTCATAAAATTAAATTATCAATTCAAAGCTTGATAAAATATTTCTATATTTGTAATTCTTTTTGAGTAAAATAATTATATACAGATAATAATAATATTAATATTACCAAATGTATTTTCATACTATAAAATATTTCCATTTTTAAATGAAAATCAAAGGATAAGCAATAAGTTACTTACAATTTATTATTAACCTTATACACCAACCACTGAACAAATTTCGACACCCTTAACCTTTAAATCACAAACAAAGATCTAATATTGGTAGATAAAGCTTTAACTTATGAATTCATAATTTGGCCCTCTGCTCATTCCATGTAAAGGTGAAAAGAGACATGTTAAGGTGAAAAGAGACATGCATATATTATCTTTGCCACCAATTTTACAAGGGTGACAACTCATATACACATCCAACTGGGTAAGCATATTTAGCGCTTCATGTACTTAAATATTGCACCTATATTAGACTAAAGCCAAAAAGTGCCTTTTCACATCTGGTTCGTTCCAAAAACAGTATTTATTCTCCCTTTGCATTTTTTTCTTTAAGAAGAAAGCATAGAAAGCCGATGTAGTATAAAAGTTATTTCCCCTGAAAGTGTATCCATTCCTAATGTTAAAACTGAACAATCAACAATGCAATCTTTGTAAAATTCATAAGCATTTTGACAAAAAAAAGTTAAAATCCATATTACATACGTATTCCTACTTGGATGCGATATCGTCTTATTAATATAACAGATTCAAACAATTGCCATAGACTGGTCCACCTTATAATTATCACTGTTAGCAGTCTGTAAAATGCCATGTTTTTGTCAATATCAAGTGAACACTTCTGGAAAAGTAAACAATTCCATTTCAGAAAAATCTTTTACCAAATATGTTTTCACAGGAGATTTTCAATGTCTATTGATGAACTTTTACAATGCAAATAAAGCGGTATCTAATTTGGCTTTCATATTTTACTAATTTTAAAAGAGCCATAATTTTCTTCAGAAACACGTCTGTACAGAAATGTGAGACTTTTCTATTTATCTCTAAAAGCGCCATCTATAATTTGCAGCAGACGACAATTTCAAATTTTGCCGCTTTTTCAAAAATAACAAATAAGACATGATATTTCATGAGAATCGTCTGCTGGCAGACGATTCTCATGAAAGATCATACCTTATTTTTGTCGAAAATTGGGAAAATGTCGCAAAATTTGGCGTCTGCTGCAGCTGTGATTGGCGCTTTAAGGGTTATTCTTATCGTATGTGCAAACTTTATCAGACAACCATGCAGCTTTGTTCTTATATTTTTTAAAAAATCATATTCAAAAGCAATCATTCATTCCAAAAGACATTTTTCTGCATAAAATGATGTATGAAATGTGAAAAAAATTTATATCAGATGTCAGTTTCATGCTGAAATATACAAACTTTGCCAGTAACTGACAACAGCTCTACTTGAATCAGAGGGAGGGCGGGAATAATCTCTATGAAAGTAATTGGTCTGACCAGTTTGGTCCAACAATTGTTGGCTTTTTAATGTTTATCAGCATCTGAGATTTGTTTGTTTGATTTGATTCTTTAAGTCTCATCAACAATCTTTCAGTTATGTAGAGACAGGCCTTCCGTGGTTGAACCAGTACTAAGCTAGGATTAATGTGTCTTGCTCAAGGACACAACACAGTGACGTCGGTGATGCTCAAACCCGCGGCCCCTCGGTCCTGAGTCAAGCACTCTACCACTGAGCCACTGTGCTCACATATGAAAGTAATTGATCTGACCAATCTGGTCCAATAATTGTTGGCTTTTTAACATTTGTCAGCGTCTGAGTGTTTTAAAGGAACTGTTATTAGCAGACAGTTGAAATTTCATGCTCTGTTATAAGCAGACAGTTGAAATTTCATGCTTGGTTAACCAAAAATCAGACTCGCAAATAACATTTCTGAGATTGCTCTGAACATTTGGACTGAAGTATTGCTGAAAAAAAATTCTCATGAGAACAGAAAATTCAATTAAAATTTATTAAGTCATAACTATGAAAAGCTTTTGTTTTCTTTGAAAGGGCAAGCAGTAAAAGGAAATGAATAATATTTAATAAAATTTTGGCATTTCTGGCATCTTTTATAAGTGGGCTGTGAGATAAAATATAACAAAACATTTTATGTTTGGTAGGAGGAGTAGCGGTTGTCTAACCTTTAGAGCACCATCAAGAATACGCAGCGGACAAGATTTCACATTTTCCTTCTTCTTTATGACTAAATAAGGCTTTACATTACATGTGAATTGCCTGCAGGACACATTGAATGTCAAGCCTTATTTTCCCTTGATTTCTTTTCCGTTAACCCTTTAAATACATGTACAGCACTACATAAAACTTTCAGCCGACAAGCTTCAAATTTCGTTGCTTTGTTTTCCTTTGCTTTGATGCTTTTTTCAGTCATGTTGGAACGGATCTTCCTGGGTTGAACCAATACTTAAAGTGTCTTGCTTCTGTGCTACAAATTTTGTTACTTCTTTAAATAAGTAATCAAATAAGGCTTAACAATTCATATGAATCATAACTAGAGCAGAAGTCGATGGTACACCATCGCAAATACCCGCTTTTTGACCTATAACCTTAACCTTGTGGTCAAGGTCACACAAAATGTTGCTCAGTACCTTCAACATAATATGACCTATGCACCTGTAAAGTTTAAAGTTGCTATGTCCAATGGTTAAGGAGAAGAGGCATTTACAAAAAATACACTATATGACCTTGACCTATGGGTCAAAGTCACACCAAATGTTGTCTAGTGCCCTCCAAATCATATGACCTTTGCACCTGCAAGTTGCTGTGTCCAATGGTTAAGGAGAAGAAGCATTTACAAAAAATACACTATATGACATTGACCTATGAGTCAAGGTCACACCAAATGTTGTCTAGTGCCCTCCAAATCATATGACCTTTGCACCTGCAAAGTTTGAAGTTGCTACGTCCAACAGTTTAGGAGAAGATGCATTTACAGGAAAGTACATTATTTGACCTTGACCTTCGGGTCAATGTCACACTTAATTTTACCCAGTGCCCTCTACATCATGTGACCTATGCACCTACAGAGTTTGAAGTTACTACGTCAAAAGCTTTAGGAGGAGAAGCATTTACAAGAAAATTCAATATTTGACCTTTGACCTTGACCTTGGGGTCAAGGTCACACAAAATGTGACCTATCCAGCTACAAAGTTTGAAGTTGCTAGGTCTAACCGTTTCGGAGGAGATACATTTACAAGAAAATACATTATTTGATCTTTGACCTTGACCTTGGGGTCAAGGTCACACAAAATGTTGCCCAGTACCCTCTACATTATGTGACCTTTCCAGCTACAAAGTTTGAAGTTGCTACGTCAAAAGGTTTAGGAGTAGATGCATTTCAGTGATTCATTTACAATTTTGGGCTTATGGGTCCTGGGACTCGCTACATCCAATATCAATGCGTCCCCACTGCAAACTAATGAGTCCTAAACACTATTTTTTATGACAAGTCTGCCATACTATTGCATCCCGGGACTCGCTGGGACTCGCTGAAATAAAAACTTATGAGAAAAAGATGCAGGATGCGCAAGTAACAAAATCACTGCATTTACAAGAATATTCAATATTTGACCTTTGACCTTGGGGTCAAGGTCACACAAAATGTTTCCCAGTACCCCTTACATCATGTGACCTATTCAGCTGCAAAGTTTGAAGTTGCTACCTCTAACCGTTTAGGAGGAGATACAATTACAAGAAAATACAATATTTGACCTTTGACCTTGACCTTGGGGTCACACGAAATGTTGCCCAGTACCCTCTACATCATGTGACCTATTTAACTACAAAGTTTGAAGTTGTTACCTCAAATGGCTTAGGAGGAGATACATTTACAAGAAACGTGACGGACCGACTTTGACACGAAATTAATATACCCTTTTTTTTCTAAAGAAAAAAAGCAGGTATAATTATATACCATGACAAGCTTTAAGAAGAAATCACTGTCTGAAGCAGTTGTGATTTAGGCTATAGGCAAGGGTTAACCCTTTTCTCCACCAGTCATGACCTGTCATCTGCTCTCTCATCTGCAGCCTATATTGCAAACAATATCTGCTCAGATCAGACTGCTTAGTGTTTGCCACCATGACAAAATGTAGTCTGGAGTGCACTTGAACATATGTAGCAGAGGTAAAAAGCAGACAACAATTTCAGAACAAAAATATTAGCAGGATAACGGTTAAAACAAAAAAATCAAATAATACAATAAAGCCAGATTTTTTTATTAGTTGATTTACGGGATTTTTTTCTTCAGATTTAGGGATGTGGGGACAAACAAGAAAATAAAAAAAAGGCTCTGAAAATGACCAGTTGACTGGTCATTTTCAGAGCTTTTTTTTGTCATTTTCAGAGCTTTTTTTTTTTCATTTTCAGAGCTTTTTTTTGGGGTCATTTTCAGAGCTTTTTTTTTCTTTTTTTTCTATCTCCTGAACAGTCAGTAAAACTAGTAAGGAAACCAACAGTCTGTATTAAATCTTTAAATATTTCATAATTTTCCAAAAAATCTGGACAGGACAATCACTTTTAACAGTGTCACTCTCAAAAATACAAAGACAGAGCGTCAAAAATATATTATTTTTTTCAACAAACAAATAATATTAAGTCTGCGGATAAAATAAAAAAATAAATTTTAGAAATTAATTTTTGTTTTTTTTCTTTTTCTACTTTCCGGAAAATTCCAATAGGAGGGTTTGTAAATCAACTAATAAAAAAATTCTGGCCTAACTAGCAAACACAAAAAGCAGACATTTTTAGTGACCAAAAATATTGGCAGGATAAAGGTTGAAACAAAAAGATCAAATCATTCAATACTTAGCCATAAAGAAATTAACACTGATCAAGATAAAATCTGAACTCACCTGAGTTCTCGAAATAAGAATTTGCAAACTCCCCACCAGCACCACAACTTGTCTCTTCTAAATTTGCACTGTCAGATTATTTTTCAATCCTCTTATTAAAATAATAAAGTAAATTTTATTTCATAAATTTCTTCCCTTTTTCAATACCCCTTCTAGCTATTTTACTACTACAATTTAACTATCAGCCAAGTAACGCTTTCGCTATCATCTATTTACCCGCTAAAATCCTCGCCGCACTCTGCTGGAGCAGATAATTTGCATCATTCCCATCTTTCAACGACAACAAGCTTGTACTTTAAAGAGAATAATATATAAAACCATTTAAATCTTTTGTCAAGAAAAGAACAGAAAACGTACACCTGTATTTAAACCAATATGTTCGGATATAAAAATGCTTTGTGCTTCTTTAATAATTCAGTAGCATTTCGTAAAAGCCTAGGATTTGAGTTGTGATTTCCTTTAAGAAAATAATGCAGAACAGGGTCAGGCTGCTTCTAAGCAAGAGCTGTCTCATTGCAGTTTATGTACCACTATTTGTCACTCTTCAAATAAGCAAATTAGTATTTTGTCCTCAGTTTCATGAGTCTATTGATTGATTGAGTTCAGGCTTAAAGTCCCAGTCATGTCGGGACTCCTCCCAGAGAAAGGGCGATAGAAAAGAAGAATGGGATAGACTAAAAGGCTCCCACCCAAATTTGCCTCAAGTGAAGCAAACTTGATCCTGTCAACAAGCGAAATATGACAGAGCCATCTATCTGAATGCTGCAGCAGAGAGTGCACCACCCTACCATCCTGGAGTCTAGGTTGTATGAGCTGAATCAATGGTACATGTACTTAATTAGCTGGGGTACCATATCAGCAAATCAAGTGGCATTGACTCAGCTTTAACTGTATACACCATTGTTACCTGGCGTGCTCGATGGTAGGAAATCAAAGTATTGTAGACAGACACACTGATTAAAAGCCATGTAGGTACCAAAATGAAAGAAAATCCAGTTGTGTACGAACTATTAAAAATTACAAACCAAAAAAATGACCACTGAACGAACTAATACATGACATTTTGGCCTGACCACCATGGAATAATTTATGGTGTACGAACTATTCCAGTGTACGAACTAATACAAGATTAACTGTAAGGTTTATGAATCTATGCCTTAAACTTTTTGATTTAGGCATGACATAAAGTTGGAATGGACTGTAAACCCCAATGTAATTTACTAGTAAAATAAAAGCTTGCTGTTTGATTAAAACTTAAGTGAGTGAGTGAGATTGGGTTTAACAGCTTAGGTCATATGGAGATGGAAGTCAGCTTAAGAGACTGGAGGAGCCGGGGATTGAACTCTGGAACCCTGGGTACAAGGAGAGGGGCTTTTCCACTACACCACAGTGCACTGTAGTCATACCACTACGGCAATTTGGGTCTCGTCACCCACTTCGGTGATATAGTAAAATTACCTTCAAATAAAGGCTGACAAAAATGAGAACTTTCGAATATGTTTGCTTTGAGATTACATCGTCTAATTAACAACCTATGTGTTGTTTTGCCAAAACGGAGATAAAATCAGATTTTAAATGTGTTTTTTAACAGTTATCATGAAAAAATGTCAATTACGGTTTAGTCATAATTATAAGGTTTCATCATTAATCATCCATGACGACGAAACCGTAATAAGTTATTTCATGCCTAGTCATCAAATGTTAAAGTTTTCATATACTTTTAAAGCTAAAAGATACAATGTAAATTTGATGAACAAAAATCAATCAGAACCCAAGCATTTTCGGCCGTTTATCTGTGATTAAATGAAGAAATTGAACGTGATGAGAAAGTTACCCTAAAACCGGAATAAGTGACGAGACCAAAATTGCCGTAGTGGTATGACTACAGTGACAGTGGCTATTGTCAGATTGAAAATACTGGGAAGTTATCAGAAGGACAGGGAATTAAGTCTGGGGGTGAATTCAGATCATGAGGGATTTGCCAAGCCTAGTTCTTGGTCTTTCACCCCTTGGGTGACGCTATACATGTACCATGACAGTGTCTAATGGAAACCTACAGCAAAAATCCAGAAAGTTAAGTCAAGGGGTTTCCAAAAATTTAGATTTAGATTTTTGCTTTAGTCATCCTATTTTATAGAGTGGGAGATAGGGTCCATACTGATATTCTAAATATGCCACCATCAGCCTGCCAGTGAAACGTCATTGAAATGGTGTTTCGCTGGTGGGCGCCACCATCAGCCTGCCAGTGAAACGCCATTGAGATGGCGTTTCCCTGGTGGGCTGATGATGGCGTGATTTACCGGGAGGGGGGGGGGGGGGGTCCGGACCCCCTGGCCTCCCTCTGGATCCCCGAATGACCTATGACTGATTCTGATATTCTCTGCCCTGTGATATTATTGATAAAAACATATTAACTTCATGGCAGAATACTATAACACCAATACAACAAACTGCCCAATTACAAACTATTTGCACCCCTTTTTCTCTTATAAAGGGACAAAGGATAATTTTTATCTGATTAAACAAGTCAACATCATTGGTCTTCAATTATATTGTAAGATCTTGCAAATTGAAATACAACAAAAAGCCAAGATCTGATTATGCCGAGTTTCAATCGTCATATAAGAGTGAAAAAAACAATTTTGTCTAAGGGTCTTTGGATAAACTCATTTTTGCAGAAGCATAATTAAAACTTTATCGTTACATCTACCTTATGAAGATGCTATAAACATCTGTTACCTACTTTTCCTTTGAATCTTTGCATGCTGGGTAATTTTTCATGCTTTTTAGCCGTCTGCTGATTTTTCCTAAATTAACTTTTTCGAAAAATTATTTACCATCAGAGCGTCCAACAGTTTAGATCCAGATCAGGCCTGACGTCTATTATCCGGTCAGATCTGGTTCCTAACTAATAGCAAATGTTATCAGCAGAATTAAAAAGTCACAACTAGCTCGGAAATTGTTATTCCCTTACCCACCACTAATCTTTTGTCCTGAAAATGTTGTCTGCTTTTTACATCTGCTGCATATATTCAAGTACACCGCAGACTAGAATTTTTCATGTAAGAAAACACTAAGAGCTCTGATCAGACAATATAGGCAATCTAAGTATATAAGCATAAGAAATGAAAGAAGACTAAAGTCCTCACTGGCTAGAAAAGGTTAAAATGAATTTGGTACGTGGAAGCCAGCTTCTGCTATCTTGGGAACATGTTAAGGGCTGGTGGAGGATGTGCCCTTGCTATCGCTACTAGATGTTCTTCTGCCTGTGGAAAGTTCAGGAAACTACTTCCAATACTGGCTTCCAAGCATGTGTCACATTTAACTCGTGGAAAAGTGTTTAGTGCTTGCGTCCGCTCAGCCCTATTACATGGAAGTGAAACTTGGGCACCAACAGCCCCGGATTTACAGCAGCCTCGTAGAAATGATAGAGCCATGATCCGCTGGATCTGCGGTGTCAAACCACAAGACGAAGTCCCTATGGAAACCCTGTACACAAAGTTACGGATTCAGGAGGTAGCTGTTGCACTAAGAACTAAACGTCTGAGATGGTATGGTCATGTGGCGCGTGCATCTTCCTGGACAAATTCAATTACCGATATCTCCATCCCTGGCCCTAGAGGATGTGGAAGACCAAGGAAGTCTGGGAGTGAGTGTGTTACAGCGGATGTTGATGTGTGCAACCTAGAAGGCATCGATCCCCAGAACAGAGAAGCCTGGAAATCTGGTGTGAGAAGGACAAGCTAACTGCAGCTTACCCCAGGAACTAGAAAACTATCTGCAGTCTAAATATCAAACCAGGATTAAGTTAGGTACTATATAGCACACATGAGTGCCCTGTAAAATTTGTAAAAAATATTTTAAAACTAATAAATGATTCATAATAATGCAAACACGTCGCATGATAAAGACATATCAAGAAAGAAATACCATCATTTTGAAATTTTAATGCATAGTTTATATGCGACTTTATTTTACATTGTCACTTATCAACTCATCTCGAAGCAGTAAATTTACAATTATTTACAATTTGACAACTCAATTTCACCCATGCTAAAGATGTAACTGAAATATTCTAAATAATTATGTAAGAAGTCACTCATCAACATCACTTATCAGGCCACGTAGTGCAGTCGGTAACATGTCTGGCAACAGATGCGAGTCGAACTGCAGATCCAGGGGTCGCGAGTTTGATCCCGGCCTGGTCCCATACTTTCGTGGAGATTGATCATGGAATAAATTTTACAGTCATTCTCCTCCCTTCCGCTGAATCATTCAAGAAAGGTTGTTGTCAGTTACAAGGGAAAGTATGTGCAGGAAGTACTAGTTAACCGCTTGTTCAAGCTTGCCCAGGAAAAAGTGTGGCTAGGTGAACTGACCGTCCCACCATCACCATAGCTGTTGACTTGGGACGTAAAGCAACAAAACAAACAAACAAAATCAACATCCCCGTATCACAAGCTGTTGGCCATTCATGATTATTTTTCTCATACTGGTCCTTGTTTTGTAATGCAGTGCTTGGTGTCATTTCTAGTTTTGCAAAACTCAGAGAAAGAGAGAGCTGGTTGCTTTACTGTAATTGTGTTCCTTCTGTCATGTGGCTGTTACTGTTTTGTGTCTCTTCCTCACGGTGCCATAGGTTGGTCTGTGATTGTGGCATTACCTGGTAATACTCATTTGTTTTTGGCTTCAAATCTCGGTCCTTGCTCTTTGTAAATGCAATAACTACCAAAATCTAATGTGTTGGCTCATGTGGGGATATTTTTGGGGGTGATATGCATCTATGGGCTCTCCGACCATGAATTGTTTTGATCGTCCAAATCCCATAAAACAGTTTTTGTTGTCATTCTCAAATTACTAAACCATGATATTTTTTACTTTAAATTGTTTTGACAATCTGACTAATTCGCAACTGAAAATCATTTTGCTTTAAAAACGTCAGATTCAAGATGCTGATAACTCGGGTTTAAAAGCTTTTCTTAATTTTATGCCTGTTCGAGTATAACATGATATTAATACTAAAGTATAATTCAAAAGTATGAATTGAACCTTGAACTAAACCAAGCTTTTGTGGGTCCAGCCGCACAGCTCTATGTATGTATGTTGTTTGTGTTTAACATCCTACCAACAGCTGAGGACATACAGAGATGGGGCCAAGGCTTTAAGTCTCATCAGACAGACTGGACTGTAACAATGCTGGTAGTTATTAGCAGGAGTGGTAATAATTCACATAAAAAAAGAAAAAAACTTACTCAATATCAAATTTCAAGCAATACATGTAAGTTCATGCACTTGTTAAAAATTGCTTCAAAGTTGAAATAATCAGAAGACTCATCGTTTTTATAATTACTGAAACTAGCAAAATGCACTGCTGTAATTATCTAATTAGAAAATTACAGACTTTTCAGAAATTCAAATCTGTTGAAAACCCACTAAGTGTTCTTTGTTGTCAAATTTTGCTCTGTTTTCTTTGTACAGTTCAATTATATTTTACACTAATTTCTTTAAGATGTTAATAGAAGCTTCTTTTTACTTTTCAAATTTTGACAGTAAAATGACAGCGTTGATTTCTTCTTATCTTGATTCAAGGTTAAAATTGTATTCTTGAAATGCAACCCAATTACTAAGTGTTAATAATTAGGTAATTACACAAATTAGAAATAAACAATAACATTGTCTTTTTCTGACGCTCAAATATTCTTATCAGATTCAAATGTGTATGGTAAGACTGTTCTCTCAAGGAAAAAGGCTTCTCCTTGTTGAATGGTATGGTAAATTCGGAAGTTTTAGTGAGCGTTCTATTTTGGCGAATAGCATTAAAAGACATATTTACGATGTTAAAAAATTGTGACTTGGGCATGATTTACTTATATAATATCAGTAAACGACAGAGTGATCTCCCAATTTCGCGAGAGTTTTATTTTCACAAAACTTTGCATTTGCGAAATTTCGCAAAAATAAAACTCATATAAAAATTTGCGAATTTACAATATTCGCCTTCACTCTTGACAAGGCTTTCAAATATCTGAATGGTAACTGATTCATCAGTCAATTAACATTGAATCAATGTTGAATAATTCTTATTTCAATTTTTTTAGATTGGAGCACAACTGATTTGATTTTGATTGTGGTTTAACATCCCACTCAACAGCTATGGTCATGTTGAGACAGACAGTTACCCTAACCACTTTTTCCTGGGTAACTTTAGACTAAGCGGTTAACCAGTACTCGATGCACATACTTTTGCTTGTAATCGACAACAGCCCATCTTGAATCAGGCGGAAGGAGAATGACTGAAGAAAATATTTCATAATCAATCTCCATGAAAGTATGGATCAAACACATTATCCCTGGATCAGCAACTGGACTCCCTACTGATTGCGTTAAGGGGCCGGGCAACCACTGAATTGAAGATTGGTCTCAAGTAAAAGGTTATATTTATGAAAGATAGTCTGTTACATCTGTTTTCATGTGACGATTCATGTTCAAGAAAAACAGGACCATCAGTGGTGAAACAATAATTTCAAATTTGAATTTCTAAATATGAGCAGCAACAATGTGGTATGTGCGACCAGCAAAGCCTCAGATCAGCCTGTGCTTACGCGCAGTCTGATCAGAGCCTTTGCTAATCGCTTGAATATTTTATGAGTGTTAAGCTACTGACTGAACATCATTTGGAGTTTCCAAGCTCATTGGGGGGCTGCACAGGCTCGTCCGAGTCTACACTTGTCAAAATGCCACATTGTTGGAAATCACATGTAAAACTGCCAAGGTTCTGATTTGTAGTCATAATGAAGGACAACTGGTACCACTCAAACAGCAAACCCTGACAAAACTCCTTACTGGTTTAACCCATATAAACCTAGCATCATTTTTGCGGGACATAGGCAAACAGTACAGAACCAGATCAGATGCCGCTAAAAAGTGGCATCTGATCAGGGTCTCCACTGTTTGTTTACAGAATGTTCTATGAAAATTTGAACAAACTGAAAAATACCACCCAACATCCCTTAAAATGAAATGGACTGGTCCATTTGATAACAGTGGGAAATTTCATTCTGCTTAAATGGGTTAACATTAGTTTATCATATGACGTCGCGTCTGGAAGTGAAATAACGCCATGCAATAAAATCGATAAACTACTAGTGGTTTATAGATTTACGGGGAACGTTATGATGTCCATAACAACGTTTAGTACACAATGACAAAATTATAACGTTTTTACGCCAGAAATGAGATTTCAAAGTATACTTAATGTCATATGATAAATAGAATCTAACATTCGTGCTCTTGTATTATTGAATTTATTAAAATCGTTGCAAAAAAGAGATAAAATGCTCGGCAAGCCTCGCATTTTATCTCTTTTCCCCAACTCGTTTAAAAAATTCAATAAAACATGAGCACTCATGTAAGATCCTCTATTTATGAACACATAAGTCATCACAGTTAAGTGCATAACCCCTGCCCCTAAAGCCGATATAAAAATCACTCCATTAATCTGAAAGAACATCTTGTCTACAGCTATAACTTACTGATGGCTCAGTCATGTTATGTTTTTTATTTCTACTTCGTGCCACTACAAGTCGTCATTAATGTAAAGTGCTTCTATTGAAGTCGCTAGAAATAATTTGATTTCTTTCAACAGAAAATGACAGAACCGATGTTTGAAATGTAATAATGCTTTATATTGCCATAATTCCAACTGAGTTTGAATATTACTATCATTACAAACACATTTAGAATTGTGTCATATGAATATGTGACCCTGCTGAAAAAATAAGCTTTTCTTCACTGTAGTAATTTTCATCCGCTTTGATACAATAAATATTCATTGGTACATTATCTATTCTGAGGAGAAACATGTAAGGCCAAATAAAAAATATCTGAGTACAGGGTAACCCAACCATACCTAAATTTACTGGTGAAACCTAAAAACAAATCAGTTTTTTTTTTGAAGAAAATATCATTCTATGCATTTTGAAAGGCGGAATGCCTTTCAAAATGCATTAAATTATATTTTTTCCCAGAAAAAAATAATGAAAAAAAAATATATGTGCCTACCCTACCTAAAATTTTCAGACCCGTTACCAGAACCACACTTAATTTTTATTTGGCCTTATAATTGGCACAGGACATAGGAGGAGGAGGACTAAGAAATTACCTTCATCCATGTTTGTGTCTGTGTGTCTGAGCATCCGTGCGGCATTCCTATCCCAAATCAACACATCTCCAAGATGCCTGATCTGATTTTCTTGAAACTTTGCAGGTTTTCTTGCTCTGGTTTTGGATTTTTGATTCAATCATTTATGATGGAGTTAAAGCCCTTTCTCCTGCAACATCTCCTTGACACATCATCGGATTTTACAGAAACTTGGCAGGTTTTCTTGCTCTGTAACAAAGATGAGCATATGGTTTCAGAATTTTGATTCAATCATTTATGAGGGAGTTAAAGCCCTTTTGTCTAAAACATCTCCTAGACACATCATCTAATCTTACAGAAACTTGGCAGGTTTCTTGCTCTGGAACAAAGATGAGAAATTATTATGGTTTCAGATGTTTGATTCAATCATTTATGAGGGAGTTAAATCCCTTTTTTCTGCAATATCTCCTAGAGGCTAGACACTTCATCTGATTTTACAGAAACTTGGCTGGTTTTCTTACTCTGTAACAAAGATGAGCATATGGTTTCAGAATTTTGATTCAATTATTTATAGAGTTAAAGCCCTTTTGTCTGCAATATCTCCAAGACAGATCATCCGATTTTCCTGAAACGTTGTAGGTTTTCTTGTTTTCAAATTACATTGTCTTTCCGTAGATGAAGAATGCCTTTAACTTTAGCAAAGTTGTCAGCGCGAACCCTGAAAAGATGCTGCAGAAAGATGCACCTAATCTAGGTCTATACTGTTGTGAAAACAGTGTGGCTCCTGATTAGAACAACACTATTTTGGAGCTCAGCAGAGAAAGATTTACAGAACTAGCTGATGTGGGTCTACCTGCAGATTTTCTTCCAAAGATTTAGCATTTTAACTTTTTCCTTGCCAGCAGCGACTTTTGTTGTCTGCTGATAGCGCTTGCAAACAGTTTGGACTCAGATCAGGACTGACAAAATGTTGGTCCAGATCTGGATCCAAACTGTTTGATACTCACTTTGATAGTGTTTCTGAATTTTTTTTCTTCAAAATTCCAAGCAAACGACAACAAAAGCATGAAAAATTACCCAGCATGCAGAGTTAAAGTACATACAGTAAAACCTGCCACTCAAAAAGAAGACCAAAAATTGGTTTTCAAGACAGATTATCGCTTGATGCAGGTTAAAAGTATTGCAGAATGCTCCAAGAGAGCATTCTGCAATACTTTCGACCTTCATTTAGCAACCATTTTTCTTTAAAACCTTTGTTTTACCTTATTTTGAGTGGCTGCTTAAGACAGGTTTTACTGAATATTTTGATGAATTTTGATCTATCTGTATTGTCAGAGTTGAAGAATATTGGTGTCATTAGAAAAACATTTGAATGTTCAAAACTTGATACATCCCAAATTTCAATCACATCACTGAAAACTGTAATGTCACCTAAGAATACCAAAGAGATCAACAAACTTTGTTCATTAAATAAACAATTTTTCAGCCACATCCTGATGATGGCATCATGCGACAGTCACTGATAGACACTACTGTATCACACACCAGACATAGTGACCACTGCAGAAACATTATACAGGGCAGCTATGTTTGGGGTCCATAGGAATGGACTGCATTAAAAGTGAATTGTGAGGGAGCGCAGTGGCTCAGTGGTAGAGTACTTGACTCGAGACCGAAGGGCCGCGGGTTCTAGCCTCACCGGCGTCACTGCGTTGTGGTCCTTGAGCAAGACACATTTATCCTAACTTAGTACTGGTTCAACCCAGGAAGACCCCTCCCTTTATAACTGAAAGATTGTTGATGGTACGTAACAAATTAAATCAAACAAACAAAAGTAAATTGTGTTTTTATAATTTTAGAAAGGAATTATAGGAATTTAAATGACCGTGTGTTGGTGCTGATCTTGGTCCAAACTGTTTGAAAATGTTATCAGCAGAAAATAAAATTCGCTGCTAGTAAACAAAGAGATAAAGTTGATATTTGTGCACTGATTTAATAGCAAAAGCATTTTTTCTTCCTTATTTAAAGTTACTGATATCTTAAATTATGTAACAGATGCACAAGTTCACATCATTTGACAAGCAAGTTATAATTCAAGACCAATTATTCCTCAATTTATAAACAAATTACTACTATTGTTACCATGGTACAAGTAAAAATTGTTAAAAAACACACCCTTCCTCTGCTAGCGGTGTCTTTTGCCATCTGCTGATAACCTATGGTGTGGCCTGATCTGGATCCAAACTGTTTGCCATTGATAGTGTTCCTGAAAGAATATTTTGAAAAAGTTGATTTTGAAAAAAATCAGCAGATAACAAAAAAGCATGCAAAAACTAACCAGCATGCAATGCGTTTAGTGGTCAAAGGTCTGATCCTTGACATATTATTTGTGATGAGTCGTATGAATTTGGTAGGCACTCATGATTTGGTATGAGCCCATAAAGGGCCTTCAAAAAAATTCATCTGAATATGCTGTCTAGTGCTTATTTTGGTTCACATTATTTTACTAATATAGCTATAGGGACAAACAGTGCAGATTCCGTTTGTCAAAAAAGCTTTTAAAATGTTTCGGCAAACAATTTTTGTTGTGGGCTAGCAAAGAATTCTGGTGTGAACCCATTCAATTGGTAAGTGCTGCTGGTGTCATTGAATTGGTGGGTGTCCATTAAGAGGTAGGCATCACTGGTGTGCACCATAAAATTGGTGGGCAAATTTTAATATAGAAGGCAGCAGTGGTTAGTACACATTAAATTGGTAGGCAAAGTTTATCAGCAGATAGCCCTAGCATGAAAAGAGTTATTTTGCTACAAACATTTTGAAATGGTTACAATCAAGCATATAAATTAAATTTTAAAAACCCCATCAGATAAACTAAAACCAATTTTTTTCTGAAAAATAAAATTGTTTGTCTTCTAAGATGTCCAATCCGTCTGCCCATTTTAATGGGATA
This sequence comes from Loripinus fragilis, assembly GCA_964019695.1. Classification (NCBI taxonomy): domain Eukaryota; kingdom Metazoa; phylum Mollusca; class Bivalvia; order Lucinida; family Lucinidae; genus Loripinus; species Loripinus fragilis. The sequence continues at coordinate 19,828,328 of OZ026521.1, forward strand.
AAGTCATTTTCATCTTGATACCAGTCTCTTCATGGTTGTTAGGACCAAACAAAATATTACTTTGCATGCTGGGTAATTTTGCAGTTTTGTCGTCTGCTGATTTTTTTCAAAATTAACTTTTTCAAAAAATTCTTTCAGAATTACTATCAGAGTGTCAAACTGTTTGGATCCAGATCAGGACCGACATTTTGTCGGTCGTGATCTGGGTCCAAACTGTTTGCAAAGCTTATCAGCAGACGATGACGGTCACTACTAGCACAGAAAGAGTTAGGATCAAACGATTTATTACTTTTATCCTCCAAACAGGTAATGAAAATAATCCCAATATAAAGGTAAAATAAGTGTCATCTTTTTTCAGGTAAAATTTCATATGAAGAATGTAAATATTTGCAGCCCCCATTTTTTTATAAAAAAAAACTTAAATGTAATGGATATTATGTTTGTTTTGATTCTATACTTCCAAGTCAACAATTTTTCAGCCAGGATGAGACCGGTCGTCCTGGGATGAACCAGTATAGTACAAAGCAGAGGATAAAGTGTCCTTCTCAAGGGCACAATGCAGTGCCTCTACCCCTCGAATTCGAGTCAAGCACTCTACCACTAAGCCACTGCGCTCCCCTGTTATGGAAATAGTTTACAGTTTGTGTTTTCCTCCTCAATGGAAACAGTAAACAATTAACTCAATTTTACATAGTAGGGTATCTTACACTCATGGTCATTTTTTATACAAAATTTATTAGTTTAACTAGACTTCAGTCGATGGTACACCATCACAAATACCCACTTTGATCCAACCAAAGCATCTGCAAAGTTAGAAGTTGCTACGTTCAATGGTTAGGAGGAGATGCATTTACAAGAAAGTACATTATTTCACTTTTGACCTTGACCTTAGGTCAAGGACAAACACAAAACGTTGCCCAGTATCCTCTACATCATTGCAAAGTTGGAAGCTGCTATGTCCAACAGTTTAGGAGGAAATGCATTTACAAGAAATATTGGATTTGACCTTGACCCAAGGTCAAGTCACATAAAGCATTGCCCTCTACATCATGTGACCTATGTACCTGCAAAGTTTGAAGCTGCTACGACCAAAGGTTAAGGAGATGCATTTACTAGAAAATACCTTATTAACCTTGACCCCAAGGTCAAGGGGGTCAAGGTCACCTGAAATGTTGCCCAATACCATCAACATCATGTGACCTATGCACCAGCAAAGTTTGATGTTGCTACATCCCATGGTTAAGGAGAAGATGCATATACAAGAAAATACATTATTTGATGTTGATCAAGGTCACACTAAATGTTGCCCAGTACCCTCAAGATCATGTGACCTATGCACCAGCAAAGTTTGAAGTTGCTACATCTCACAGCTAAGGAGAAGATGCATTGACAAGAAAATACAATATTCGACCTTGACCTTTGGTCACACGAAATCTTGCCCAGTGCCCTCTACATCATGTGACTCATGCACCTACAGAGTTTGAAGTTACTACGTCAAAAGGTTAAGGAGGAGATGCAGTTACAAAAAATCAATATTTGACCTTCAGGGCTCGAAAATTGTACACGTCCGCTCGTATTTACGAGTGGAAGTTCGGTAAGGGCGAGTGGAAATTGCCATTTGCTAGCCCGACAGGACGAGTAGATGTTTTTGGTTTTGTAATTATTTTTGAGGAAAAAAAAGGAACTAACTAGCATGTTTTACAGCCTGCAAAAGCAACGCAAACACAGTGAAGAAAGATCGTTCAGTAGGTTTAAAATGTCACTAAAATGTGACTGGATGTTTACACTAGTCAGAAGTAAATGCAACCCGGTAAAATCTGGTTGATCTTTGAACTAAATACCGGGACACATTGGAAAATCAATTCGGCCTAAGGGTTTTGAAAGTATAAAGCCGACTTTCTGGATTGTATCTCTGTATACGAAAAAGGGACTAGACACATTAAGGGGCACATATGTACTGGTCCGAGGGGTCCAAAGGCTGCTGCACCTCAGTCTGATGCAGATGACTGAATAGTCTGATGGTTGAAAGGGAATAGTGTAAACCACAGTTTTATTTGTTTTGACATATATTACTATAATAGTCAGTTGATGTCACATGTCACCTATTATTGTTTCAAAGATGCATAGTAATGGGGCAATTCTATTCTTCTTATAAATAGGTAAAGCATGACTATTCACTGCCACGTGCATATGCAGTAATCTGTGGTAGGTTCAATATAACTGTAAACTGAGACTACCTGACGCCCAAAATCAAGGTAAACTCGCCACTGTTTGTTTACAACGATTCTCATCTATCTTTGAAAGTACATAAAACTAATTGTAAATAAGTTTCTGAATTATGTGTTTTGTCTCTTTTAAAATACCAGACTTAAGGACGAGTTCAACTGGAGTAAGGACGAGTGAAAAATTTAGACCACTTGCCCCACAGGACGAGTAGGTCCAAAAAAAATTTTCGAGTCCTGACCTTTCACCTTGGGGTCAAGGTCACACAAAATCTTGCCTAGTATCCTCTACATCATGTGACCTATTCAGCTACAAAGTTTGAAGTTGCTACGTTTAACAGTTTAGGAGGAGATACATTTACAAGAAAATACATTATTTGATCTTCGACCTTGACCTTGGGGGTCAAGGTCACACAAAATGTTGGCCAGAACCCTCTACATCATGTGACCTATTCAGCTACAAAGTTTGAAGTTGCTTCGTCTAATGGTTTAGGAGGAGATACATTTACAAGAAAATACATTATTTGACCTTGGGGTCAAGGTCACACTAAATGTTGCCAAGTACCCTCTACATCATGCGACCTATTAGGCTCCAAAGTTTAAAGTTGCTATGTCTAACGGTTTAGGAGGAGATACATTTACAAGAAATGTGATGGATAGGCTGACAAACGGGCGGACGACGGACCGACTTTGGTACGAAATTAATATACCCTTTTTTTCTTAAGAATGTATATTAAATTTTATATGACATTACCACATTCTTATTTCTCAACCAAAACATATGCTGTGGGTACTCAAAAGAACCGTCTCAATGAGACGGTTCTTTTGCGCACCCAAAACATATGTTTAAACTGATGGGTAAAAAAATATTTACAATTTCATGCTCAAATATTTTGCTTATCAAAACCTATACTGATGGCAAAAGAAACGCAACATCTTAAATTTGAAATAATTTACTCAGATGGTAAAAAATAGTGACAGCAGTTTAAATATATACATATATATATTAGCCAACATAGCTGGTAAACAAAATCAACAAAATAAAATAACCCCGGGGCTTGACTCAAGATTCTGGTCATGGTAAGCTTGTGCAGCTTGTGTTTGTAAGTCACATGCAATACATGACAAAATTTTACTATAGCGTTTCCATCAGTATATGAATAAACACATAGATTTTCTTTTCTTCTAAGAATAAAAAATGATTTATATTCACTACCTTATCAACCAAAATCAATTTCAAGTAATTCAATAACCAATCAAATGACCCAATAATCAATTTCATCAATGATCAATTAATTCATTACACCATGAGCAGAACGTATGGCAAGCCCCTTTTTTAATCATTTTATGTCACTTGCATCATTGCAGGACAACATTTTTTTTTCTAAATATTTTCTTTGTTTTGTTTTGTTTGATTTGATTTTTTACGTCCCAGTCAACAGCCTTTCAGTTATGTCAGGATGGGACTTCCTGGGTTGAACCGGAACTAAGCAAGGATTAATATGTCTTGCTCAAGGACCCAACGCAGTGACGCCAGTGAGGCTCGAACCCAGGGCCCTTCGGTCTTGAGTCAAGCACTCTACCACTGAGCCACTGCACTCCCTTATACTTTCTTTCTAAAATTTTTAAGTTGTTGAGCTTGACTCTATCAAATCTAAAGGTACAACCTATATTCTTTTGTCTATTATTAATAATCATTTAATAAATTAATAAAATTAAATAATTAGCAAACTGGTAAATAAATAAATATGTTAATTTATTTAATTCAATTTAATTAATTAATTAATTAATTAAATTAATTAATAAATTAATTAAATTAATTAAATTAAATTAACTTATTTTTTTATCTTTTTATTTATTTATCAATTTGCTAATTCTTTATTTTTTATTAATTTATTGAATAATTATTGAAGAATTAATTAGTTTATTAATTAATTATTTATATCATTGTTTTTTTTCTTTTTTTAAAAAATGCATCAAGGTAGGAAATGATTCAACTAAAATCTTAAAAAAATGTCATCACTGGTTATGACCAACACCTTCGTTTAAATGCTTACCGGAAAAGTCTACCAGAAACTCCAATATCCCACGAGAATTTCCTTTATTCAAGTCCGTGTCAAACCTTCCACCTGGACTTGATCTCCACTAGAAAACAATTAAGTGAAATCAGTCAATCACTTTAGCAAACAATATCTACCAGTTAATACCCCCTCTCTAGATAAGAGGCCTTTTACAACAAAAAAGTGTCATTTTTTACTTGTTACTCATCAAAAAAATTTGTTGTCGTGCACATTGGAAGCGTCTCGATGAGACGCTTCCAATGAGCATGACAATAAATGTTTTATGAGTACCCGCAATATATCATAGTCTTCAAGAAAAAATAAGAAAAATAGCTAGTATCTGAAAAAGGTACCCACTTTTATCTAGGTATAAATTATTGTGCTATTAGAACTAATTTATGAATTTCACGATCAACAAAATTTTGATCCCCAAGTGTTTGCCGAGAAATTAACCTCGCTGACACAGGAAAGCCCAGGTGTAATTTGAGGCGGATGAAAACGTGGTATTTACGATAATTCAAGAGGTTTAAAATGCTAATCATATGTTACGTCTACCATTTGAGGACCGTGTTACAACAAACATATAATATTATGACATGACAGTGTATCACATGCTACTGGGCGTTCAGTACCCTAAAATGTACCAAATAGGGTTATGTACCATTAATGCTTTGAATGCTGGGTAATGTTTTTTTGTTGTTTTTTCTTCAAAAAAATCTTTCAGGAACTATTTAAGAGTGTCAAACTGTTTGGATACAGATCAGTTTCAATTGTTTACCATTTCAGTTTAGAGGGCAGGACTATGGGTTTCATGTGCAGATCCAGAGGGGGGGATAGGGGTCCAGACCACTCCTGGCATATCACAAGTTATATAGGTTTCTATAGATATAAGCATATGGACCGCCCCTGGAAAAAGTTGGACACCCCCTGGAAAATGTTGGATCCCCTCTGGATCCTTGGAAAAGTATAGTTTTCTCTGTAATAAAACCATTGGACCCCCTCTGTAAACTGTAAAATTAATTGAGGAATAATAAAAAAAAAAGTGTTTTCTGGCTGTCCGGCCTGGACACCCCCCCCCCCCCCCCCCCTGGAAAAAATTCCTATATCCGCGCATGGGTTTGATTGTAACAGTTCCTTGTCATTGCTAATTTTCTATTCCATGGTTTGGGTTTTTAATTGCAATTGCTTTCCATTTGCTGTTTTCTGAGCAGTTATATTGCTCTTATTTTGGTTGTGACTTCATTTTGATCTATTAAGGCTAAGAGTGATCATAACATTGCCGAGGGTATACTGAAAGCAATGCTTCAGCCGAATTCTTGTCTACCAGGTTCCTAGAACTGTTCATACTAACCTTGCAACACCAACCTGTCTCCAAAGATTCAGTCGCCAAAGACCTAGTCACCAACATGTTCAGCAAACCTGATGCAAAAACAAAGAGCAGCTGCTTCTCTCAAGACAGTTTCGCTTTCAGGGTACCATCATGTGAAGCCCTCAAGACACTTCATTATGCAAGTATAGATTTCTGAAAAATATTTTTGGTATCTTTAAGCTTTTTACATTAAAAACATAGTTTTCCACAAAAATTCAAACTTTATGAAACCTGCCATTATTGCTAGGACAGATATGGCTAAGCAAACAGTGTGAACCTTAGATTTTTTTTTCTTATATATGATTGGATGTAAAAACTATTTTCTCGCAGCATGCTTAGAATCCTGCTGCTCTCTGAACCTTCCTTTAACTTCTAACCTCCAGAATTGTCCAAGATTCAGTCAACACTTTGTGATTCAGATCTGATCAGATCATCAAAGCTTCATTACAGTGTTATCTCTTTTACCCTTTGTCTCAAGAGCATAGCAGCTAACAATCAGTCTTATCTGGGTCCATACCCAGTGTTATAGATTGAAGATTCAGCAGTGAAAGTGTGTAGTAGACTAGTAGTTTTTTTTACATAATGAAAAATTCTTTAATGTCTTCGGGCTTGAGGCTATAAAAAAATTTTCAGTTATGTCAGGACGGGTTTCCTGGGTTGAAGTATTAATGTGTTTTGCTCAAAGACACAACACAATGACGCCGGTGAAGCTCAAACCCGCAACCCCTCAGTCTCGAGTCAAGCACTCTACCTGAGCCACTGCACTCTCTATAGTATGAAAGAAAGAATAAAAGAAATAACTGCATGATATCAAAGACCAATAAAAAAAACACCTTATCTTAGTAGGCTACCCTGGGCTACCAAGGTTCATTGTTACAAGGCGATATAGATGACAAGACACGTCACAGTAACTTGACAAATGCCCCCAAAGGAATGGGTTTAGCATAAGGCATATTTTTGGAAAGTCATTTGTAATATAGGAGATATGCTTCGGACATAATTAGTCTAAAAAAGAGGTCAGAGGTCAAGGTCACAGTGAACCATAAATAGTAGGCGACACTCAACCATCCCAAGGTGCATATATACACCAAATTTGATATTCCTACCTTAATGGAGATATGCTCCGGACACGATTATTCTAGAAATGAGGTCAGATATCAAGGTAAAGTTCACAGTGACCCAAAATGGTATGCAATACTCCGCCATACCAAGATGCATCCACACACCAAATTTGGGCTTCCTACATCAAATAATATAGGAGATACATGTATGCTCGAGAAATGATTAGTCTAGAAACCAGGTCAGAGGTCAAGGTCACAGTGACCAAAAAATGGTACCCAACACTCCGCCAATCCAAGATGCGTCCACACACCAAATTTGGGATTCTGACCGCAAATAATATTGGAGATATGTTCTGGAATCAATTATTCTAGAAACAAGGTCAGAGGTCAAGGTCACAGTGACCCAAAAATGGTATGGGACACTCCCCCATTCCAAGATGCATCCACACACCAAATTTGGAATTCCTACCTCAAATAATATAGAAGATATGTTCCAGACACAATTATTCCAGAAACGAGGTCAGACACAGTGACCCAAATATGGTACCAGACAGTCCGCCACCCTCAGATGCATCCACACACCAAATTTGTGATTCCTACCTCAACTAATGTAGGAGACATGCTCAGGACACAATTATTTTTGAAATTTGGTCAGAGGTCAAGGTCACAGTGACCCCAAAAATGGTACGGGACACTCCACGCTCCCAAGATGCATCCACACACCAAATTTGGGATTTCTACCTCAAATGATGCAGTCAAGGTCACAGTGACCCAAAAATGATATGGGACACTCCATCATCCCAAGATGCATTCAAACACCAAATTTGGGATTTCTACCTCAAATAATATAGGAGATATGCTCTGGACACAATGTGAACGGAGGGAAGAAAGGACACACAATTATTCTAGAAATAAGGTCAAGGTAACTGTGCCCCAAAAAATGGTATGCAACACTGTGCCATCCCAAGATGCATCTACAAACCAAATATGAAATTCCTACCTCAAATAATATAGGATATATGCACCCAACATGATGTGAACGACGGACACTTCTGACAGACAGGGCGATTAGTATATGCCTCCCAAAGTTCCTTTTGGGGCATAACCAAAAAGCTCTTTAACAGCTAATTACATTGATTTGGAGAAAAAAAATCAGCAGACAGCAAAATTTGATGAAAAATACCTAGCATGCAAAGAGTTTAACATCAGCAAAAAAATTTTCCTATCTTTTACTATTTCACATCTCGTGATATAGGTCTATGAAAAAATAAACACAAAATTGCATGTGCAGAAAATAAAAATAAATCGTAAAATGTTTTTGCATGTGCAGAAAATAAAAATAAATCGTAAAATGTTTTTTTAAAATTTTTCATTCTTTTTATTATATTTTTCTGCTTTGAAAATTTTATACCTGCAAATTAATTGCCACCCTTTCAAATTAACATGAAGGGGTCAAGAGGTTTTGCACTGTTTGTCCTTGGCGGAAGTCTCCTTTCACTTTACCATACAATTTCCATGCAAAAACAGTCACAAAACATGTGAAAATAACCATTATACTGGTAGTGCCAGTCTGCCATTCTAAATTTTATGTCAATTTATTTTTTCTTTGTTTCTTGAAGGTTGCAAGAACAAAGTTTGTTATTGTTAGTGCATATGCTTGGAAAAGTACATCTGACGTGTATTTTATCTTGAGCATTTAAAGGCCCTTTATTTGTTATGAATAGGTGCATATTGACTCTCTGATAGAGTTCCTGAAAGATTTTTTATTAGAAAAAGCTAATTCTGAAAAAAGCCAGCAGACATCAACAACAGCATGAGAAACGACACAACATGCAAAGAATTAAACTTGGTGGCCATCATGGAAAGCCTACATAGAACAAACCAATCGGAACTGCCCCTGCCAATTCTGTGGAATTCTGTAGAATCAGACCTCTGACATCACATCGAGGATCTACTCTGATAACGTGATGTTGACTTTACATAAGGTGACGCTGACATCACAGAAACAACAAGTGTGATAGCAGCAAACCAAAAGGTTATAAGTCAAGTTTATGTTTTTTTCAATAAAAAATCGCTAAAGCGATATTTTATTGAAAAATACATAAGCTTCCTTTATTCTGCTGATTAAACTTTTCGTGTAATCAGAAAAATTGATTTTAATAGGGCTGAACCCACAGGCTACAGAACTAATTTTCCTTACGTCAGTTACGGCTAACAAAATGGAGCTTTTTTGTACATAGTACTACGCGTAATGCGCCTTACCTACACCTGAGGCTTGATTTGATTGTCGAATTGTGCCAGACTTTCCCGATTGTGGACGAACTTTTCAGATGTATGGTAAATTAAATGCTTGTCAGAATAGCAAACAGAAAAGACCCTGATCAGACTGCCTCTTCAGAAGCAGTTTGATCTGGTCTGCGCTGTTTGTCTAGACTTTTTTGGTAGGCAACTAGGGTTCAAAACTTTACAACATTTACCGTAACATTTACCGTAATCATATGGAATTTGAAAGAAATTGTGTGAAAACTGACTTAGTAATTGTGCAAAGGCGGACATTTTGGCAGCCATCTTGGTATCCATATGTAAAAAAGACCCAGCCAATTTTGATCTAGTCCGAGTAAATACATGTACATTTTACAATGAAATTTGGAGGAAATCAGGAGATAAATTTACAAGTGTCCACAAGTGGGAACCAAATGGAGGCCATTTTAGTGGCCATCTTGATAACCATTGACAAAAAGGTTTAAACCCATATAAGAATTTGTCCCAGAGATATGGAATTTGGAAGAAAACTGGGTGACAATTGACTTAAATATTGTGACTACAGAAGACGGCAGAGAGAGGTATAGTATAGAGCTCCACAAACTTGGTTTGCAGGGCCCTAGAGGCTGTCACGATACCAAAAATAGTTTTTTTTGAATGCAAAAGTACTTTTTCATGCATTAAGGGTCCAATAATAAACATGAATAAACAAATATAACTCTGATTGATCCTTTATAAAAATTTACACTGCATTAATTTGTTGTTTTAGCTTTTGACTGAGCTAAACAGAATAGAAAATAATCCATTAGATCAACACTGACCAATGAGTGTATTAGGATTAACAATTTGAAGAGCTATAAAGTTAGGTAACTCTGATTGCATGACACACCTGGGAGGGACAGCTCAAGTGGACCTTTTAGAGATGCCACTATAAAAAATATTTGACACCCTACTGGATCAATTTTGGATCGATATCAGCTAAGGTCACTTTTTCAACTTAGGCAAAAAGTATTCCCTTCTTTGCCATGCATGCTATCTAATTAGGCTAAAAAATAAACAAGTGTTTCTCGGGCCAGGCAGGTTTTTATTTTTATTTTTTATTTCCCAAAAAACAGATGAGGCCACTTTTTTATTTATTTTTTTATTTTAGACTTCGAGCTAAAAAAGGTCCTGCTCCCCCCCCCTAGGGAATTTTGCAGACATATCCTATCTTGAAGAAAATTTCAAGCCGCATCTTTTAAGAGATGTTTGCACTCTGTGCTCCGGGGCGTTAGTCTCTGACAGCCTGTTACATATGTTACTGTAACAAACTAAGGAAAAAATCAAAATGAAAGTTTGAGCTACAGATAGAAGACATTAAACCATCTAATTATTCAAATTTCTTATGTAGTTTGCAAGCTGGATGCCTAAGCTACATAAAAGCAGCATTTAAACAAAATTACAGCCTTCAATGGTGTTATATGCGTTACATAGATTAAATTTCCCTTTGAAAGTTGAAATCGTGACTAACATCATTCATTTTACAGACAATTTGTGCATTTTTACAAGTGTTTTTAATCTTAGTTTACTAAAATACTCATTTGACTAATAGAAAAAACAAAGTTTGCTTTTCTATCTCAAATACATTGTTTTATATGAGCTATTAAACAACCCTATCCCCAATTTTAAGTATCCAATTTTGGTATCTATTATTGAAGAAAAATATATGAAAATATTTGACACTCGTGGATACCTTACATTTTTGGCACTGTCTTGCTAATACAATAAAGAATCATGCATTTGCAAGTTTGACATCAGGATCAGAGCACTTATTAAAGAATGTAACGTATGTTACATGGCATAATGAATGAGCTAGGAAATTTTCTTGGAAGTAAGAGATGATATTTCAGAAAAAAAACCTGTTTTTCACATGTTTTCCTATTGATCTCTAGCCTCTGGTGCCTTAGTCCTAGTAATTACAGTCATTGCTGATAACAAGCCCATGGAATTGTGTTACCTATGTTATATATAACCTTTTTTATCACATATTTCCTTATGCCTATAATATTAAAATATATAGACATATAGATAGAAAATAATAGTTCTCATTTAAATGACACAATTTAATAAATATTCCTATTAAATAAAATTATTCAACAAGTCACCCTCACAATGTCTATGATTGTGTCTGCTTCTATGGCAAAATAATCACCCATTTCATCACAACCAGTAGAATCATGGCATTGTATAAGGACTGCAAACTGAGTACAATCCTGTTCCTCTCCAACCCTTTGGGAATTGTGCAGACATATCCTACCTTAAAGAACAATTCAAGCTTCATCAAATAAGAAATGTTTGCACTCTATTAACTAGGGGTTTAGCCTGTAATGGTATGATACGTATGTTACCATATCAATTTAAGAATAAATAATTTGAAAGTCTGAGAAACAGAAAGAAGACATAAAACTATCTATTTATTTGAATTATTCATGTAGTTTGCATGCTGAATACCTTTGATATATAAGAAAAGATTTTTTAACAAATATACAGCTTCCTCTGGTGTTATATGTGTTACATTAGTTAAGATTACTTTTTAAAATTGGTAATTGTGACAAACATCACTTATAAGCATTTCGTGTGATCCTCCTCTTTTGCCATAAAAATACTTAATTTTCTTTGTATATGTGGCCAGTGCCAGCGTCAAACAACTTGACTCAGCCAAACTTGAATCCTTATTATTCTTCAAAAGCAGAAACAGCATGTCAGTGTCATGGGATCAAACACCTGATTAAATATGGGTTTAATGCCATTTCACATATATGCATACAATGGAGTATGACTCTGGTATATATCTCTTCCTGTGAAGTGGCAAGAACAATCTAACTGCAGCTGCATCTGCATCCGTGCTAGTCAAATGATAACTTTGGTCTGTTTTTGCAAAATCTATGTCTCTACTGTGTACTTCAAAGAATACTTTAAGATTTCTGACATTGGTCAAACAGAAATTTGATAGGCTGCTTTTTTGCATCATTTGCCATGGAACCTATCCAGTCTTTTGGTGCTTAAGTCCTCAGGTCTTAGATCAATAGTATTTTGCTGCACCCAAAGAACTTTATAAGTTTTCTTTAGTTACAATGTTGACTCTTGATGGTTTTGGCAGACGGTCTGAAACAATTTCTGTTACACCTTGAAAGTTATCTGGTATAAGAGAAAGAATATGAAGTTGGACATTGCCATCAATTATGTTTGCAGTAGGTTGTTTTTTGATGTCAGTACATTGAAGCATGTCTTAAAATAATGTAAAACCTATGATTTCTCAGTTTTTGCAGCCATATCATTAGCTGTTGCATTCAAAAGAAGGAAAGTGGACTATAGGTAGAATGGGATAACCAGTAGTTCTATATTATGCTCAATGGAAGATTTATACAGAGTAAACAAGTTGATAAGGTGCCTCATTTTATGATCCATTGAAAACACTGAAATTGAAAACACTTGCCTCTGACTGTGTAATCAAAAAGGATGTCACGACAATGCCCTCGCTTATTTATTATGATGAGTTATATATGTTACATCCTTTAATAAGCGCTCTTATCTTAGAAACTTAGTAAATCATTGAATTGAAAGGGTCTATTTGCGCTCTGTTCATCCTGCATTTCATTATTTTAACTGCTGTGATACATCTAGTTCGTTTATCTGAAGGGAAAGAGTTACCTCGGTTTCAGCACTTCAGAAGTACTAAGACTTCAAATAAGTTTTTGAATGCTTGGGGAAAGATAATAAGTGCAGAGACATTATTAGATGAAAATATGTGGGCTGCATGTATGGAAAGGCTACATTTATAAAAGTTAACCAGCTAAGATATGATTCTTTATCACAGAAATATCAAGGTACATCAGTCCAGGTACTCATTGCTCTTAATGACATAGTTTTCCTCCTTGTAAAACTTTAGTCTTTCTCCTACTTGCAGAGTATCACTTGAAACACATACTCAAAGAGCCAACTATTAGGAATTCATATCAGTTTCCGAATGCTCCAAGCCATAAATGGCAAAATTGGAAAGTTGATAATGGCTCATCAATTTTGAGTGGACTGGTGGTAAAATTGAATAACAGTAAATGATTGAAATATTGTGTGATGATTTTACTAGTTGCAAGGAGGCGTGTGATAATAATGATTACCACAGAAGCAGACAACGACAAACGTTTAACATGAGTGTTAAATCGATGAGAAATAGTTTGGACCATTTCATTTATTGTATTTTCTTGTAAAAATGCAAAACTATCTTTTCTATTTGTGGCTCTATATTTAGCATTATATGCACCGTATTAGGAAATGTGTCCAAAAGGTCATTGATAACATCTGTAAAAACAGTCCATGAGCTTGATAATCAGAAATGAATATAATTTCTAGTGTTTTGGCACCAAAGACTTATAAGTACACATTAAGTGTCCTGATCTGAAACTTAATGACATCTTGCAGATGTCAAGACAGACTAAGACTATATGAGCAAGACAGACTAAGAAAATGAAAAATATCCACATGCTGTAAACGCTTTCATGTGTTTTACTTAAACGGTAATAACAAAATTCGCCTTTCTGTAAAACTGGGAGTAGGGCTGTGTATTAGCTCCTATAAGACAATATATGTAAGATAGAAAAGCAAACTTGGTTTTTCCTATTCATCAATTGAGTATATGCTTGTAAAATCTAATAAAACAGTTTGAAACCAAGTCATAAAAGTTGTTTAACTAAATGATGATAGCCACAATTATAGCTTTTAAATTATAATTAGGTTCATGTAACGCACATAACACCACAGTTAGTCGTATTAATGTTAAACAGCTTCCATATGTAGTAAAGACATCCAGTATAATGACTATAAGAATGTCAATTTATTAGATAATTTTAATGTCTTCTTTTAGTAGCTCAAACATTCAAACTTCTTATTCTCAAATTGATATAGTAACATATGTAACAAGCTGTTACAGGCTAACGCCACGACTTACAGAGTGCAAACATTTCTTATAAAATGCACCTTGAATGGTTACATAAGATGTAATATGTCTGCAGAATTCCAAAGGGGATTTGGATGGAGCAGGCCCTTACTCAGGTTGATGTCAAAATACTGTTTGATGATTTTACTTATCACGCTAACATATGTAACGCTCTCTGATCTTTAAAACTTGATGACAACTAGCAGATATATAAGTCTTTATCATAGGAGCCAGTTTAAAATCCCTAAACAATATAAGATATCCAACAGCTGCAAGTTTTTTCACAATTTTAGCTCAAACTTTCAAACTACATTTCCTTTATTTGATACAGTAACGCATGTAACACGCTGTTTCAGACTAACGCCCCAACATAGAGAGTGCAAACATCCCTTATTCAATGCAGCTTGAGTTGTACTATAAGAAGGAATATGTCTGCAAAATTCCCTCGAGGAGATTAAAACATTTTTAGGCATATCTTACGTAAAGACAATGAGCTTGCCCATTTATTACATCAGGTAACATATGTTACAGCTTCTGATATTAAACATTTTGCAACAAACTTGCAGATTTATGAGTCTTTTCATATAAGCAAATAAATCCCAAACAATGAAACACATTCATCAACTGCAAATATTTTTTAACTATTTTTACTTTAGTTTTAATACCAAACATTTCACCTTAAAACTGGGTAGGGGTAGGCTTGTTTAATTGCTTATTCCAGAAAAAATATTCAAGCTAGGGAAACAAACTTTAATTTTTCTGTTAGCCAATAGCATAAGCTAGTCAGACATGGTTAAAAACATTTTGCAAAACACACAGAGAGGTTGTGAATGTAAATGATGTTAGCCACACTTGCAAATTTTAATGGGTTATCTGATTAATGTAACGCATATGACACCTTAGGAAGCCGCAATTTTGTTTAAATGGCTGTCATATGTAGTTAAGATATCCAGTATGCAGACTATATGAATGATTTTTAAAAATGATTATTTTAACATCTTTAATTTGTAGCCCAAACTTTCAATTTACTTTTTCTTAGTTTGATTAAGTAACGTATGTTACAGGCTCTTACAGACTAACGCCCCGGAGCACAGAGTGCAAACATCTCTTAAAAGACTCGGCTTTCAATTCTCTACAAGATAGGATATGTCTGCAAAATTCCCTAGGGGGGGGGAGCAAACCCATTCTCAGCCATCCGTCTATTTCTTGCACATCTTTTTTGCTCATTTTAAGTGTAAAAATGTTGAAATTTTGATTTTGACATACGAATACAATAAATGAGGCCACCTTTTTTTTTATTCAATTCTGAAAAAAAGATAGAAGAGGGGCATTTGAAACAGATGAGGGAGTGCCTGAGAAACAATTTTTTTTATTTGGCCCTAGAAAGAATTTTTATTTTATTTGTTTTCAGAGAGAGTAAAGGACATCAAACAAGTGATGGCGATTAAATGCAAGACATACCACCAAAAATTTTAAGGCCTCATGCAGTGAGATTTTTTTTACTTTTCAAGTCTGCATGCCTGTTTGAGCAAAATGCATGTTTCATTTTGCTCAACAGGCAGATATCAAAAATGTTGGACACTCTGATGGTATTCCTGAAAGATTTTGAAAAGGTTAATTTTGAAAAAAAATCAGCTGTCGACAAAAAAATCTTTGTACAAAATAGAGTCCATGTTGCCTGGTGGTTACTAATGATTAATGATGCTGGCGTAACCAATACCCCTATTTGTGTGACATGTAATCATCTGATGATGAATGGACCATGGTAACTTTAACTCAAGCCCAGCTTTAAAAGGGAAAAGGCATTAAAAGCAGATGAAACAAGCTTAATAATGGTCAAAGAAAATCAGCTATTTCAGCTATTATCCAGGTGCATACCAAAATACACGAAAAACGTTCATTTCCATATTTTAATTTCACCAAGACAGAAAAAAAGTAGTTCAGAAGCTAGCGAATTAAAGTTATGCTGACATTTCCTTAACTCTTAACCCTTTACCCCATAAGATGCCTTTCAATACTTTTGCAAACAGTGCAGACCCAGATCAGGCAGCTCTTTTAAGAGCTGCCTGATGAGCGTCTACTCTGTTTGCTTATGCAAATATGATGTATCTCATCCTACACCAGTTGATCTCAACATGAAAGTTTATTTATATATTTATTCATAGTGGGTGGAGCCTAGCATGAATATTCATGAAGGAAATATATTTTTATTTTTTTGTCCTAAAAATATTGTCTTCCTTTTATGTTTATTCTAGTGCACTTCAGAGGAGATTTTATTGCAGAATCAAACACTATGAACCCTGATCAGACAGCTCCTGTCTTAATATTCAGGACTTTAGTTAAGAGTGCGTAACGGAAATTTAATTTTCTTATTTCTCAACCAAAACATATATGTGGGTACTCAAAAGAACCGGCTCAATGAGATGGTTCTTTCGATCACCCAAAACATATGTTAAAACTGACGGGTAAGAAAATATTTACATTTTTCTGAATTTTTTTGTTTATCTAAACCTGTGATATTGTTTGCAATATCAGCTACCTAAGAACATAAGAAGATGAGAAAGCAAAGAAGAGGTGGGTAAAGGGTTAAACACAATGTTGAAGAGGAGATTGTATTATCTACCCAAAACCTACCTTTGTTGATAAAATAAGGATTTCAAATACATAAATTTTGATTTAATATGCCAATTTTGTCTCATGATACAAGGGACTTATAAACAAGAAATATCTTTAAAGAAAGATAATCGACTGAGATTAAATGGAAGTGTGTTTTATCATGTTGATAATAAAGCGTTAGTTATTACTTTTTTGTTACAGAAAGATTATGTAGATCTATGCTATGACCAGACACCACCCTAGAAAAAATCGGACAGCATTCCTTCACTGGTCTCACCACACTGTCTGTTGCAATAAATACATGTAGACTACAGCAGAAGTACTGGCCTTGATATCAGTCTGGGGCTTAAGTTTATATAAATCAAGGGCAAGTAATTAAGTGTGTTTATTGCCAAATTAACCAATCATAATTTGATTATGCAAATTATTTATCCAATGAAATAGTGCCATTTCTATCATAGGGCAAGATCTTTTTATATTGGCCAATAGATTTTTAGATAAATAGGACAATACCTAGTATAGATGCGTCTAAGCTTATGGCTCAGCCGCAAAAAAAGTTGAATCTTTCCTTAAAACCTTTTCTCCATACTAAAAGTATTCAAAACTAAACTTAAATTTTTCTTCATTTTTTTCAATGTTGTCTAAAAATGGAAAATGGTGTCATGATCTAAAAATAGCCTATGATAAGCTATTTTTAGATCATTACATCATTTTCTATTTTTAGACAACATTGAAAAAAATCAGGAAAAATTTAAGTTAAGTTTTTCCATAATATTTTCAAATACATGATATTTCAAAGGCATCATAAGGCATTATTATGGAGTAACGGGTTAAAACCTTTATGAGAGATTTACAACTTTTTACCTTCACCCTCCATCTTTTCTGGCTGTAGGAGTCATGTCACCCATCTGGCACAAACCAACCTCCTCCGTGTCTTGCCTCAAATTTTATTGTATGATTCAGAAAGTCCATGATCTGTAAGACATCCATCTTCTGTTATCAAGCCATCAACTTATTTTTCTTAACCATTTCGAAGGTCATCCATGGGTCTCAGATAACAAAATTTATTATATAAAATAATGATTATAATTTCTTAACCATCAGTTTTAACATATGCTTTGGGTGCTCAAAAAGAACCATATACGTAAGAATGGTCTCAATGAGCCATTTCTTATATTTGTACCCACAACATATGGATGAGAAATTTCAACTGACTGATTTAGGACTTTAGGTCCGAGTCAACAATAATTCAGTCATGTCTGGACTCCTCCCAGAAAGAGGGAGAGGAAAAAGGATAGATAATTCTTTCAGGACTGCCACCAAAGCAGTGTCAAACAGTGTAGATCTAGAGCAGCTGGGCCTGACCTGGATTCAAATCTGTTCGCAAAGGCTATTATCGGCAGAGGATATCGACAAAAGATGTCACTATAGCAGATAAAAAGACAAAGTCCACACTCAATGAAGAAGCCATTAATCATTGGTTCATCTATCAAGGGATTTGAGAGGCTGACTATTAGCTACCTAGTCTAACTGTCATCTTCACTGTAATAAGGCTATTTAAGTTCCAGGTGAAATGGTCCATTCTGTGATCTGTAGGTTCTGTACATTGTATTGGTTTTATCACTGAAAAAGAATAAATGAATATCATGGATCAAACATGTTTTCCTATGCATTAACATCTGCTGGACCCCCCAGGGTGGTGTTGAAACCCGAGCCTGATGTTAGTGTATCAGAAAACCATGTTTGATCATTATTATTGCATAAAGTCATTTTGTCACTTGAAAACTTTGGAAAAACGCTTCGAAAAGTACATTTTTGTATTACTATAATGGCGCGCAAAAGCATGAAGGATTTGTAGGTTTTGAAAAAGCCTGTTCCAGAGCAAAGACTTACATCATCTTAACGTCGCTAAATTACAGTCATTTCTATGCACACTATTGTTGATGACGTCAATTTTTGTGACGGTCTGGAATGCGTATATGTAAAGCCTGTCTCACACAGAACACACGGCTTATACCGTTGGTCATCCGTGTAAACCTAACTACAACCGAACCAACCGTGGCCTTATCCGAGTTACACTCCAGCCATTCGAGTGTATCCGTGTATGATTTTTAAAACTTTTAAAAAACTTACACGGGTGCCATGTCCGTGTATAATTGTATTAGCGATCATACAAGACCGTGAGAGACCTTGTGAGACCGTATATACAACCGCACATGAAGTCAACTCCACGAGTGAGCTCAACCGGTTTTATACGATGGCCATACGACCAATACGGCTTCATACGATCGCCATATGACCAATACGGTTCAAGTACGAATTACTTATGATCATCTGCCATTTTCATACTTTCTCTGTTGAAAGTTCGAAAATTTGTGAAGCCAAGCCTTCAAAATGAGTCAATTTTATATCAAAACATACACGAATGTGTGATAATTCGAGCAAAACTCGAACAAAAGTCGGTGAGACCGTATGTTAACCCTGTAAATGTCTAGTTTATCAAGTAAAAGTCGTGTTTAATCGTACTAGGCCGTAACAGACCGCACTTGGAACTGTACAGCAATCGTAAGAAATCGTTTTGCAAATCGTGTTCAAACCGTGACAAACCTTGCTTGATCGAGTATATCCGTGCTTTGTTCGTACATACTCGTGCTACATTCGAGTCTCCACGCACGGTTGGAGCTCAATACTCGTACCAGTCAACCCGAGTATAACCGAGTATACCGTATTGGAACCGTGTGCCCAACCGTGGTCTGTGTGAGACAGGCTTAAAGCACAAAAGCCATACATCAACAGCATGTGAATTGCCTGATTAATACATGGGTTTTTGTCGGTTAAAACATGGCTGTTAATAGCGTGTGACACAGCTTTTTATGCAATAATAGTCATCAAGTACATCAGAAGAATAACGAAAAAGGCCTAAATTTTTACCCCCTAAATGTGGTACCACTCACTAACTTGTTTATGACTCTCCCTAGGCACTATGCCAGGCAGATCAGAAGCTGATCAAAATGAGATGGGATAATACTAAGAGGTTCCATCAAGGGTTTAGGTATTTTCAGATAAAATATCGATAGTTATCTTGGCATATTGGAGCACCTTTAGTCCAGTGAGATATTGAATTACATTCACTAAAGGTGATTTTATCTGTCTCTTATCAGTTAATCTGTTAACCCAGCAGACAAACAACCTTAATGCAATGTTGTATCTACGTCAAAGCGACGTCATGATGTCGCATTGACGTCAATACGACGTTGTTTTGACGTCATGTGCCTGCTGGTTATTGCCCCCTTATAAACTGAAATATATTCTCAATCTTTTCTGTTGTTGTATGGTGAGGGAATCTGAGTCTTTAGAGCAACTGCCTTCCACAGTAAAAAAATCAAAATCTGCTTTTCAGTTGACCTGCTAATGCCTCCTCATAAACAGAAGTATAGGCCTTTAAGGCAGATACTAGATTTATACAGGAATTCAAAATATCATACTAATATTCAAAATTTCAATTCAACTGATTCACCAACTTTCTCATCCCATTGAGGGTAAAGGTACCTTCAGATATCATTTCAACTACCAGTATTTCTCTGTCTACGCCCTTTAGATGAATCTCATACATTCACTTTATAGTTCATTTTCTATCTTGAGAGGTCACGATTCGAGTTAGAATGATGCATTTTAATGGTTAATGAATTCGTTTAACAAATCGCAAGGCAATCTGGGTCAAAACTGCATGCAAAAATAGGTCCATTTGGCCAAATTTTTGCTGAATACTGATTTTTGGGCCTAAATTTTACTGATTACCGATTTTTCAGCCTCAATTTTACTGTTTTTTTTGCCTAAATTTTACTGATTGCCAATTTTGGGGCTTAATTACTGATTTCGGAGGTACCCCATTTAGACCCTCATATATACAATGTGCTAAATTCATTAAAAATATATTTAAATTATTACTTTGTGCATTAATAAATTTGTTTAGATTGGCATGTTTTGTAAAAGAAAGAGTGGAATCGCCAGCCTTAAATTGATTACTGTGACATTAACCAACATGTTGTTGGGTTTTGTACATGTATGGATATGTACAAAAGGTATCGCATCAACAACCTCCCTATTTGAAGACTTACACGCTAAAATACAGCTGTCCCCATCAGTACTCTTTGATTGGTCTTTGTGGTCAAGAGCTCAGCTTTGGCTGCTTGCCGATGCACAATACGTACCCTGGCTCATAAAATGTACATGTATATTATTCTATCTTGTTATGGTGTTCAGAAGAAATGTGTCTCTATAATCAGGTTTGTGAAACCCACGCTGGCTGTGGCCGAGAGAAACCACATGCCCTTTGGCTCAGTACTTGAAATGGTCAACAGGCAAGAAAATGCTCATCATTTGACTAAAGAATATGGACATGTTTAAATTTCTTTGTACATTACCTTTTGTAGTTTCAGGTGATAAATTTACCATCCAAATATTGGGTTTCCATGAGGGAGCAGTCTTCGGGTGACAAATCATAAATGGCCTGTAATCCGCTCTTGTCCAAATATTGGGCTTTTCATGATGGAGCAGTAATCTGTTGGTGCAGCAACAAATAAAGAAGTCCAGGTAAATTGACTCCCTTGGGGTGACAAATCTTTTGTCCAAATATTGGATGATCGAACAGCATTAAATCTGTCAACAAATAGGTCCATAGTCTCAGCTGCAGCTGGTGTGAGATGGCTGCAAAGAGGGAAGAAAAATTAAAAAAAACATGCATTTACAGGGTGGCCAACGTACGTCACAGTCAAGTGACTTCAGTGATATAGTACACATACATTTATTGACAAAAACATTCACTTCAGGTAAGAAAATTGACTCGTATGCCGAGCATACATTACATAGCTAAAAACGGTAAAAGGCAGTTACCCCGCATTGATTTATAGTTTTAAATGCATGTCTCATCTTTTTATGGGCTTCAGGCATTTTCGAGTTTATTCATGAAAACCTTGCTTTTTCCTAATATATGGGACACACACCAACTCCTCCGTGAGTCCAAAAATGATGAAATGGAGCAAACGAGGTCTTCCCAAACAGTGGGAAGGATCTGAATTCTCGCCTCAGACAAAGTCAGCCCTATTTTGATCACGAAATGTTATAATAATACTGTTTACAGCAAAAACTAGCAATGAAAGTAAAAAGTGATATAGAACACATTGCAATAAAAGTGGATATAGGACACACAATATCATTTTAACAGATCAGTAGATTGAATGTTCATGCTGTCCTCTAACATTTACCTTAGAATAAGCCTAGTGTTTTCATCGATACCATTATTTGGTCTGATGCATATTTGCTTCGATGAATGAAATGCAGGATGTAAAGCAAGTAGAACAGAGAATGGTAAATTGTGCTTCGTTTCGTAGATATGAAAATTCTGTCAAAAAGGAATGGCATTGATTGGGTAAACAATGAGTCTGAAGGTTAAGTTGTTTATCACATTAACGCCATTCCAGAATTCCATAAGTTTTACATCATTGAAACACAGTTCAATATTCTGTTTATTACATTCCATTTTTTAACAATTATTTTAAGCAAATTCCAAAAAAAAACTTTTGAACATATACTGAGCCAAATTTATAATGCAAGTTTGTTTTTGTTTGCTTATTTCTTTGTCAATGCGCATGTGCTAAGTAAATCGTTCCATTTAATCAACAGTTCATTCAGTCAGGCATCTAACCATGTTTTGGTTTTAACACTGGCCAAAAAAACAGTAAAATTTTTTGATGAAGAGTGTTTAGAAAAAATGAAATGCATGGTAATGTTCCAGTATTCGACATGTGACATGCATTTTGGCATCGTAAAATTTATGGATTTTTGTCAAAATTCTTTTTAAAAATACTGACAAAATGTTTTTTTTATAACTCATTTGCGCGTCAAGTCCGCTAATACAGCATTAAAGAGAGATTTTTAAAAACAGGATTCCGCTTACGGTTTTTCAGAAAACTGAAAACAATTTCAGAGGAAACATGGATTAAAATTTCATCCATTTTAACTCTGAGGCATTTCTTAGCATCAGACGTAACACATTTGAAGCATTTTTGGAATAATTTCCACGGTTTCAGAAATTTATGCAGTATTGATTTTGCATTGAGATTTAAGCGTTTGTGGTGAAACCGCCCATACAGCTCAATGCAAAATCAATATTGCATAAATTTCTGAAACCGTGGAAATCATTCCGAAAATGCTTCAAATGTGTTACGTCTGATGCTAAGAAATGCCTCAGAGTAAAAATGGATGAAATTTTAATCCATGTTTCCTCTGAAATTGTTTTCAGTTTTCTGAAAAACCGTAAGCGGAATCCTGTTTTTAAAAATCTCTCTTCAATGCTGTATTAGCGGACTTGACGCGCAAATGAGTTATAAAAAAAACATTTTGTCAGTATTTTTAAAAAGAATTTTGACAAAAATCCATAAATTTTAGGATGCCAAAATGCATGTCACATGCCGAATACTGGAACATTACCATGCATTTCATTTTTTTCTGAACACCTTTCATCGAAAAAATTTTACTGTTTTTTTGGCCAGTGTTAAAACCAAAACATGGTTCATATAGGGCATAAAAAGAGAGCAGATTTCCGGAAGGACACATTTCGTTACACTGTAACGGTGTAACAATATAACAGTGCAAGCTGCCAATAACAAGATTTAAGCACTACACTGCAGCATTATAAGTGCAAAAAGTGAAAAAAATTGGACATCTTCCACTGAAACAACTGAAACAATGAAAATGAATAGAAAACTAATGAAACAGACTGTAACAATAAGAAACAAGCATCTAAAGAGAATTTTTTATAGACATAATCTGCCTGAAACTGCTGTAACAAGTGTAACAACTGAAACGAGGAAAAAAATGGACATCTTCCCTCGAAACAACTGAAACAGTGGAAATGAATAGAAACTAATGTAACAGACTGTAACAATAAGTAACAAGCATCTTCAAGAGATTTTTTGTAGACTAAATCTGCCTGAAACTGCTGAAACAAGTGTAACGAATGAAACGGACTTAAAAAAATTGGACATCTTCCCTTGAAACAACTGAAACAATGAAAATGAATAGAAAACTAATGAAACGGACTGTAACAATAAGTAACAAGCATCTTCAAGAGATTTTTTATAGACACAATCTGCCTGAAACTGCTGAAACAAGTGTAACGAATGAAACGGACTTAAAAAAAATTGGACATCTTCCCTTGAAACAACTGAAACAATGAAAATGAATAGAAAACTAATGAAACGGACTGTAACAATAAGTAACAAGCATCTTTAAGAGATTTTTTATAGACACAATCTGCCTGAAACTGCTGAAACAAGTGTAACGAATGAAACGGACTTAAAAAAATTGGACATCTTCCACTGTAACAACTGAAACAATGACTAGAATAGAAAACTAATGAAACAGACTGTAACAAGAAGTAACAAGCATCTTCAAGAGATTTTTTATAGACACAATCTGCCTGAAACTGCTGAAACAAGTGTTACGAATGAAACGGACTTAAAAAAAATGGACATCTTCCACTGAAACAACTGAAACAATGAAAATGAATAGAAAACTAATGAAACAGACTGTAACAAGAAGTAACAAGCATCATCAAGAGAATTTTTATAGACACAATCTGCCTGAAACTGATGTAACAAGTGTAACGAATGAAACGGGCTTTAAAAAATTGGACATCTTCACTGAAACAACTGAAACAATGAAAATGAATAGAAAACTAATGTAACAGACTGTAACAAGAAGTAACAAGCATCTTCAAGAGATTTTTTATACACAATCTGCCTGAAACTGCTGAAACAAGTGTAACAAATGAAAGGGGCTTAAAAAAATTGGAAATCTTCTACTGAAACAACTGAAACAATGAAACTCAATGGAAAACTAATGAAACGTACTGTAACAATAAGTAACAAGCATCTAAAGAGAATTTTTTATAGACACAATCTGCCTGAAACTGCTGAAACAAGTGTAACGAATGAAACGGACTTAAAAAAATTGGACATCTTTCACTGTAACAACTGAAACAATGACTAGAATAGAAAACTAATGAAACAGACTGTAACAAGAAGTAACAAGCATCTTCAAGAGATTTTTTATAGACACAATCTGCCTGAAACTGCTGAAACAAGTGTTACGAATGAAACGGACTTAAAAAAAATGGACATCTTCCACTGAAACAACTGAAACAATGAAAATGAATAGAAAACTAATGAAACAGACTGTAACAAGAAGTAACAAGCATCATCAAGAGAATTTTTATAGACACAATCTGCCTGAAACTGATGTAACAAGTGTAACGAATGAAACGGGCTTTAAAAAATTGGACATCTTCACTGAAACAACTGAAACAATGAAAATGAATAGAAAACTAATGTAACAGACTGTAACAAGAAGTAACAAGCATCTTCAAGAGATTTTTTATACACAATCTGCCTGAAACTGCTGAAACAAGTGTAACAAATGAAAGGGGCTTAAAAAAATTGGAAATCTTCTACTGAAACAACTGAAACAATGAAACTCAATGGAAAACTAATGAAACGTACTGTAACAATAAGTAACAAGCATCTAAAGAGAATTTTTTATAGACACAATCTGCCTGAAACTGCTGAAACAAGTGTAACGAATGAAACGGGCTTAAAAAAATTGGACATCTTCCACTAAAACAACTGAAACAATGAAAATGAATAGAAAACTAATGAAACTGACTGTAACAATAAGTAACAAGCATCTTCAAGAGATTTTTTATAGACAAAATCTGCCTGAAACAGCTGAAACAGGTGTAACGAATGAAACGGACTTAAAAAAATTGGACATCAACCACTGAAACAATGAAAATGAATAGAAAACTAATGTAACAGACTGTAACAATAAGTAACAAGCATCTTCAAGAGATTTTTATAGACACAATCTGCCTGAAACAGCTGAAACAAGTGTAACGAATGAAACGGGCTTAAAAAAATTGGACATCAACCACTGAAACAACTGAAACAATGAAACTCAATGGAAAACTAATGAAACATACTGTAACAATAAGTAACAAGCATCTAAAGAGAATTTTTAATAGACACAATCTGCCTGAAACTGCTGTAACAAGTGTAACGAATGAAACAGGCTTAAAAAAAGTGGACATCTTCTACCGAAACAACTGAAACAATGAAACTCAATGGAAAACTAATGAAACGTACTGTAACAATAAGTAACAAACATCTAAAGAGATTTTTTACAGACACAATCTGCCTGAAACTGCTGAAACAAGTGTAACGAATGAAACAAGTGAAAAAAAAATTGGACATCTTCCCTTGAAACAACTGAAACAATGAAAATGAATAGAAAACTAATGTAACTGACTGTAACAACAAGTAACAAGCATCTTCTTGTGAATTTTTGTAGACTCAATCTGCCTGAAACTGCTGAAACAAGCGAAACGAATGAAACGGCTTAAAAAGATTGGACATCTTCCACTGAAACAATGAAACTCAATAGATAACCAATGTAATGGACTGTAACAATAAGTAACAAGCATCTTAAGAGAGTTTTTTTATAGACACAATCTGTTTGAAACTGCTTTAACAAGTGTAACGAATGAAACGAGCAGAAAAAAAATGGACACCTTCAACTGAAACAATTTAAACAATGAAATTCAATGGAAAATTAATAAAACAGACAGTAACTATTAGTAACAAGCATACAGGAGATATTTTTTATAGACCCAACCTACCTTAAACTGCTGAAATGAGTGTAACGAATGAAACAGGCTAAAAAAATTGGACATCTTCCACTGAAACAAATTAAATAATGAAATTCAATGGAAAACTAATGAAACGGACTGTAACGATAAGTAACAAGCACATAGGAGATTTGTTTTGTAGATCCAACCTACCTAAAACTGCTGTAACAAGTGTAACAAATGCAACAAGCAAAAAAAAATGCTTGGACATCTTCCACTGAAACAATGAAATTCGATGGTAAAATAATGGAATGGATTGTTACAATGAAGGAGATTTTTTTTATAGACACAATCCCTAAAACTGCAGTTACGAGTGTAGCGAATGTAATAAGCAAACAAGAGGGCCCATGGGCCCTGGATCGCTCACCTGAATCCTTGTCAGGAAAGGATGTTTACCACAAAATATAAATCCCATTCTCCAACACTGCCAGTAAAGCCTATCAAGTCACTTAAGTTCAATCAAATTATACTTGGTCCGACGATATTTCCAATTATGGAATAAAAACCCAAAGAATAATATCCTTTTCTAGATTTAACTTTATTCGACGATATTTACACGTTACGGGATCATAAGGTAAACATGCGGCTTCCATTATTTCTATTAAGCTTGGCAACCGACGTTAACGCAACGTCATCGGGACGTTACATTCCCTCAAAGATAAATATAGCGCCCCAAAACGCAATACTCTTCCAAAGGTTAATTATACACTAAAATCAATATAGACCTTGATAAAACGGCACAAAATGTGGCATCTCATCTGGCTCCATACTGTTTATAACAAGAAATATCTTTAAAAAAGATATTCGGCGGCTCTCAAATACTTACAATTTTAACACAACTAAGTGACGAAATCCCCTTATACTCCCTGTCTTTGCATGCTGGAAAAGGATGTTCCGTCTAAAACCAGCGAATTTGGAAGTTGTGCTATGTTCTGGTCTCTCTTTTGCTTGGTGCTCTTTTCGCTGAGCGATATGCATCTGAATCGTTCCAAATTTTAGGCACTTCACCAGCAAAGGCTACGGAACAATGTTATTAGTCCTTATGTTTTTAAGAAAATGGGAGATTTTGACGATAAATGTATGTACTGAAACAAACTGAAAACCCGGAAAAAACATGCCATATTGTTGTTGTTGTTGTCACATAGGCTAGATTCTGCCCGTCTCAGATCTCAACTTGGAGTAGTTTTCAAGTCTTAAATGGTTTACACTTTCACCACTCTATTTACATATTATGAATGTCTCTATTTACAGAAAAATACTGATATACCAAATCACTTTTGTGTGGAACTAACTCCTATAACCTTTCTATTTCCTGTGGCACCTCGCCATAGCCGGGGTCGGGGAATAAATACATGTAGACTCAAAAACTGATCGACTAGCTCCCAGTAAGCATGTAAAATCCGGCTACTCTCGGCCTGCCAGAAAAAACACCACCCGAAAAGCGTTTTGCTGGCGGGCCCATAGTGGCCCAAGATTTGGTGCTGGCTGTTTGCAAGTTAGCCCCGGGAAGTTAGCCTTATATGATACATGTTCGTCTGACATACATGTAGTTAAAGAAACTAGAGCTTGTGCTTGTCATCTTCCTAAAGGAAATAGCAAAATACGTTGATACATGTACAGCTGCGGAGGTTGATCTGAGTCTAAGTGTAGGGTTGTGGGTTGCGGGCACATTCAAATTGTAGGAAATTATGTGCCATTATTTACCGTTAAATATCCATCCCCATTATAACCTCTTTTTTTAAGATACATCTTTTTTCACAAAGATGTATCTTGTTAAGCGCTATTAATAGACATTATAACGAAGGCTTTTTTGGCTGTCTATTTATAACGCACCATGTTGTCTGATTAAAGAGAGACTCTGCCGATAGCTACACTGTCCTTGTAAAAACATGCATTTGCCGGTCAGAGCAAGCTTTGCACGTATTTACTCGCCTGAACCCCGAGGTTACTCTCTAATTCGCGATGAATTTTACGCCCTTGTATATAATGTAATGCATTAAATACACTTGTTATATTTGTTTTAGAAATAGACTAGACCTAATTCAGTGATTTTTTTACAAATTTGTTTCTATGAGTCCCGGGACTCACTGGGCCAAAATTCTTTGCATCCCAAACTCGAAGTTCTGCATCCCATACGACGTCCACTTTGAATTATAAATTTTGTGTATCCATACGAATCTGGCCATTCATAGAAGCCAATTTGGGAAGCAAAACACTGGCATACTTATTTATACTATAATAAAGATAAAACTTAATTTACTTTGTCAAGTAAAATAATAAAGATATAAAAACCTACCTGACCCTTCTTATTAATAAAAAGTTCAGTTGCAGACAGTATATTTCCTTAATTTAATCATATTATTATCTTTTGCCAAGAGTCAGACTTTTGTCTCGCAGTTTTCATATATTTTTTAGAGCCCAGGTCATTAGCCTGTGTTCATCTAACTCTGCATGCCTACAAGTGTAGTGCTGGAAGTTAGTCCATTTGAGCCTTTGGACATACCATATTATTTTTTCTTTTATCATCTGTGCACAGTCCAGTCTCCGTACTTCATGAGCCTGCAGTAATACTTTAACCATTCTATTGGTATTTGCTCGAAGCAGGGTGTTTAAACTTGCGGGTAAAACGCATTATTCAAATGTTTCATTTCGGGTTGGTAGTATTGGATCAGTACTGGTTTATCGGCACTGGTTTTTACCAGTAGTCCAGTACTGGCTTTTACCGGTAAACTCCCCTACAGCGGGTCATATCTGAAAACACGTGTTTCCCAAGGGAAGTAATGATCGCTATACTGTTGGGGAGTTTTTTTCAGTACCGGTTTTTACCAATATTATTCAAGACACGATGCGCAAGTTAAAAAAAAAAACAAACACTCAAAACGAAAGTTGCAAATACTAAATGCAGACTTTTCGCCAAAATTTTAATGCATCCTGCAGGACTCTCATGGATTAAAATCATGCGTCCTTTGTGAGAAGCATGCGTCTGAGACCCAGGACGCGCAGGTAAAAAAAATCACTGCATATTGTCGAAATTTATGAAACAGACTATAATCGTGTAACGCGCATTTGATACGGGAAACCATAATGACTTGAATAAAAAATACAAAGATTTGCTTTATATAATGCTGTTAAAGTCCTTTAGGATATAGTGAGTTATCTTATATTGCACTTATTTACTATGTGCAATTAAGCAAGGCATGCAAAGAATGGTAGTAAAGCAAATTGGAAATGCTGTACAGCGGGAGTTGACCTATATTCATGATCAATGTTCATTATTAGGACTAGTGCACAGACTGGTTCTCGGCCATTTACATGGAAATTTTCAAGTTAAATTGCATCTATAATAAGATCGCGTGGTCAGTCTGAGTATTAACCAATGAGGGCATTGTTTTCTATCTGGTGTGATGAATATTACAATTTAAGAATACTTCTGATTGGTGAAAATTTGCATAAATTGTAGGTCTAAAGCGATATTAGAACGGCGGCCTTTTGGCCGCCGTAAAAACATAAGATTTTAAAATAACTCAAAACTCTTCTCACCAATACTTATCTGCACAATTTCAATGTCTGACTGTTTTACCCAACCCAAAAGATGGGGTGGGGGGGTTGCATAAGGTCAAACATTTTAATTGCATAATGTGATATGCAACATAACCTTCTTCAGAAAAAAAATGTTTGCCTGTTTGACCCCATACAGCCTCAGGGATGAGGATTGTAAAAGGGCAGAACATTTGCTTGAATGGGGTTCTTATTATGCTTCATTCCAATTAATTTCTAGTAAGTCAGTTTAACATTAAATTAACCCCCCTCCATAGCAACTGTTTATTGCAAAATGAATTGTTTATACAGTGTGCTCCCTGGGAAACTGGAAGTTATAAATTTATAATACTTATCACATTAATAAACAGTGACTCGAGACAGAAGGGCCGCGGGTTCAAGCCTTACCGGCGTCACTGCGTTGTGTCCTTGAGCAAGAACATTAATCCTAGCTTAGTACTGGTTCAACCCAGGAAGACCCGTCCCTTTATAACTGAAAGATTGTGCCCCTTTGATTATTTTACTCTGTGTGCAAAAACAAAATGAAGAAGGTCATAAAAAGTGAGTTCCTTAACCGACAATGTCAAAATAAATCAGGCAAAAAGCTCTTGGTTGAGCAAATCAAGCGTAGCATCATTCCACCTAATGGCTCAGTGGTGGAGTGCTTTACTCGAGACCGAGGGGCCGCGGGTTCGAGCCTCACCGTCGTCACTACGTTGTGTCCTTGAGCAAGAACATTAATCCTAGCTTAGTACTGGTTCAATCCAGGAAGACCTGTTCCTTTATAAATGAAGGATTGTTGAAGGGACGTAAAGAATCAAATCAAACAAATATTCCACCAGATATTCTCATGTGCGGATCCAGAGGGAGGGGGGGGTCCACACCCCTCCCCTGGAAAATCACAAGTTATATGGGTTTCTGAAGAAAATATTTGGACTCCCTGGAAAATGTTTGACCCCCTCTGGATCCTTGGAAAAGGACAGTTTGCTCTGTTATAAAATCATTGGACCCCCTTCGTAAACTGTGAAATAAGTTGAGGGCTCTAAAAAACAATAACAACTACTTCTGTCCGTTCTCTGCCCCTGCCCTGATGAAAAGAGTGATTTGAAAAACGATTGTCATTGTGAATTTATGTTGGTGGTATCCCTACATATTTTATTGAAACATCATAGTGATGTATGTACAGCCCAGGGGTACATGTAGGCTCAAAAGTAACATATGTGTGTGGACGCTTGCATGTGCAGATCCAGATTTTTCTGGAGAATTTTTGCAATCCTCAACTTTACCTTACAATTTAGCCGTTAGAGGTGGTTTGACTGTCTAACATTTTCAGGATGGGGTCCAATTATTTTCCAGGCATGATTAGTGAGTAATAGTGACAGTGGGGCTGGGGTATTGTCCAATAGTTGATTCCTAAGAAAATCTAGCAATATCACTTGCATTTTCTTTTTTGTGTGGGAGGGGGGTATTGACTATTGACCCTTCAGTCCCCTCTAGATTTGTGCATGCTTTGTAGGGAAAGCTTTGATCACCATAGTAGGCTGTCTAGAAAACACTGTGCTGAGTTTACAAGTTAGCCTTTATACCAAGTAACAATAACCACCACCATAGAAAAATGGCAAGGTCACTGATTACAAAAAAAATCATAGGGGAAAGGGAAAGGAATATTTTATTTATCAGTTAAACAGTTGGTTTTGGTGCTCAAAAGAACCGTCTCAATGAGACGGTTCCCTTCATCATATGTTTTGGTTGATAAAAAGGAAATTTATTTTTTATCATGCACACTTTCATGTAGGCTATCTAGATGCTTGTGAAAAGACAGTTTATATATTGAGTGAAATTCATATTATGACAAAACCAAAAAAGCGATTGTGTCTAACAATGACGCAGATCATCTTTGGGTTATTGCTTCAGTAAATCTTACTCATCACATTCAAACATTCACAACTCTACCAGAGGTACAGATATTAATGTAAAAATACAACTTTTCAGACGACCCCTTTTTCATATACTGTATGACCTTTGTTTTTTTATTTAATTTTTTACAGATCATGTAAATTTTCATCAAATATAAAAAATTGTTTGTTTCTATTGGGCAGATATATCTTAAATTTCCTCATTTTAAGTCAAAATTGACATTTTCATAATAAATCATTTTTGTAACAGCCCTTCTTCAGATTTTCGAAGTAAGGGCTCTTACTAGCTCACTATCATTGTTAATGCATACTAAAGACATAGAAATTTGAGCAATAATGCTGGTACCACTCATTATGACTCTCTCCAGGGGTCATACTGGGCAGATCAAAAGGTCGGTCATAATGAGGTGATTATGACTTCCCTACAGGGGCAATAAAGTGGTCCCATGAAGGGATTAGGTAATTAATGATAAAATATTGATCTTTATCTTAGTGAAGGAAATTGTGCTGTATACAGGTAATTCCCCACTTGAGGCCCCTTTAATGTTGCAGATATTGAAAATGTCCCTTATCAGTTAATCCTTTAATGATCTCTATTGGACAGTAATACATGCCTTTAAGGGCTATTGCTTCAGTAAATCTAACTGCTCACATTCAGAACTACACACAATCTAACCGAGGTACTAATTTGTAGTGTAAAAATACTACTTTTGGGATGACCCCTTTTTCATATACTGTGGTGACCTTCGGTTTTTACTTCAAGTTTTAACAAATTATGTTTAGGTTCATCTTATATATAAAAATTCTATAATTTCTCTCGGGCAGATATATCTAAAATTTCCTCATTTTAAGTCAAAATTGATCAAAATTGACATTTTCGTAATTACATAACCATTTTGTAACGATGCCTCTTCAGATTTTCGTAGAAATGAGGTCTCTCACGTACTAGCTCACCGACATAGTTAAGGCATATTGAGGGCTAATGTTTCAGTAAATCTAACTCATTATATTCAGAATTTCACAAATTCCAACCGAAGTACCAATTTATAGTGTAAAATTATTGCTTTTGGGATGACCCCTTTTCATATACTGCGGTGACCTTTGATTTTTATTTCATATTATTCAGATTATGTTATGGTTCATATAATATAATTATATAAGTCATTTATTTCTATTGGTCAGATATACCTTAAATTCCCGCATTATGCCAAAATTAATCAAAATTGACATT
Source organism: Loripinus fragilis (assembly GCA_964019695.1). Taxonomy (NCBI): domain Eukaryota; kingdom Metazoa; phylum Mollusca; class Bivalvia; order Lucinida; family Lucinidae; genus Loripinus; species Loripinus fragilis. The sequence continues at coordinate 19,861,319 of OZ026521.1, forward strand.
TTCATAGTCAAAAATCCTTTTTGTAACTTTTTTTTTTCTTTTCTTTTTTGTTTTTTGGCCTCTTACTAATTCTTCAACACAGTATAGGCATAGTTAAAGTTAATGCTTAAGAAAACCTAACTATTTCTATTGCACAAATTCCATCCAAGGTACTGATTTTAATGTAAAAATAATACTTTTAGGACGACCCCTTTTTCATATACTGTGGTGACCTTTTGTTTTTATGTCAAATTTTAACAGAAAATAATTACGTTCATCTTTTATCTGAAATATATTTATTTCTCTTGGGCAGATATAACTTAAATTTCCTCATTTATATCTAAATTAATCAAAATTGACATTTTCATAATTAAAAACCTTTTTTGAGGATCCTTCTTTTAGATTTTGGTAGAAATTTGGCCTCTAACTAATTTACCAACCCTGCAAAGGCATAAGGGTTATTGCCCAAGCAAAATCTATCTAATTGTACCATTCAGAATTACACAGAATCAATTAGAGGTATTGATTTGATGCAGTAATATTACTTTTGTGACGACCCTTTTTCATATACTGTGGTGACCTTTGATTTTTATTTCATAATTTTCCTGCTTATGTTAAGTTTCATCAAATATATGGAAGTCATTTATTTCTATTGGGCATATATACCTTAAATTCCTGCATTTATGTCAAAAATAATCAAACTTGACATTTTCATAATTAAACATCCTTTTGTAACGGCCCTTCTTTAATTTTGTTTATAGATTTTTGGCCTCTTACTAATTCTTCAACACAGTATATGCATAATTAAAGTTATTGCTTATATTAAGTAAATCAAACTATTTCTATTCAAAAATTACACAAAATCCGTCCAAGGTACTAATTTAAATGTAAAAATACTACTTTTAGGATGACCCCTTTTTCATATACGACGGTGACCTTTGATTTTTATTTCAAATTTTAACAAATTATGTTTAGGTTCATCTTATATCAAAAATTCATTTAGTTCTCTTGGGCAGTTAAGTTAAACCCCTCATTTATGATAAGATAATAAGATAAGATAATTTTATTCCCAAAAGGCCTATTGGCCCATGAGCTACACACAAAAATATAACAGTAAAGTATATTCATGACATGAAAGCATGGTACTAAGCAATTGTGGTATAAACTTAATTTATACTGAGACTAGTTTCCATTTACCTGTAAGGGTCAATCGATTATGTTCTTTTGAGGAAAATATAACAAGTTTACAAAGCATTTTTACAGATTTTTACCACATACCTGATGCACCACGACCCAAAACAGACCTGCCAATGCACGATCTCATCTGGAAAGTTGGTGCCACAAGGAATGACCAAGACCCTATTGCAACCAAGCAATTATTCATTAATTACATTGCCACATCTTTTTAAAATTTGTAATTCAGCATACATATATACATATACACACATATACATATATGTGTATGTATGTATGTATGTATGTATGTATGTATGTATGTATGTATGTATGTATGTATGTATGTATGTATGTATGTATGTATGTATGTATGTATGTATGTATGTATGTATGTATACCCCTTTCGGGAGAAGGCAACAATTTAAGACTGGTACAAATATATACCTACAATATTTCAATATGTGTTAAAGGTACAATTAATACGCCTATGCTTGTGTATAAAGTAACTCATTTCTTAAAGCAAAAGATTTTTGGACAAAACACGCTAATTTTTGCAAGATCGGTTTGTTATCAGTGGTCATAAGCTCAGTAAATTTCGACATACTTGGACGTTTCCAATAGTATTTATGTATGTATTTACATCTAAATTCATTATACGCAGGGCATTCTAAAACAAAGTGACACTCATCTTCCAAAGTGTTACACAGATAACATAACCGTTCCTCCAAAGGTGTTCTAGTGGGTTTTGTCCAACAACCTGATTCTATTGCTAGACGATGTGAAGACATCCTCAACCTGGATAAGGCGATACGAAACTTCTTCACAGTTACAAATTCCAGATATGGATTAAAGCCAAAGATAGATATATGTTATATAACTTATAGCACGACTAGAATCATGAATTCGAGAACTCCAATTTTGAATAAAATTATCGTTTAAGCGTTGGCGAACCTCACTCAGAAAAGCATGTTCATTTCCTACACCTTGCTGAAGCCAAACATAATGAAAGCCTAACTGTGATAGTAAATCTCTTACCAAAAATACCCAATTTACTTTATTTGGTCGCAAAGTAAGATCCGTTAACAAGATGTCATATATTTTTCTTATATATTTCCTTTCATTCGTATAACAAATTTTTAACCAATATTTAATAATTCTTAAGTGTCTATCGACCAAAAGTGAAGTTCGCCCTAGATCGCCATAAATGAAGTCATTCTGCGTACATTGTTTAACTCCTAATAATCGTTTGCAGAACTGCAGATGTACCCTTTCAATTATCATAGAATTGGTAAAGCCCCAGACCTCTGCACTATAATTTAATATTGGACGGATCAGTTTGTCAAATAAATCTAGTACATGCTTTGGCTTCAAATTTACAAATTTACGAACATATTTATTCAATGTGAATATTGCTTTAAGAGCTTGTCCAGACAGTGCCTGTTGAGCTTCGTGGAACGCACCACCAGTTGAAAAGACGATACCAAGATATGTGAATTTATTACTATTTCTAAATTGTTTTCTCCATATTTAAATTGAGTATTTCTCCTTAATATGCCCCACTTCCTGAAAATCATAACCTTTGTTTTTTGTGTGTTAACCGATAGCTTCCATTTTTGGCAATAATCATACATACAGTTTAAACCATTTTGTAAATCTTCATCTGTTTCGGAAAAGAGAACAATATCATCTGCATACATAAGTAAAAACAACTTAAAATAATCTAAATCTAATCCTGCTATATCTTTGGAGATCATCTCCTGCTCAAGATCGTTGACAAACATAGAAAACAGAAATGGAGATAAACACTCCCCTTGACGGACTCCTGTATAGCAGACAAATTCTTCACCTTTAGCATTATTATTTATGTCAAAATTAATCAAAATTGACATTTTTATAATCAAAAATCCTTTTTTTAACGACCCTTCTTTTATTTTTTTATAGATTTTTGACCTCTTACTTATTCTTCTACACAGCATAGGCATAATTAAGGTTATGGCTTAAGTAAGTAAGGGTGCAAAGATCAGGAATCGATACAATCAAGTACCACACCTGACCCAGGCTTAAGTAAATCAAACTATTTCTATTCAAAATTACACAAAATCCACCCAAGGTACTAATTTTAATGTAAAAATACTACTTTTAGGATGACCCCTTTTTCATATACGACGGTGACCTTTGATTTTTATTTCAAATTTTAACAGATTATGTTTAGGTTCATCTTATATCTAAAATTCATTAATTTCTCTTGGGCATGTATACCTTAAATTTCCTCATTTATGTCAAAATTTTAGTCTTTTCCATTAATCTCAATGCAAAAACAAGCATTTCTTAGTGTACTTTTGAAACGACCCTAACTATTTCCCAATCACAGTGAGGTACCATTTTTTCGCTATACGGTAAATGTTCTAAAAATTCGAACACTAAAAAATAATTATTTTTTCCGCTGTTCGTAATTTTAGAAATTACGTTTCAGAAAAAGTGCTTGTGTTCGTAATTTTAGAATGTGGTCTTTAGCATGAGCAAAAACGGTATATATGCATGTAAAAATGTGGTAGAACGACGGTTACGTGTTGAAAACACGGCGATATGATTCTGCGCTATCTTCTCATTTTTCTTTTCAACGGTGGACTGAGTCAGTAAAATGTCCAGCACGTGCGGTAATTGCCAAGTCGAGAGCCAGGCACGTGCATGTTATGTCACTCAATTTACTTACAAGTCGTAAAAGTCCACTTATTTAACCTCGGACTACCGATGAATCGCTACACTTTCGTTCTTCCTTCAGAAAACAAAAACGCTTTCGCTTGCTCCCCATCTGCGCAAATGCCGTTCATAATGTAATAAGGTCACTCAAGGACATTTCGTCGAACAGAATCTTTTGCAAAGATATACATGAAGCTTTGAAATACGTAGACGAGTTCTCAGAGTTAAAAAAAATGACGAAATTCAAAAAGAACACACATCTCTCTCTCTCTCTCTCTCTCTCTCTCTACTTGTCGATCTGTCGATGCACTTTGATTTTCTCGAAATGATGTGCATGTACCAGTCTCTCGCTCTTTCTCTCTCTATTTACATTTGCAAAAACGGTTTGGATCCAGATCAGACCCGAATGGAATTCAAGAAAGAATGTTTCGTCAATTTAAATTTTTTTGCATGCGATAGAAAGTATGCAAAGTGTCGTACAAAAGCCGATGCGCACGATAAAATGGATTTTCAGTATATCTCAATAAGTGTACACATTGTACGGTCCCATGCCCGGATCCAGAGGGGGGACAGGGGGTCCGGACCCCTTAGAAATACTAGATGGAATCCCCTGAAATTCTCAGAACAACCAAGCCAGCATTCAACGTTGGGCCATCATCGGCACGCCAGCGAAACGCCATTAAAAGGCGTTTCGCTGGCGGGTCGATGATGGCCCGCTTTTAGTGATATTTGGATCCTCTCTCCCTTAAAAAAGAAAAAAAAAACGTTGTCAGAGTTCGGATCCAGATCAGATCCGAATGGAATTCAGGAAAGAATGTTTCGTCAATTTAAACATTTGGGAATACGATAGAAAGCATACAAAGCATCAATACCGTCGAATATCCGACTTTGTCCTGCAAAAGCCGATGCGCACGAGAAGCTTTTCAGCACCCATTCATGATATTTTTCGAGATAACAAGAGATTCGTATGCAAGCGCTATATAGTCTCTCTCTCTCTCTCTCTCTCTCTCTCTCTCTCTTGCTTTCAAAGTTTGAAAATAGTTTGGATCCAGAAGATCTCCGAGGTCTTGCCAAACCAAATCAGGGGCAAGAATCTAGGACCCAATAAACATACTGGGTCCGAGCAAGCATTAATGTCCGACTTTGCGTGCGATGCCTCGAAAGAATATAATTGAGCCGTGACATGAGATTTCCAACAATCAGCAAAGCCCCAGATCAGCCTGCGCATATGCACAGTCTGATCAGAGCCTCTACTAGTCGCTTGAATATTCTATGAGTGTTAAGCTACTGACTGAACATCGTTTGGAGTTTGTGAGCTTAAAAGGAGGCTGCACAGGCTCGTCTGAGTCTACACTCGTCAGAATGCCACACTGTGTCGCGGCTCAATTTATGATATGATGCGTACGATACGCTGGGTACTTTCATATCTCAAAGAAAAGGAAAAATTCAGACAAGTACCACAAATCTTGTTTTTCATGCAAGCAGTGCGCCGTTCATGCTCGAGTTGATTGTAATTGTTGTTGTTTTTCTTGCAAACCCATGAAAAGGAGACACAGCTAGGCAATTATGTTTGGTGTGCTAAGTCCGTTTTCGTGCGCCAATTCCCATCGCGTGCTACCCGAGTCTTAAAACAACAACAACACGTGGTCTGATAGTCGGCTTCTTTGATCTCAAACCATGTCGGTGAACCATTACCCTGTCCCTTTGTCTGCGGCTGATACTATTAGCAGTACCGGGCCCAGCCCCCCCCCCCACCCCCAAAGAGGCTGTGACAAACTAATTTAGCAGACAGTTGGGCCCAGATCTGGCCCGACAAAATGTTTAATGTTTTGTTCTAGAAACAAAGGTGCTGATAAGGCTGTGCGGTGCGCAGACTGATCTTCGCATGTAACAAAGTCGGGGTACACACATCTACAGACAGACGTGTGGTAAACAAAGCGAATTCCGAGATGTCCCCATCATCTCAGGGGCTTTACTGATTTTAAATTCACAGCCACGGCATGCATTTCATCTATGTGTTTGTGGGCAGTTAAGGCGCTGGCGATTTTCCGTGGGTGCGCAGGCTCGTCTGAGCCTTCGCTGCTCGCATAGCTGGCTTATTTCATGAAATTAAATATGTAAATATTAAATTCATCAAGATGCAGAATCATGCTACAATCAATTTATTTCTTGGTACATGTATGTGCGTCTGTGCGTACATTATACCGGTAATGCACTCGTAGGACCGTCCATGTGCAGTTTCATGAGGACAAACAGACGCCGCGATCGGCTCAACAGTTTGTTAAAACGTTCCATTTTGAGGAATTTGATTAAAACCGCTGACAAGTAGTTTAAAGATAATGTATTCTTATTTGGCTAGTCTTCATCCACTTTTAACTTTGTTAGTGAGCGAGACCCTGACAAGATTGTGCAAACACACATGCTCTCCTGAGCCTTCGCTGATCACATCTGTCATAAGTACCAGCAGGGTCTATACAAGCTCATATGGGGCTCCGCGCAAGTTGATTTCATGCTCTGGTCCAAGCTGTGTATTTAAGAAAAGAGCACACGCATAGAATTAGAATGATAGAAGTGCCCTGCTTGGACATATTGCTGAACTCGGAAATCCTTTAAAATGCTTAAAAGGGAGGGGAGGGTAGGGCGTGTCCGTCGGATAACATGAGAATCACACATATTTAAGCCTTAAGTTAACGGTAATGTACCGTGAATAAAAATGAGATGATGACCACGTGCGAGTCGGTATATATTAAATATACTGTACGATGGCTTTATTTTCCACATTGGATGTCTCGGTGAGAAAAAAAACATGCGACTTGCACGATTTTCTCTGCATTTTGCACGAAACCGAATGACCCCTTGTGTTCCAAACGTCCACGGCAATCACTATACATCAACTTATTTCATTCTCCTAAGTGATCGTCTCATTTTCCGCAACTCTCTCTCTTTAGAAAAAAAACGAGTACGTGTCACAGCACACTATGCGTGTGTCAACGTGCATATTTCACGTACATTTAGCTGAATCGCGACCTCTGGTCATAAATAATGATCTAAACCATTTGGGTGGATACATATACTCAATAGGGTAGTCAAAGCAGTTTCAGAATCGTTGCAGGAACTTGTCCGTGCATCAAGTTCATCAATGCTGGTGACCTTGAATAATGTATAACGTCGCGCGCTGGCATGCGAAATAGAACGTCACGTGCCAGATTACCAATCTAAGTAAAATGGAACTTTCCAAATGTCGATACCGCTCACGTGCTGTACGGTAGAAGTATACCGAACACAGATGGGACAAACAGATAAACGGACATCGATTTCTGCCGAAAATAACGTGTGTTCGTAATTTTAGAAATTCACTTTTCCGAAAAAGGGCAGTGTTCGATTTTTTAGGATGTTTTAAAAAATATTTTCGGTGATAATTTTAGGTGTTCGTAATTTTAGAGTGTTCGAAATTTTAGAACATTTACCGTAATCAAACAGGAAGGCTTTACTTGATAAGATGTAGCAGTATGAGTAAATTCTCTTGGGCAGGTTTCTCACAATGAAATTGAACCCGGTGTCCTTAACTGATCTGGGTACAAACTGTTTGTAAATTTAAGTTAATAGTAAACAGGCTCCTGTCCTTAAAACAATTTTTCACCAATGTGTGATATCATATACTTGTAGCTAGTCTGACTCTGATGGCTATAAGCCATCTAAGACATTTCTAAGACATTTTTTGTCGTCTGTTGATTTCCCCCCATATGATGCTTGGATTAGTGTCAACCCAGATCAGTATGCTTCTGTTTGTTTACACTTTTTGCTTTTATGCGTTGGAAGATACTTTTACGTAGACACCCCTTTGTAATTAATAGCGATTTTTAGTTGCACAAAGATAGTAGGTTCTTGCAAGAATCAATACAAGGTTCTTATGAGTTCCCACATTCTGCTTAGCCTTATTAACTGTATTTTTGGCATCTGCTGATTTTTTAAAAATCAACTTTGTCGAAAAAAAAATTAAGGAATACCATCAGAGTGTCGAATTGTTGAGATCCAGATTAGGCCCAACGTTTTTTCGTTCTGATCTGCGCCCCAAATCGTTGCAAAACTTATCAGCAGACGAAACTAGGAGATAAAGAGTAAATCATTCTTTTTTTTAACTTTGGGGTGGGGTTTGACATGATGGTTATAAGTATAAAAACAATTGTTGCAATTTATTAGAATATGGTTATACATTAATATGAAAAACTTGATTTTTAAATAATGATTATAAATGTTAGTTTATCTTGGACCATTAGATAAGTAGAATTATATCTGTTGATAACCAGTACCTGTGGTGAGCATATGTTGATTGGCCAATTATGACTGGAGGCAGTCTCTAATCAGTTTAATCCCTATAATAGCCACCTACATATAGGTATTGAAGATGACACAGAAATAAGACTTACCCCTTTAAACAGATACCTTCACAAACAGTGAAGACCCAGATGAAATGCTGCATAAGGCAGCTGTTTATCAGGATCTGTACTGTTTGCTAAAGTAAAAAATAGGGAAATAAATTCATCACTATGGTAATTTCGAAAAGTTGACCTGTTACCCTTAAAACTCAAAATTGACCATCCTATACATACTGTATCAATATCACGAATCAGCAGACTTCTGTTTTTAAAAGTTATCAGCAGGAGATAAAGAGTTGAAGATCAAGAATTTATTGCAAACACAACAATATTATGTAAAAAGAACATAAGTCAAATGATACGCGTTATGTGATGGTTGAACAGTGTACATACTTAAGAAAATAAACAAAGTATAATATTCAGCTTCACTATAAAATTGGTTATTGAATGTCACGCGATTTGCCACTAATTAGCCGAAATAATAGTTTTATGAACAGTGTATAGCCAGATCAAACAAGTATATATAGATGAGTGTGAGATAACATTTCAAAACATTTGTTTAATTTCTAATATTTCTGGTCCTGAAGGTTGTTTTTGTCTAAGCAAAAAGTGCAGACCCTTATGAAATGCATGTCCTTAGCTGTTTTTGAGGCGTAAAATACAAACACTCACTCATTCCTGATATAACGCGGCCTTTAATCTGGGTCTTGCCTGTTTGCTAAATACATAATTCACAGAAAAAAAATGTATTGTGCAAACGCTTTGCAAGCTGGGTAATTTTCATTTGGTTTTGTTGTCTGCTGTTTTAGTTTAAAAATGATAGTTTTCAAAATTCTTTTCATGAATATTATTAGAGTGTCTGTTTAAATCAAGATCAGGTCCAATGTTTTGTCAGACCTGATCTAGGTCTAAACTGTTTGCAAAGACAATGAAATACATTACCAGCAGTAAAAGGGTTAAAGTCAAGTGACCACACCATTGAAGCTAGGTGTGATAAATAACCAATAATAAGTGATTATAATCCTATCTGTTATCTTTAATTGCTTGTATAAACAGTGTCACTAATTTATGACACACTTCTGCAAATATGAGATAAGCAGAAGCTAGCATTACCATATTGGAACTTGAAGGTTCAAAACAGCTTGCACATATTCTTTGATAAATGTAACAAGAAAAACTATAACATGTGTTACATGTTATAAACGGCGTTGTTAAAAGGTTCTTATGAGTAATAATAGATGAAGGATAATAATGAAGTTTTTTTCACAATAAGATATACATTAAAGCAGCTTTGAATTGAGTCATTAAATGCTTGACTTTTCGCTAATACATAAACTATTCAATCAGACGGTGATGGGGAAGCAAGCTTTTGTGAAAGCTTATGCTTGTTTTCAAACCACAGCGTCACCGAGACCCATCGATTATGAATACATAAATATTAGACTTCTTCCTTAACATAACTGCTTAGTATTAACAGCAAAGTAGTTATGTTGTAGATTTCTTCTGTTTGTGGACCCTGCCAACAAAGCAGCCAGATATATGTGTCTTTAACATTAAACATACAGTTTTATATATCTCGCAATCAGTTGTGTGTCACACACTAAAAACAGCTTTGAAAACAATCCCCTTGATTCATACATATCGACAGGAGGCTTATTTTTAAACATGGAATGGCATGGAGCCATAGAGTAACGGTATTAGGAGTTGTGTGTGGCGTATTAATTAATTTATTTATAATCTTTTTATAAGTGAAATTCATAGTCCCTTCTCTAAGAAGTCAGAAGATGACCTCTATGTGACTGGGTATTGATCACAGAAAATCAAAAGTCATAAATAATCTTTTTATGCATTTTTAAGAAGACCCTATAATGAACATCTGATCTAATTTTCAGGTCGATATTTGCATTTAAAATACCATTTTGATGCTTGCAAACTTTGGTACCGGAATTTGGTCCCGAGTCCCGGGTATTGATCCCGGCTTTTATTCCTTCCCAAAAATGATCTTTAATGAAAATCAACACTTGTTATCTTCAGTCTTATGAAAACCAATAATACATGTCCGCGCGGAAAGAAAAAGCCGAAAGTTTGTGACTTCAAAAATAATATCCCATGCATTTTCCTCCTTTAGATGGAAATAAATCAAACCCCAGTCATGAATTTGCAGGTGATAGGAAAAATCTACTAGCATGATTGACACATGTATGCCTCAATGACATCGAAACAACAAATCGAATGACCTATTTTCCGTGTTTTGCCATTAATCTTTCTTTTGTGAGGTAATTTTCTCTGCTTATTCATGTTTTCTGCTTGCAGGCCTATTGTCCGTTCTGTTTGATTGTTTTACATTTTCTTGTTCCTATTTTCTAATAAAATAAAAAGTTTGTTTCTGTTTTTTGGTGAAACGAAACAGTTTAACCACGCACACTGATAAATATAGAAAGAATGATGTCACAATGATTTATAAAATCTACAGAAAATCAAAACTTTGCTGGTTTACATGTAAATTGCCAAACCAAAATCATAACACGTTCAACATGAATCCTTGCTCTGCACACAGATTTATGGGCGGGCCCCCAGATTTTTTTTCTCAACCAAAACATATGTTGCAGGTACGCATAAGAACCGTTTGTATGAGACGGTTCTTTTGAGCACCCAAAACACATGTTTAAACTGATACCGCAATTCTATGCCAACATTTTTGCTTAACTGGCCCTATGTATGGGTATTAAAATTGTTGGATAACCAAATAATTTGACTGAAATTATCAGGATTTTCTAAATAATCTGTATATTCTGTTGGTTTTGGGTGCTTAAAAGAATCATCCCATTGAGACGGTTCCTTTGAGGTTCCATAACATATGCATGGGTGAAAGTTCAAAATTTGCAACATCCTGAACTTTAGAAATCAAGTTATAAAATTAGCAATTTATTTAAAATACGAGTATAATTTCATCTGATTAATGGCAGGCTTTCTATGGTCCGAAATTCTGCCACAAATCCTTATTTCTGGAATAATCTTAAAAACTTCAAACTTTATACCATGCATATCTTTTGGTTAAGAAATTAAAATATAACAAAATACTCTTTAATTACATTATATTCTCTGTTATTTAGCAGTAACACTTTACATGATGTACAGAAACATTTGAAATATATAAAAGTTTACCTGCTTCATTTTAGTTTTTTGCAGATACTTGTATTTAACCCTTGCCATGATGAATATTTATATTTACTACACTCTTTCGCATTTTCAGTCCTTGTTATCCTTTTTCTTCTTATGACTCCTTTTAAAAAATGTGATATCAAGACCCAGATGAAATTACACATAATGATATGTGACATTTCATCAAGGTCTACACTTTCTGTCAAAAAATGTGATAGTCAGAGAAAATTATATAATTTTCAATTGAAATATTTACCAGTGACCCCTTCAATATGAATTCATTGGACTACATGTATCTCAAGTGCTAACCAAAAGGAAGAATCAATTAGTGTTAAAAGTGGAAAACGATGTAGATCCTGATAAGATGACCTTTGCCATAATCCAGCTGAACTGGATCTACAGTGTTTTCAAAAGCACTCACCCGAGTGCAGCATGACAAGGGTTAACAAACAGGCACATGTACATATACATATAGTATCAACTTTTTGATGCCAGAAAACTGTCCAAACAGTAGGGATCCAGATCTGGCCAGACAGAATATTGTTCTTGCCCTTCATCCAGACTGTTTGAAATTATGATTGTTTTTATAAATGATATTGCTTTAAATTTTTTTACAAGTCAGTAACATCGTTTTATTGTACATATATTATTTGCAAACTGTTTTTGTACCCAAATCTGTTCTAACAGAAATTCAGGCTGGATCTGGATCCAAACTGTTTGGCACTCTAAGGCCAAAAGAAAAATATGCATTGTTTCCAATTACATGTCCAAAATTTTTAGGATCGGTACATGTAGGTAGGCAAACTTTTTTTTTTATACAAAATATTTTTTTTTGCATTGAAAAAGTATGAAAATCCTTATAGATAGTCTAATTATAGACATTAAAATCCAGAAAGTCTTCAAAAAAGTTTGAGTAGGCACCAAAATATTAGGGTGGGTAGGGTAACCGGAAAAAAGACATTTTCTTATATTTTGCCTATTCAATAAACTGCAGAAACATGGTCCGCATTATTGTGTAAAAGTGATTTAATTAATTTTCAAGGCCGACAGAAGTGAGCAAATAATAAACCATCCATGTTTGAGCAGTCTGATCAGGGACTGTTTGTTCGCTGGTTTCTTTCAGAGGAGGCCTCTAGGTAGATAACTTTGAGTGGTTTAACTTGATTCTTTACATCCCATCAACAATCTTTCAGTTATATAGGGATGGGTCTTATTTTCTTGTTTACCAACCAAAAGATGTAGTGGGTACTCAAAAGAACCACCTCAATCAGACGGTTCTATTTGAGCACCAAAAGTAAACTTTTAAAAAGTATTCACTGTTTTACCATCAATAAAAAATAAATTTACACACTTCTCTGGCAACAAAGACCGAAGATTATAAACATTTTTCATTCTCATCTCAACTTACATGTAGCATGAAATTGATCCTGCTCATAACTGTTATAATGCCAACAACTGTCGATATTCTTAAAGTTATGAGCAGGAAAAATATTAGATATGAGAGTTTTAAGTGGTATTTTAATTGGCCTTGTGAGCAAATTAAATTTCATGCTCAGCAGATTTGAGCACGAAATAAATGTTATAACCTCAGACCCTGAACTTACACCCAGTATATTGATTAGTCATGTGGTTAACTTAAGCAATGTATAAGGATTAGTCCTGAGATTATAAAAACTTTTCATGCTTTTCTCAGCTGAGTACAAACTTTATCAGGCTCATAAGTGACTAAGTGTTATAATGCCACAATTATTGACATTTTAACAGTTATAACATACCTGTTGGTTTAGATAAACACAATTTTCGAGCAAAAAATTATAAATATTTTCTTACCCATCAGTTTTAACATATTTTTTGGGTGCTCAAAAGAACCGTCTCATTGAGACTTCTTTTAAGTACCCACACCATATGTTTTGGTTGAGAAATAAGAATATTACATTTTTGGTACACACTTTTAACTAAAGTCCTGGTTATAAGCATGGTTTGAAAGCAACCTAAAGTCTATTTTCAACATTTTTATGAGCATTTGAAATTTCATGCTTAGTTGAGGCGAGCATGAAAAACATATTTTGACCTCTAGGCCTTTATTCATGCAATATGTACAATATGAAAGGAAAGAATCTATTTTTGAATTGCTCACTGACTTGAATCTTATCACACTAATATTAAAAAGTCTCTTTTTCAGTTTGTTACGTTTTCCTACTTGGGAGTTTTTACATTTATTTAATTCTAATGAGGAAATGAGATCTCATGCTTAGCTGATTTAAGCATGAAAAAATGTTATAGCCGCAGACCCTGAACTTGCACCCTGTATATTGATTAGTCCTGTGGTTAACTTAGGCAAGGTATATGGATTAGTCCTAAGGTTTTAAAACTTTTTTCATGCTCATCTTAACTGAGCATAAATTATATCAGGCTCATAAGTGTTAAAATGCCAACAATTATTGGCATTTAACAACTATAAGCATGGTAAAGACAATGTCTGAGAGTTTGAAAGCAAAACATGTATTTTCAACATTTCAGTTTTATGAGCATTTCAAATTTCATGCTCAAGTTGTTCATGAAAAAAGTGTCAGAAACAGTCATATCTTTAAACACTTGTATGCACTTTGCATTCAGTTCATCAGGTGAAAGAATCACATTGTCAGTGTTGTAAAGATGGGGTAAAACCTGCAGAAGTGATGGTCCTGAAAGTTTTAGTTGAGGTTTGGGGTCAGCTACACTAAATATCACAGTAGATTTATTCGCTTTCTTTAATTTCTCAAGAAATGATGCAGTATCTGCAAAGTGAACTGGCTGTTGGTCAACGACAATGTCTTGAAGCTGTACATGAAAATTTTCTCGCTTCGGAAGGAAATTTCTTGTATAACACCTGCTTCCACCTGAAAAAAAATTAAAAAAATAAAACTTTTTATTCAAAACATCACTTCAAGAGAAAAAACTTCAAATTACTCATGCCACACACAAGCAAGTCTGGGGGAAGGATCAGTCGACAAATTTATCGATTAAATACACACATCCTTCTGATCTTTAATTTTTTAATGACTATTTTTACTAATGCAATTTAATCCATTACATAGTTTTGGTGCTCAAAAGAACCGTCTCACTTAGATGTATTTTGGTTTAGTACCGCAATATGGGTAGCTATTACTCTTCTAATGCCATTAAATTGCTAGGGAATCCGATGCAATGGTAGTTGATTGTCACCCTGTTGTTTATGTGATTGATGTCAATCAGATAAATTTTTAAATAAGCAAATTGAGTTTCATATTTTTTTTTCAAACTGGGAAAAAAAGTCACCTAAATTACATTGCTAAAGGGGTGCGACCACTCGTAAAGAAGAACAAAAATTGGTTTTCAAGACAGATTATCGCTTAATGCAGGTCAAAAGTATTGCAGAATGCTCCAAGGGGAGCATTCTGCAATACTTTCAACCTTCATTAAGCTACCATTTGTCATTAAGAGCTTTGTTTTGTCAATTTTTGAGTGGCGGCTTGCGACTGAATGCGGTACCAGTCAGAGTCTGGTGATGACTCAAATAGTTTTTGCAATATATTACCTTCTTGGTGTAGTTCTGGTTCCAGGTGCATGGGTCAGAGGTTCAAGAAACTTTGTTGAATCCAAGACGGGTGCAAGCTTCGGCTTTGAACAGGAGGGCAGCTACATGGGTGCACATTTCTCCTTGCCTGAAATAAAAATAAAATATATTCAAAGGGCCATCTTAAACTTTTTGTATACAGGGAAACACCTAAGACGGCACTTTAACAAACATTATAGACCCAGATGAAATGCGGCTTAATGTGGAATTTGATCAGGGTCTACACTGTTTTTCAGACAAAGAATGTACGAATTTTTGAAAATTAGATTTATGACCCTAGATATATACAATGGACTATCCTACTTTCATTGTATCAATCCATAAGTATACAAAGAGTTAATAGCTACTCTTTTTACCTTTCAATGGAGAATGCGTTATTAAATAGGTACTAATTCTCTATTAAAGGGCATAAAGCAGAACTGTTAATTGCAAAAGTGACACGAACATCTTTGACAAAACGACGTGACACGCAAGCTGTCTGGTCAAGCTGCTGTAGTTCTTTTTTGCGGGCACTGACAGGCTTTCTCCACATTTTTAAAAAACAGACTCCAGCCATTAAGACTGCTGACATGAAATATTCGTGGCAATTTCGTGCCCAGTGTTACTGTGTGGTTAGCAAACTCAGATTAAACACTACTAGTTTTTTGACTGTACAATGTTCTCAGGTGTCAGTTGTCAGGCCGGGCACACACAACCCCTGCCTTGTGAGAGTGATCTTAATATTGGCTGGGGAGTACCGTCATGACTTTACAACTCAATCAAACAGAACAGATTTCTTTGCTGTATGCAGATATATGCAATCTAGTGGTAGGAATCGGCTGGATTTTTATGATTGATCATTGGAAATAACAAGTGACCAATGATCAATCATTAATCGACTGAAATAAAATACACATATGGTACAATAAAAACTGCATATCATGCCAGGTATGCTTAAGATGCCTCACGGGGTCAATAAGACGGTTCTTTTGAGCACCCAAAACATATGATTAGAATATATTTACAATTTTACACTCAAAACTTTTGTTTATCTAAACCTATGTACATTATTTGAACCATATGCTGTTCATACCAGAAACTGAAAATGCAGAAAAGGGTCATATTAAATAAATACAACAAGCTAAAAATTGAAGGCCAATGAAGCAGAATGTCTATACTGAGTAATCGATTATTGAAAAACCACCAATCAGTTAATCAGTTCACTGAAAATGACCAATGATCGATGAACTCAATTAATCGGCCTACCACTAGCCATTGCTGGTTTGTTAAAGTAAAATATATAGAATGCTCACCCTGCCATACAGGTATGGTGCACTGTGAGAACTGTTGCATCCGACTTGTCAAAGGCACACCATGCTTCATGGGGTGGTATCTGTCAGAGCTTGAGCGGGAGCTTGAGACCTCATCACTTTTGCCTTCATTTGCCTTCAGCAACAATGTGTTACTGACCTCCAGTAGGTAGCATGTTCTCACCCAGCCGTTGAAAACTTGCTGATATGCTTCGAGGGAACTGTAAGCTTTCATTGTCTCTAGGGTGTATGAACCAGGCGAATCTATCAAGTACACATATATTTTGTCCGAACTCCACCGCTGGCCAGTTTGAAACATCGTCAACCCACTCACTAGAAATCAGAAAGGGGTCACCCTTTTTCTACATTCTCAATACCAATGTCCTTAAGTTTTTCTTCGTACCGTCTCTTTGCAGTCTTTGACAAGTTCTTGACGTACTCACTCATTGTTTTACCGCTATTTTCCAGAATAAACAACGCATTTTACTGTTGAATGTAACCACGAAAAACAATATGGCGTGTAATGTTTTTTGCCCTACATTCGTTGGTGCCTAGATTTACCGGAAAGACCCGAATTACCGGAAAGACTGCCGAAATACCGGAAAGACCAAAGAATAATAGGAATTAAAATATGCTATCCAGTTTAAGTTTAAATGCTTAGTTATGTATTAACTTGTTTGGGGACTAAAGTTTGTTGTATGTTTATTTCCAATATGATTATTGGAATAGTCTGGCTCCATCTGTGGTCGCAGCTGAGACCACAGAGGAGTTCAGGGCACTCATTTAGATGACTCAGCCAGAAGCTTTTTTTTTTTTTTCTCTAAATTTCTCAAAGAAACACTCACCTCAGAAAATGATCATACATGATCGTCGGAGTATAAGAAGATAAGATAAGATAAGATAATATCGTTTTAAATATTTAACCCGCTATTCGAATCTTGTTTATTCAAAGTAATGACAAATTGGATTAAGGCCCAATTAAAGGACCCTTGATAACTTATAATCCCAATCAACGTGTCAATAATGGGAATTAACCAGCCTAATTAAAGGACCCCTGTTAACACCAAGATCTAACAATCCAATCAATGTAAATGATAAATGATAAGTAAAGGTGGACATACCAGTAATTAAATAGTTCACACTGCAAAATTAAATATGTTTATTTGAATTTTGAAATAAACTTTTAAGATTCTTATTCTATAATATCCAATTTCTGTATTGTCCATTACATATAAGCAAAATATACATTTTATTATATTCATTAATCAATAATCACCAAACAATGTTTTCTTATTATTCTTTGGTCTTTCCGGTATTTCGGCGGTCTTTCCGGTAATTCGGGTCTTTCCGGTAAATCTAGGTACCGCGTGATTCTATAAATAGATTGGGTTTACACGTCCTGAAAAAATACGTATAGAGTCTACTTATTTAAGAATTTCGTATCTAAAGTTATGAATTTATCAATAATTTCGCCCCAGAAAACCACTGACAACACACAATTGAAAATATTTTCTTTGTAGAAATATTAATTAACAATTCTAAATTAGACCTTTAGACCAGCTGACGAGAGTGAAATTTAGGCACGGTCCGTGGGGAGAGCAGGTGTTGAACATCCGACAAATACACTGAAAAGACGCCCCGTTTTAGACGTTTTAAATACTCTTTTAACAAGAAAAGTCTACATTTGTTTTTACTTTACCCTTTGAAAAACGAAACATTTAATCAAAACGTTATTCATTGAAACAATAACTTTGATCACACCCCTCTTCGGAAGAGTCCATTTCAAAACCAATTACAATTATAGGCTAAGTAACCACTGTCTCATAAATGAACTAATATTAGTTACTTATGCATTAATAAGTAACGCCGTAGAAAAATATCCATTGCAGCAGCTAGCTTCATGAGGCCTTAGATTCTCTTAGTGAAAACTGCCACCGCTGCTTGCTTGAAGCATATATATAGATTAAGACCATGCCATTTTTACAAAAATGAAACTGTTTGCCAAGGTTATAAGCAGACGACAAAAGTCGCCACGAGCTACAGTCTGATCAACGCCTTTGTTATTTACATCAGTATCCAGATCAGAAAAGACAAAATGTCGATCCTGATTGGAGTTCAAACTGTTTGTCAAGGTTATAAGCAGACAACAAAAGTCGCAGTGAGCAAGGAATTAGTTAGACAGGTTAATATGTAAGCACTGTGTAATGTCCTCATAAGAGCACAAGATTTACGTGTGGGTCGGGTCTGATTTTGTTGCATGCGATTGTCTTACAACCGCGCAAGTAGAAAGTTAGCAAAAGCTCATCTGGAGTCGCGTCATCGCAAGGCCACTGGGTCAGATTTCAAAGACTTGCCGAACAAGATACGGCGTAATAAGTGACAAGCTAGCCAAAGTAAAAGAAACCGCAATCCATATTTAGCAACACCAATTTATTTGAGCATTCCCGTTTGTAGCGAGTAAAGGGTTGTCAAAAAACATGATCATTTGGTCAGGAGGCAGAGCGAAGCTTTTGTAAACATTAATGTGCCGCACCGTGGCAAAATAAACGATCCGTTTGTGGGCACGAGGTTGAGAGGTACAGGCTGATCGGGATCATTATACAGGCACTTGATAGTTATTTAAAAGATCTTAAGCTTTCTGTATGCAGACAGCGTAGTGTAACAAGACCCTTGGGCACAGGCTGATCAGAGTCTTCGGTTAGCACACATATAATAGTTTCATTTGGTGCGGCTTAATTTCAATATCTAGATTCTTTGGGAGCAATTTTTGGCGCCGAATACTAATTTTCTGTTGGTGAAATACTGTTTATATATTAAAGCTGGATATTCCAACATGGATAAAAGAACCGAAAAGTCGCATTTGAGTGCTGACATTCTCAAAACGCTAAGAGAAACAATCTTCTTTTGTTGTAGAAAGACCAAGATGGGAATCGTCACACAACAGGTTTTGTCCTATCACATGAGAGAAAAAGGGACATTGACCCGCCTACGCCTAAGACACAACTGTCAATCATCTCTGAAACCAGCGCAGGTGCACCTGATAGGCAGTTCAACACGAAATCTAACTGTCTTTGTTTTCTGACCGCACACTGAGAAACTTACCGTTTGTGACGAAAATAGTTGGTCGGAGCGTCTTTGTTTCTTGACAGTGACACCGTTTTATGAACCAATCACAGAAGTCATTTTGCTAACTTGCTACTTGCGCGGTTGTACAGTGATAACCTTTTCAAATAATTTATACCCTGATCAGGCTCGACAAAATACAAATCTAGATACAAACTGTTCAATCAGTCTGTAACTGTTCAGTACTCTTATTGTGATGTAAATAAATAAGAAAACGCATGGGCCCAGTCGCGAGATAACCCGATTCTTTCGCATGAGTAGAACAAAGGCTCAGACCAGCTTGCGTATCGGCGTACTCTTGAGGTGCGGCATCTGACAGGAGTCTGCAATGTTTGCAGGATTCAGTTATTATTATTATTCATTTCAGTGAATAACTTAGCTTGGGCAGTGTCTAGTTCCATAGAAGAGAACACAATTTCTTGCTCAATTTTTTAATTTTGTCTCAGCATGCTCAGTAAATATAATAATAAGACAGAAGTTTCACTAATTTATTCCTCAATAAGAGCATGAGAACAAATCGCTTTCGGCCATAGATCCTTATGAGCTTTTTCGCACACATGAACAAACTTAGAGCTGACCACATCGTAAAACAGAAATGATCCCATCCTTTTGCTGATAAAGCTATCAGACAGTATGCTTTGCAAATAGTTTGTACCCAGATCAGGCCCGACAGAACATCGGGCGTGATTTGAATCCAATACCGGCTCGATTAGAGATCCATGAATTTAGTAATGAAGAAAAAGTCATATAAGGTGGCATACATTGTCATCTGCTGGCACAATTTGCCATTTTGCAAATAGTTTATACTCAGATCAGACCCTGGTTTCACGCTGTGTCTCTAGAGTATGCAATAAATCACTTCCCTAGTGGCGATTATAATGGGTATTAATTATCGATGTTATTAACTACTGGGCAAAGTAAAATCATGCTAAAATGTGTTCCGCCATTTTTTTTTTCTTAAGAAGTCTAAATATCGAAACTAAATATAACCATGTGTGATAACGGACACAAAATATTATAAATGGCGTTTCATGGTCTTAGGGTGTCAGACACAAACATAATCAGTATTTTACATTGCATGGAAAATAGGGACTCAAATAATGCTTAGCCATCAAATTTGCCCTGACCAGCTGTTTCAGGCAGATTGTGTCTATAAAAAATCTCTTGAAGATGCTTGTTACTTATTGTTACAGTCTGTTACATTAGTTTTCTATTCATTTTCATTGTTTCAGTTGTTTCAGTGGAAGATGTCCAATTTTTTTAAGCCCGTTTCATTCGTTACACTTGTTTCAGCAGTTTCAGGCAGATTGTGTCTATAAAAAAACTCTTGAAGATGCTTGTTACTTATTGTTACAGTCTGTTTCATTAGTTTTCTATTCGTTTTCATTGTTTCAGTTGTTTCAGTAGAAGATGTCCAATTTTTTCAAGCCCGTTTCGTTCGTTACACTTGTTTCAGCAGTTTCAGGCAGATTGTGTCTATAAAAAATCTCTTGAAGATGCTTGTTACTTATTGTTACAGTACATTCCATTAGTTTTCTATTCATTTTCATTGTTTCAGTTGTTTCAGTGGAAGATGTCCAATTTTTTTAAGCCCATTTCATTCGTTACACTTGTTTCAGAAGTTTCAGGCAGATTTAGTCTACAAAAAATCTCTTGAAGATGTTTGTTACTTCTTGTTACAGTCTGTTTCATTAGTTTTCTATTCATTTTCATTGTTTCAGTTGTTTCAGTGGAAGATGTCCATTTTTTTTAAGCCCGTTTCATTCGTTACACTTGTTTCAGCTGTTTCAGGCAGATTGTGTCTATAAAAAATCTCTTGAAGATGCTTGTTACTTATTGTTACAGTCTGTTTCATTAGTTTTCTATTCATTTTCATTGTTTCAGTTGTTTCAGTGGAAGATGTCCAATTTTTTGAAGTCCGTTTCATTCGTTACACTTGTTTCAGCAGTTTCAGGCAGATTGTGTCTATAAAAACTCTCTTGAAGATGCTTGTTACTTATTGTTACAGTCTGTTTCATTAGTTTTCTATTCATTTTCATTGTTTCAGATGTTTCAGTGGTTGATGTCCAATTTTTTTAAGTCTGTTTCATTCGTTACACTTGTTTCAGCAGTTTCAGGCAGATTGTGTCTATAAAAAATCTCTTGAAGATGCTTGTTACTTATTGTTACAGTCTGTTACATTAGTTTTCTATTCATTTTCATTGTTTCAGTTGTTTCAGTGGAAGATGTCCAATTTTTTTAAGCCCGTTTCATTCGTTACACTTGTTTCAGCAGTTTCAGGCAGATTGTGTCTATAAAAAATCTCTTGAAGATGCTTGTTACTTATTGTTACAGTCTGTTTCATTAGTTTTCCATTCTTTTTCATTGTTTCACTTGTTTCAGTGGTTGATGTCCAATTTTTTTAAGTCCGTTTCATTCGTTACACTTGTTTCAGCTGTTTCAGGCAGATTGTGTCTATAAAAAATCTCTTGAAGATGCTTGTTACTTATTGTTACAGTCTGTTTCATTAGTTTTCTATTTATTTTTATTGTTTCAGATGTTTCAGTGGTTGATGTCCAATTTTTTTAAGCCCGTTTCGTTCGGTACCCTTGTTTCAGCTGTTTCAGGCAGATTGTGTCTATAAAAAATCTCTTGAAGATGCTTGTTACTTCTTGTTACAGTCTGTTTCATTAGTTTTCTATTCATTTTCATTGTTTCAGTTGTTTTCAGTAGAAGATGTCCAATTTGTTTAAGCCCGTTTCATTCGTTACACTTGTTTCAGCAGTTTCAGGCAGATTTAGACTACAAAAAATCTCTTGAAGATGTTTGTTACTTCTTGTTACAGTCTGTTTCATTAGTTTTCTATTCATTTTCATTGTTTCAGTTGTTTCAGTGGAAGATGTCCATTTTTTTTTAGCCCGTTTCATTTGTTACACTTGTTTCAGCTGTTTCAGGCAGATTGTGTCTATAAAAAATCTCTTGAAGATGCTTGTTACTTCTTGTTACAGTCCGTTTCATTAGTTTTCTATTCATTTTCATTGTTTCAGTTGTTTCATTGTTTGATGTCCAATTTTTTTAAGTCCGTTTCATTCGTTACACTTGTTTCAGCAGTTTTAGGCAGATTGTGTCTATAAAAAATCTCTTGAAGATGCTTGTTACTTATTGTTACAGTCTGTTTCATTAGTTTTCTATTCATTTTCATTGTTTCAGTTGTTTCAGTGGAAGATGTCCAATTTTTTTAAGCCCGTTTCATTCGTTACACTTGTTTCAGCTGTTTCAGGCAGATTGTGTCTATAAAAAATCTCTTGAAGATGCTTGTTACTTATTGTTACAGTCTGTTTCATTAGTTTTCTATTCATTTTTATTGTTTCAGATGTTTCAGTGGTTGATGTCCAATTTTTTTAAGTCCGTTTCATTCGTTACACTTGTTTCAGCAGTTTCAGGCAGATTGTGTCTATAAAAAATCTCTTGAAGATGCTTGTTACTTATTGTTACAGTCTGTTTCATTAGTTTTCCATTTGTTTTCATTGTTTCACTTGTTTCAGTGGTTGATGTCCAATTTTTTTAAGTCGTTTCATTCGTTACCATTGTTTCAGCTGTTTCAGGCAGATTGTGTCTATAAAAAATCTCTTGAAGATGCTTGTTACTTATTGTTACAGTCTGTTTGATTAGTTTTCTATTTATTTTTATTGTTTCAGATGTTTCAGTGGTTGATGTCCAATTTTTTTAAGCCTGTTTCGTTCGGTACACTTGTTTCAGCTGTTTCAGGCAGATTGTGTCTATAAAAAATCTCTTGAAGATGCTTGTTACTTCTTGTTACAGTCTGTTTCATTAGTTTTCTATTCATTTTCATTGTTTCAGTTGTTTCAGTGGAAGATGTCCATTTTTTTTAAGCCCGTTTCATTCGTTACACTTGTTTCAGCTGTTTCAGGCAGATTGTGTCTATAAAAAATCTCTTGAAGATGCTTGTTACTTATTGTTACAGTCCGTTTCATTAGTTTTCTATTCATTTTCATTGTTTCAGATGTTTCAGTGGTTGATGTCCAATTTTTTTAAGTCTGTTTCATTCGTTACACTTGTTTCAGCAGTTTTAGGCAGATTGTGTCTATAAAAAATCTCTTGAAGATGCTTGTTACTTATTGTTACAGTCTGTTTCATAAGTTTTTTATTCATTTTCATTGTTTCAGTTGTTTCAGTGGAAGATGTCCAATTTTTTTAAGTCCGTTTCATTCGTTACACTTGTTTCAGCTGTTTCAGGCAGATTGTGTCTATAAAAAATCTCTTGAAGATGCTTGTTACTTCTTGTTACAGTCCGTTTCATTAGTTTTCTATTCATTTTCATTGTTTCAGTTGTTTTATTGTTTGATGTCCAATTTTTTTAAGTCCGTTTCATTCGTTACACTTGTTTCAGCAGTTTTAGGCAGATTGTGTCTATAAAAAATCTCTTGAAGATGCTTGTTACTTCTTGTTACAGTCCGTTTCATTAGTTTTCTATTCATTTTCATTGTTTCAGATGTTTCAGTGGTTGATGTCCAATTTTTTTAAGTCCGTTTCATTCGTTACACTTGTTTCAGCAGTTTCAGGCAGATTGTGTCTATAAAAAATCTCTTGAAGATGCTTGTTACTTATTGTTACAGTCTGTTTCATTAGTTTTCCATTTGTTTTCATTGTTTCACTTGTTTCAGTGGTTGATGTCCAATTTTTTTAAGTCCGTTTCATTCGTTACACTTGTTTCAGCTGTTTCAGGCAGATTGTGTCTATAAAAAATCTCTTGAAGATGCTTGTTACTTATTGTTACAGTCTGTTTGATTAGTTTTCTATTTATTTTTATTGTTTCAGTTGTTTCAGTGGTTGATGTCCAATTTTTTTAAGCCCGTTTCATTCGTTACACTTGTTTCAGCAGTTTCAGGCAGATTTAGTCTACAAAAAATCTCTTGAAGATGTTTGTTACTTCTTGTTACAGTCTGTTTCATTAGTTTTCTATTCATTTTCATTGTTTCAGTTGTTTCAGTGGAAGATGTCCAACTTTTTTAAGCCCGTTTCATTCGTTACACTTGTTTCAGCTGTTTCAGGCAGATTGTGTCTATAAAAAATCTCTTGAAGATGCTTGTTACTTATTGTTACAGTCCGTTTCATTAGTTTTCTATTCATTTTCATTGTTTCAGTTGTTTCATTGGTTGATGTCCAATTTTTTTAAGTCTGTTTCATTCGTTACACTTGTTTCAGCAGTTTTAGGCAGATTGTGTCTATAAAAAATCTCTTGAAGATGCTTGTTACTTATTGTTACAGTCTGTTTCATTAGTTTTCTTTTCATTTTCATTGTTTCAGTTGTTTCAGTGGAAGATGTCCAATTTTTTTAAGCCCGTTTCGTTCGTTACACTTGTTTCAGCTGTTTCAGGCAGATTGTGTCTATAAAAAATCTCTTGAAGATGCTTGTTACTTCTTGTTACAGTCCGTTTCATTAGTTTTCTATTCATTTTCATTGTTTCAGTTGTTTCAGTGGAAGATGTCCAATTTTTTTAAGCCCGTTTCATTTGTTACACTTGTTTCAGCTGTTTCAGGCAGATTGTGTCTATAAAAAATCTCTTGAAGATGCTTGTTACTTATTGTTACAGTCTGTTTGATTAGTTTTCTATTTATTTTTATTGTTTCAGATGTTTCAGTGGTTGATGTCCAATTTTTTTAAGCCCGTTTCGTTCGGTACACTTGTTTCAGCTGTTTCAGGCAGATTGTGTCTATAAAAAATCTCTTGAAGATGCTTGTTACTTCTTGTTACAGTCTGTTTCATTAGTTTTCTATTCGTTTTCATTGTTTCATTTGTTTCAGTGGAAGATGTCCAATTTTTTTAAGCCCATTTCATTCGTTACACTTGTTTCAGCAGTTTCAGGCAGATTGTGTCTATAAAAAATCTCTTGAAGATGCTTGTTACTTATTGTTACAGTCTGTTTCATTAGTTTTCTATTCGTTTTCATTGTTTCAGTTGTTTCAGTGGAAAATGTCCAATTTTTATAAGCCCGTTTCGTTCGGTACACTTGTTTCAGCAGTTTCAGGCAGATTGTGTCTATAAAAAATCTCTTGAAGATGCTAGTTACTTCTTGTTACAGTCTGTTTCATTAGTTTTCTATTCATTTTCATTGTTTCAGTTGTTTCAGTGGAAGATGTCCAATTTTTAGAAGGTAGATGCTGGTTACTTATTGTTACAGTCCGTTTCATTGGTTTTCTACTGATTTATATTGTTTCAGTTGTTTCAGTGGAGGATGTCCAATTTTTTCCACTTTTGTCTTTATCTTGCATTAGTTACAGTTCAGTGTAGTCCCACCATATTGTTATTCTTTCTTTGACCTTGTATATTGTTATTCTTTCTTTGACCTTGTATATTGTTACACCGTTACAGTGTAACAAAATATGTCCTTCCGGAAATCTGCTCTCTTTTTATGCACTATCTAACATGGTTAGATGCCTGGCTGAATGAACTGTTGATTGAATGGAAAGATTTGCTTAGCACATGCGCATTGACAAACAAATAAGCAAACAAAAACAAACTTGCATTATAAGTTTGGCTCAGTATATGTTTAAAAGTTTGTTTTTGCATTTGCTTTAAATAATTGTTAAAAAATGGAATGTAATAAACAGAATATTGAACTGTGTTTCAATGATGTAAAACTTATGGAATTCTGGAATGGCGTTAGTGTGATAAACAACTTATCCTTCAGACTCATTGTTTACCCAATCAATGCCATTCCTTTTTGACAGAATTTTCATATCTACAAAACGAAGCACAGTTTACCATTCTCTATTCTACTTGCTTCACATCCTTCATAACATTCATCGAAGCAAATATGCATCAGACCAAATAATGGTATTGATGAAAACACTAGGCTTATTCTAAGGTAAATGTTAGAGGACAGCATGAACATTCAATCTACTGATCTGTTAAAATGATATTGTGTGTCCTATATCCACTTTTATTGCAATGTGTTCTATATCACTTTTTACTTTCATTGCTCGTTTTTGCTGTTTACAAACAGTATTATTGTAACATTTCGTGATCAAAATAGGGCTGACTTTGTCTGAGGCGAGAATTCAGATCCTTCCCACTGTTTGGGAAGACCTTGTTTGCTCCATTTCATCATTTTTGGACTCACGGAGGAGTTGGTGTGTGTCCCATATATTAGGAAAAAGCAAGGTTTTCATGAATAAACTCGAATTTGCCTGAAGCCCATAAAAAGATGAGACATGCATTTAAAACTATAAATCAATGCAGGGTAACTGCCTTTTACCATTTTAAGCTATGTAATGTATGCTCGGCATACGAGTCAATTTTCTTACCTGAAGTGAATCATCATCATCATCATAATCGGATTTTTGATTAACGTGCAGGTGCAGGGGCATCATCCACATCAGTGGGCCCCTTTCCAGGTAACTGGCTAGCTGCACGCATAGCAGATCTCACACCTGATCTCCAGGTGCTCCTTTCTTGAGGGTCAACTGTGGTGAGCTTCCACTCACGGCAGTCTTTCTCTGTCAGTTTCTTCCATGTTTGCTTGGGCCTCCCTGCCCCCCGCTTGCCGTCAATCTGCATATCATATGCTGTTCTGATTGCACCACTCGAACGCGCCACATGCCCAAACCAGCGAAGCCTTCTCTCTCTCAAAATGAGGTCGAGGTCCTCAAGCTGAAGCTTTGCCAGTAGCTCGCTTGACCTTACCCTGGCCACATCCTCTGGCTTGATACTGCAGATCTGTCTGATCATGGCCCTATCATTGCGTTGCAAGCGCTGCAGGTTCGTCTTGGTAAGTGGCCAAGTTTCACTGGCATGGAGCATGGCGCTCTGCACGCAAGAGCTGTACACATGGCCACGGGTCTTGTAAGAGAGGTGGCGGGATGTGAGAACTGGTAGTAGCTCCCTGAACTTCTTCCAGGCGGTTTTCACACGAGTAGTGACCGCCATTTCACAGCCTCCACCAGCAGAAAGCATGTCACCTAGGTAGCAGAAGGAAGCTACCACCTCAAGCTTATCAGGTCCGACCTGGACTTCACTCTGTGGTCTGCCGTCAATAGGGCGAGCATTTCCCATGCACCGTGCACACCTATAATCAGGATTTGGTGTCAGTCTTTGTAGCCCACTGCATTTCTTATGCATCCAAAGTTTGCAGCCATTGCAGTAGATGCTGTTGTTGCCTACTCCTGTACGACAGACAGCGCATGGGTGTTCGCCTGAACTCTGCAAGAGGTCCAGGCCTGTACCACAGATCATGACTTTTGTCTTTCCTGCATTCACCCTCAATCCCTTCTTCTCCATGGCTTCTTTCCATATCAAGAGCCTCCTGACACATTCCTCTAGGGAGTCAGCAATGATGACAAGATCATCTGCATATAGGTCCTCCCAGGGAACACCAGCCCGAAACTCAAGTGACAAGGCCTCCAGCACAATGATGAAGAGCAAGGGACTGAGTACGGATCCCTGATGGACCCCGACCTTCACCTCAAACTCTTTGCTGAAACCCTCGCCAACACGAACCCGGCTTCGTGCATTAGCGTACATTCCCTGGACTAACCGCACAATCCATTCCTCAACGCCTAGCTTTCTCAGGGCCCACCAGATAACCTTCCGAGGGACACGGTCAAATGCTTTCTCTAGGTCCACGAAGGCCATATAAAGCCTCTTGTTCACTGCTAGGTATTTCTCCTGCAGCTGCCGGACCACAAAGATTGCATCTGTAGTGCCTCTTCCTGGGACAAAGCCAAACTGGGAGTCATCAATAGACACCACCTGTCTTATGAGACCATCGACAATCCTCTCTAGGATCTTCATGGCCTGCTCAGTCAGCTTGAGGCCTCGATAGCTGCCTCTATCCAAAGCATCACCCTTGCCCTTGTAAAGGCAGACAATGAAACTTTCCTCCCAGTCAGTTGGGACCTTGCCGTCACGGATAATCGCAGTAGCAAGATCTCGGATCATGGTGGCCCCTGTATCACCTGCTGCCTTGATCATCTCCACCACTATACCTGATGGACCTGCAGCTTTGCCCGACTTCATCTTCGAGATGGCCTTCATCACCATGTCAATAGTGATTGGGATAGGCGGGCCTTCTAAAGAAGGTTCATTGGACAGGTGATCAGGGTCCCAATCAAATTCAACGTTGAGAAGCCTTTCATAATGTTCAGCCCATGCATTCTGCTTTGCCTCCTCGCTCATTGACATTTCCCCAGTGTCATTCTTCACTGGCTTGTCGCCTACAACATAACATTCTCTTTCCTCATCTGGTTGGCGAGGCGGAAGATATCAGACGACTTGTGGTCAATGCCCTCATAGACCACCTTGTCTGCTTCGTGGCGTGCATGGTGCACCACACGTCTGGAGATGCGCTTGGCAGTGTTATATGATGCTCGTGTGCATTTGCCAGCCTTCCATGCTTTGAAAGCTTGGCGCTTGGCTGTGATGGCATCATCTACTTCCTTATTCCACCACCAAGTTTCACGTCGCCATCGGTGGGGCTTTGTTGTGCCGCACACCTCCTCTGTTGTCTTCAGCAAACCTGTCTTGAGTTTCGCCCAGATTTCCTCAGTAGTAGTAGCCGCTTCAGTTTCCACAGCGGGCACATGTGCCTTGAAGACTTCCTGGAATCGGCTACAGGTTTGAGGATCTCTGAGCTTCCACACTTTTGGACGTGGGGTGAATTTGCGTGGGGTGAATTTGTGAATGTTATTGTCAATAAATGTATGTGTACTATATCACTGAAGTCACGTGACTGTGACGTACGTTGGCCACCCTGATTTAGCTCTTTGCATGCTGGGTAAATTTTCATGCTTTTGTTGTCTTCTGCTGACTTTTTTCAGAATTATTTTTTCAAAAATTATTTCAGGAATACTATCAAAGTGTCTGATTATAATGCCTTTTGTCTGCTTGCTAAACAGTTTGGACCCAGAAGACCAGTCTCAACAAAACATTAGGTCTGATCTGGATTCAAACTGTCTTGTCACAGGCCTCCAGATAAGAGCGCATAACTGAAAAGTATTTTTTTTTAATTTCTCAATCAAAACATGCATGTTGTGGCTACTCAAAAGAATCGTCTCATTGAAATTGTTCTTTTGAGCACCCACAACATATGTTTGAATCAATGAGTATAAAAAAACTACAAAACCTTCCTTATCTGGAGCTATGTGACAATCTGATGGCAATAATTCCTGTAACGTTAATATTGAAGAAAAAAGATCAGCAGATAATAATAAAGCATGCAAAACCCAGCATGCAAACAGTAAAGGACATTTTAACTCTTAACATTCATATGGCATCCTTGGTAATTTTTCATGCTATTCTTGTTGTTTGCTGAATTTTTTCAAATTAACTTTTTCAAGGAACACTATCAGAGTCCCAAACAGTTTGGATCCAGATCAGGACCAAACTTTTGTCGGTCCTGATGAGGGTTCTAACTGTTTGCTTATCAGCAGACGACAAAAGTCACCAATAGCAAGGAATAAGTGAATGTGACAACAAATTTCTGGGACTGCTCTTCACAACACACATGCACGGATCGAGAAAGTTTTGTCAGAGGGGGTCCCACTTTGACAACGTTTTTTTTTTAGTTTATGAGGGAGGGAGGATCCAAATGCCAATATAAGCGGGCCATTATCGGGCAGCCAGCAAAACGCCATATTAGGCACGATAATGGTCCAACATTGAATTCTGGCTTTGTAGCTTTGTGACTTTTCAGTGAATCCGGACCAGCATTGCTAAGAAACCCTAAATTTTCATGATTTTTCAGGGGAGGGGGGTCCAGACCCCCCCCCCCCCCCCCCCCCCCCCATCCACTACCCTCTCTGGACCAGCACATGACAAATTATACGGAGATTCAACATGACAAAGCTTTTAGGTACAAAATCTCTCAAAATTTAAATTCAAAGCAGCAGCCACTTATTTGCAAAATTGTTGATGTTATATGACATTTATATCAAGATAATGACTCCTCTTTGCAGTTGTAGATACAGTAGCTTATAACTCTTTGCATGCTGGGAAATTTTTTGATGCTTTTTTGTCGTCATCTGATTTTTTTTAAATAACAAGATTTTTGAAAATTTCTTTCAGGAATATTATCAGAGTGTCAAACAGCTTGTATCCAGATCAAGCTGACATTTTGTCGGGCCTGATCTTGGTCCAAACTGTTTACAAAGGTTATCAGCAGACGACATGAGCAGACAAAGAGTTCAGGTAGACAAAAAACTTGACAAACGATATTATGGGTGAACTTTTTGCCATCAAAGGGAATAATCATAGGTTTTCACTGGCAATATGATATTCACAGTGACAGCCGGAGAAAATTATAATAAAGACTTATAAGTAAAATTACTATGTATGCACGTTCGTTCTGTAGCCTACCTGGCATTATGTAGCCCAAAACATCAAAAGTAGCTTTTCAACTGAAAATGGTGATACTCTTACATCTCTCTATTAGCAGCAACATGATATTTCCAACAATGTGGTAAGTGCGACCAGCGAAGTCTCAGATCAGCCTGTGCATATGCCCAGACTGATCATGCACCTTTACAAGTTGCTTAAAATATTGTATGATGCTGTTTAAGCTACTGACCGAGATTCATTTCGAGTTTCTAAGCTTAAAAGGAGGTAGACTGATACAAGTCGCACAGGCTCGTCTGAGTGTACAATTATTAAAATGCCACATTGTTGGAAATCTCGTGTCGTGGCTCAATTTGTTTGGTATAACATATCACTGAGAAAGAGTACTCACAACATATGTTTTCATGAAGAAAAACTAAAAACACTATTTATGGTCATTAAGCACAGCATATTAAAATATATCTTGTGATTTTATGTTAGCTGCAGATTTTTTTTTAAATTAGCTTTTAAAACACTTCTTTAAGGAAACCATCAGTATCAAACAGTTTGGATCCAGATGAGACCTGTTATGTCCCTTGGGCTAAATCTGGGTCCAAGGTTATCAGTAGATGACAATAGTACGCAAACATTTTTAATTTTGCTCTCGACTATGTCAAGGGCAATAAATCCTATACTAGGTTCAAAATATGTATGGGTATATTATCTGACTTTAGATGGTGAGGCAGAGTAATTTTTCATGCTTTTGTTGTCATTGCAGACTTTTTTCAAGATCAATTTTTTCAAGGGCTATCAGCAGACAAAAAAGGGGAATATCTCTGAGGGAAATCTGCTCTGTAATGGTCAATTTGATCTTAGTGTGACCTTGAGTTTGGATATACATGAGGGTCTCAATGGGGTACCTTTAAAATCGGTAGTCATTAGTAAAATTTAAGCCCAAAATTCGGTATAATCATTAAAATTAAGGCCTGAAAATTGAAAATCAGTAAAATATATGCCCAAAAATTGTTAATCAGTAAATTCTAGGCCTAAAAATCGGTAATCAGTAAAATTTATGCCTTAGTTGGTACTTAGTAGAATTTAGGCCAGAAAATCAGCATACAATAAAAATTTGGCCCAATTCAGTGAAACATATTTTAAAACTTGTCTTTTGGGGTAGAAATATTTATCTTCTTACCATTTAAGAAAGCCTCCTCAACTGTAAAATGTATATTTTCCTGAAATCGCTAACCGTAAAAATGCCCCATTCCGCTATTTTTTCCGACTAAATTCGCTAATCATTATATTTTTCTCCAAAATTCCCTAATCACTAGCAATGCTCATTCCACTATTCAGTAAAATTATCTTTAAAAAATTGCTAATCATCAAATTTTAGGGACATTATTTGCTAATCGTTAAATTTTTGGGCCATAATTTGCTAATCTGAGTAAACCCCATTGACACCCTCATACATCCTGGATCATATAGGTGATTTATTATAGTCTTGTTGTGGTGGATCCAACACAAGTGCCAAGTGATATGATAATTGATCAAAGGATGTGGAAGTTATGCTTCGGAAACAGGTTTTCTATTTGACCTTTAATTGCCTGTGACCTTGACCGTGTGTCAGCTCTACATTATCTGTTGGTAGGACAACAAACACAATCAATATAGGTTTGAATTGGAAACATTTTCTCCAATACAGTAATTTTCTGTTTGACCTTGACCTTCAGGTGACCTTGGACGGACAGACCTGAATTATAACACATCGGCTGGCTATACTGGTTCACATTTGTGCTAGCTGCTATTAAAATCAAGATGTGGAATGAAAGAAGTACAATGACCTTGGCCTGTGACCTTGACACGTATGGACTTTAGGGTCATGTGCGTGAGTCGTCACATTCAGGCTAAGGGTTATGGTGACATTTGCCCCAAGTCCTATAAGAATGAAGCATAATATGTAAAAGGGTTATTCAGCGTACTGCATAAACCAGTAGACAAAATCCCTCCCCCCCCCCTCCACAGCCCACCTCCTCAAATGTGTTGGTAGGGGGTATAAAAGTGCATGTAAATCTCACTGCCCTAAACTCAGTAAAGATGTAATCAAAACACTGGAAATATATGGAGACAACATCGAGCAGACAACTATCTTGGCTGCAAAACTAGAACCGGGTAAATATCAGGTGTTCGATTCTACCTCGACACCGTGTAGTTGTAACTGGGAAAGTGAAAGTAAAGTTGCCAACCCTTGCATTTTTCCACTTTTTTCTTCTCTGTCGGGCAAGTAAAGTAAGAATAAATTTAAAATAATTGTCTTTACAAGTTCTGAAATTTATAGTTAAGCTGAATTGCATTGTAAATTACGAACAACGTCCGAGCAGGAAAAAATTGTCATTTTTTTTTAAATTTTAGGTCTCACTAAACTATTTTTCTTTCTTTATATTTTCTGCAACACCCCCTCGCGAGGATTACAGTCATGTCGGGACAACACCTCCTCTCACGAAATACATACATGCATCTATTTTCCATATTAAACCTTCCCTTGCTAGTTTCGACTTTGTCAACTGCTGACAACCTTGGCAAACAGTTCGGGCCCAGATCAGGACCGCCGATCACTTACAGGCGCCAGAATGTCGGTCTTGATCTAGATCGAAACTGTTTGATACTTTGGTAGTGTTCCTGAAAGATTTTTATTGAAAAAAGATGCAGCATGAAACAAAGAGTTTTGAAATATTCTGTTAGATAAGGTTATAGGTCTGAAAACTGTGCCGAGTGCCGACCTACGTTCGTAGTTTAATTTTTCAAATTCATCCTTAGTGGAGATTATCAAAAATCATCACATAGACTGAAAGCAATAAGTCAAAATAGTCATTCTTAGTGGAGATTATCAAAAATCATCACATAGACTGAAAGCAATAAGTCGAAATAGTCATAATTTGTATTTTATTCCTCGCAAGGTGTCTGAAAACCACAGCCCTGTGAATAATGTTTCCAGTTGATTTTTAAGATATCCTATTGGGAGTTTGAGAAATCAACAAGCGATTTTGGCAAATGATGTGAAAATAAAACATATGCATTTAGAGATCTTGAATAAAGATGTGTTAATTTCACGAAAATGATCATTTTCGTAACAGCCACATCCAGACACTGGATTAACCACAATGACCAAAAACAGACAGCAGTAAACAGCCCAATACCACCATGTGCTATACGCAGTTAGCAAACGAAATTGGGCGAGCATCGACCCGCCAACACTGCATCATTCAAATGGCGTGTCCCTGGTGGACTGATAATGGCCTCAGATTTATGCTTGCTGGGTCAGTACTGCCAAATATGTTATTGAAATATATATCTCCACCGAGGATGAATTTGAAAAAATAAACCAAGAAACATGCAATTTTCCTGTTTAGACTGTAGAAATGGCAGAAGAAAGGGTTGCATCATTTCAACCTATATTATTGCATAAAAAGCTGTATCACACGCTTTTAACAGCCATTTACATTGTATTAACTGGCAAAAAAACATGTATTAATCAGGCAATTTACATGCTGTTGATGCACAGCTTTTGTAATTTACATATACTCTTTCTAGGCTGTCACAAAAATTGACATCATCAACTGTTACAGTAACATGCACTGAAATGAACGTAATTTAGTGACGTTAGGATTAGGTAAGTCTTTGCTCTGGAACAGGCGTATTTAAAACCTACGGTGAAGTTCCAGATGAAATGCCCCATAATGCCGTATTTCATCAGGGTCTGCACTGTTCGCTAAGACAAAATCGATCTTCAGAGAAAGAAATACAATTATTTTTTTTCCTTGCTTAGTACTGGTTCAACCCAGGAATACCTGTCTCGACATAACTGAAAAAATTGTTGACTGGGACGTAAAGAATCAAATCAAACAAACAAACAAAACAATATTTTTTTGAAAATTATAACCTGTGACCCCTCAATATATGCAATGGAATGTCCTGACTTAACTGTATCAGACTTTATGGAAAATTCTATTGGTCTTAAAAGGGTTGATACTCTTTTTAGAAGGGAAATGGCAGAGAAGAGTATGAAAGAACAACTGGAGGAAGATATTGCAGCTCAGGTGAAGGAGAAGGGATTACCATCATTACTTCAAAGAGAATTTGTTACCATAGAAACTGGAGGAGATACAGATGAGATGATCAGAGTGATGCAGTGGAATGTACTTGCACAAGGTAAAAACAGGCTTATACTTTCTTGCACACCAGTTCTTGGTTTCCACAGTTTATACCCATTTGAGAGAACTCTATCTCACGTACCCCGTACCAGTCAGTGGGAAGGATAAAAAACTAAGAGGCGCATGTTGGAAGACAAGTGACGTCACTGATGTGATGTTAAAGTAAAGTCATCATGTTATGTCGCATCTCAGCATATCCAGGAACTTCTGGTAGCCTTTTTTTAAAATGAAAATGTGGTATTTAATGGTGTCAGAGCAAAAAAAAAGATTCCATTATTTGTGTGAGGTTGGGATAGAAAAATCTGTCCTTTGTGATTACTGTTTGTCATCAGAGGGCAAGCCTCATACTGCCAAATGGTGATTCTTGGGACAGTTTTTCTATTCCACCCTCACACTCATGATAGATTATTATTTTTATCCCTGTCAGAATTTGTTAGTAAAAAAAAAACGGTGATTCAAAGGAGTAACCACTTGCACTGTAATGCATTGTATAGTGGAACATTTTGGCACAATGTTACAAAGATAAAAGTAAGTTTAAATTTGTAAGCATAAAATCCAGAGCTGACAACAAGCTAAATACATTCTTATGCTTTCGCTCTTGAATTTGTTAGCCTAGAAACTAGAGGACAGTCAGAGGAGACAATCAGAGCACTGCAAAGCATGTTTAAGTTTAATTTAGAAAAAATGATCTACCATCCAATTGGACTAGAGGTCGAAGTTTTGGTTACAGAACCTACCAACATACATACATGTACTTTATGCTTGCTAGCAATGAAGGCTGAGGCTTGATTTCCTGAATGTTCGGATTTGTCTGACCCTTCTTAGATCAATGACGTGATAAGTACAAAAATCTCATAAACTGATTTTTTTCTAGTTCTGGACAACTCATGTGAGGCACATATGTGTCATACAAAACTGACAAGGCAGAAGGCACAAATGCAATAAGGTTAAATGTAAAGTTTTTTAACTTTGCTTTCTCCAATACTTGTTTAATGAACAGCTAGATGGCTAAGAGCAAATGGATTGGTTGTTTGACTGCTAAGGGTTGTTGGTAGTAGACTGGAGTTCAATTCAAGCTTCAGTCTGGCCACATATAGACTTTTCGCTAACTGTAAAAGTGGCAACTTTAATATTCTTATCTGGGCATGGTTCGGCTATTTCATCTGCTAAATAAAGGGAAAACTGGTTTTATTTATAATTTGGTAAAGAGTTAATAAGCTTTTTGGGCCGCGAAAACGTGCGTGCAATTCATGAAAATCCTCACCGCATTCACACTGAACTCACATGTATTAACCCTTAAAGCGCATAATTACAAAATGTATGTTTTTGTTGTCCACTAAAATATTTGAGGCCGCATAGACAAACATTGTGGACCAAGATCAGACTGCTCCTGTAGGAGCAGTCTGATCTGGGTCAACAATGTTTGCTCTATGCTTATGTTAAAGAGACATTTTTAGATGCAGTTATTTTGATTGCATTTTTAGGACTAAATAATGTGTTATACGTCTATACTGAGGTAATGGCGCAAGATGATACAGTTTTTTTTCGAATAACACCACGCCCCATTTTCAGCTTTTACCTATGTCTATGGTTGACTAGTCCTAATTACACATTCATCAGGTGCTGCCTTTACAGTACCCAAAAAGTCATATAATACTTATAAAGAAATTATCTGATTCAAGTATACATGTACATGTACTAGCAAAAGTACAGGTATTTGTACATTAAGTACTGGCTAGCTTCTGACTGGTCTTCCCAGGAACAGTGTGGTAGGATAAATGACTGTCAGTATATTACCACAGGAACTTGAAGTTCGATCCTTATATCACCTCTTTAGCCTCAAAACCAAAAGCTCACAATGTCGACTCATTATGTAGTAGTAATGACATTATGAGATTTTCGGTTTTAGGGTTTTTAAGTGATATAAGGATAGAACCTCTTGCTCCTGTGATATGACTGAAAAATTGTTAAAAGTAACATTAAACCCCAAAACAAAAGCAAGATGTTCAATCATAGGTCTTGATAAAGCAAAACAAAATTAAGAGCAAAATTATGGTTATTTTCTTATCAATCAGTTATAACATTTGTTTTGGGTGCTCAAAAGAACCATCACATTGTGACAGTTCTTTTGAGTACCCACAACCTATGTTTTGGTTGATAAATACGAAAATTAATTTTCAAAGTAAGAAAGAGGGCAAAGATCAGGAATCAACACAATCAAGGACCAAACCTGGCCCAGGATATCAATGGGAAAATGACAACTTCACAATTAGACATCACAAATGAGAGCCTAAAGGTCAGCCCTTTCCCTGCAGGTGACCGCAAGGCATCAATAAACAGACACACAAGAAAGCATGACAAAAACAAGACAGATATTACATAAATGATTTACAAAAGAAGCACCTCCTTGGAACAGTCAGTAAAAATATTTTACTGGAGGGCTTGAACCAGTTTCACAGCGCCCCAACCTCACTTTTGTTCAGATGTGGATCAAGACACATAGATGTTTGGTTTGCATGAAAGACCTCTAACTTATCAATGCATCATCTCCTAGAACATTTAAATCAAGATATAAAAAGGAGATAAAGAAAAGATAAGAACTCAACAGTAAATAAAACTGAATACCGGAGCAAAAGAAATCCAACAGGTAGTTGTGACTTTTGTCAAATAATTAATAACCTTTGCAACCGTTTGGACCCAGATCAGGATCAACAGAATGTCAGTCCTGATCTGGATTCAAACTGTTTGACACTAAGATTAGAGCTGTAACGATATGCCAAAGCGTATTGCAATATATGAGGAACATATTGCGATTTTACCACAATATATTGTTCATTATATTTTGTCATTATTCTAGGCACTACTTGTCTTAAAAATACTTAGATTTTTGTTCCATTAATGCAGAAATCTAAGGTTTTAAGATATCAAATAAATTCAAGCACCTGATCAACAATTATTTATGCTTTGAAAATTAGTGGAAGCATTGAATGGGCAGATGAATAAAGGCAGTAAACAGCTAGGAACCAGCAAATTTTCAACTTACATTTGCACTTTTTGTACCACAACTACATTTCTTTTCCATCAAACTTTATTTCCATGAGTTTCAAAGACATTTCTCTGACTTTTGAATGGAAAATCAAATAACACCAAATACTTCACTTTCTTATTGTTCTATTTATAGTAACCACAATATATTGCGATATGTTTTTCGTACCGATATACAATGTATTGTACCTTTTCAGACTCATATTGCAATATACGTGCATATAAGGTTTATCGTTACAGCTCTAACTTAGATAGTGTTCCTGAAACAATTTTTTGAAAAAGTTAATTTTGAAAAAGTCAGCAGACAACAAAAGCATGAAAAATTACCCAGCATGCCAAGAGTTAGAGTTAATAATGTATATTTACAACCATGCAACTACCAGCTTAGCAAAAGCATAGTTCATGAAATCAAATTTGGTGAAATTATAAACAATTTGCCATATAATGACAGGTATTTTAATACTGATTGGCAGTTTGAGATGTTTAAAAGAGGAAAGTCAATGGACATGATACTTGTTTAGTGTATATTTCAAAATAGGTTTCCTTAATTTCAGTAACATATGTTGTTGGTACACATTGGGATTGTCTCATAGAGGCAATTCCAATGTGCACCTAGAACATATGTCCATTCAATAAATGAGTATTTTTCACCATAAAACACTTCTCAGCTACTTTTTTATGCTTCAGTGTTATGAACATGTAGAAATGAACAAGTTTTTGTGTAGTTTGGCATGCACCTGGATGACAATAATAGATAGCCAATTTTATATAATTGACAGCTAATCTTTAGATGTTTCATTGGAATGAAATGCTAACTTGGTGGGTGCCTGGTTGTAATATGCAGAGACCATTTCCATTGTTCCCATTTTCTTTGCTTTCAGCTTTGTCAGCGGATAACTTTACAAAATGTCCACCTGAAGCCCTTGTCTGGGATATCAGAAAACTACGCATCACCGAGGAAATTCTACGCTATCATCCAAGTGTTCTCTGCCTAGAGGAAGTTGACCAGTTTTTATACCTCCAAGAGACCCTGATGAGGTGTGGCTACCTGGGAGTGTTTCATCCTAAACCTCAGTCACCGTGCCTCTACCAGAAGGATAACTCAGGCCCTGATGGATGTGCTATTTTCTACAACACTTCTCAGCTCACACTCGTACAATCAGACAGTATAATTCTTAAAGAAAACGGCAAAACATCTAATCAGGTGTCGATAATCTGTCATTTTCAAACTAAAACCGATAAAGGTCAAG
Source organism: Loripinus fragilis (assembly GCA_964019695.1). NCBI lineage: Eukaryota > Metazoa > Mollusca > Bivalvia > Lucinida > Lucinidae > Loripinus > Loripinus fragilis. The sequence continues at coordinate 19,900,536 of OZ026521.1, forward strand.
ATTTTAGTGTTGCTGTTACTCATCTTAAAGCAAAGGATGATCCAAAATGTGAAAGAATGCGGAGGGAGCAAATTGGTTACTTGATTCAATATCTCAAGGATAAGAATCTCGATCACCCGCTCATTCTGTGTGGTGACTTCAACTCCCCGCCCACAGACACAACATATGCAATGGTAAAATCGTCGGACTTAGGTCTTGCTAGTGTAAATACTCACCTGTCTAAAGAAGGTCGGGAACCAGAGTATACCACATGGAAAGTACGGGAAACTGAAGTGTGTAGAACAATTGACTATATATGGTATACTAAGAAAGGGGTTAAGGTTAAATCTGTTTTAGATGTACCTACAGAGGAGGAAGTTGGGGCTGGAAGACTGCCATCATTTAGATACCCATCAGATCACCTGTCTCAAGTGTGTGACTTGATTTTAGAATGATAACTCCAGGCCTTTAGTTAAGAGTGTGTAACAAGAAAATAATTTTCCTTTTTCTCAACCAAAACAAATATTGTGGATACTCAAAACAACCGTCTCAATGAGACGGTTCTTTTGAGCACCCGAAACATATGCTAAAAATTATGGGTAAGAAAATATTTACAGTTTTACGCTGAAAATTTTGTTTATCTAAACCTGTGTAACTGAGCCGTGCGCAGCATAACATTTAAGTTGGCATGTGTGTACAGCGAAGATTGTCATCAGTCTGTGCTCTCATACAGTTTGGCCAGAGTCTTAGTTTCTAATGAAGAAACGTTGGGACCTTGGCTACCCATAGAGCGCCCATCAGACCCTGATCAGAATGTGCACATGCCAACTTGTACCTTTTGCTGGACTCCGGCTTATTTATCCTAAATATTTTGAAACCAAAATCCTTACCATATTTTTCCTAGTTTTAGCTCTACCCACCAGTGTCGTCTGCTGATAACCCTTCCAAACAGTTTGGACACAGGTCAGGACCAACAAAACTCGATGTTTGATCTGGATCAAACTATTTGACACTCTAAAGGTACATGTATTCTTGAAAGAATTTTTTTGAAAAAGTAAGCTTGAAAAAAATCAGCAGACGACAGAAAAGCATGAAAAATTACCCAGCATGCAACAGAGCATTTTATTATCTTGTTAAAAGAGTAGAATGTGACTTTATAAAAGGCAAATAATATAAAACTATAGTGCAGTCCTTTTATAACACACCTCATTATAACACAAATCGGATATAACATGGTCATGTTGTGGCTTCCATTTTTTTTCACCATGGAATTTTACAAAGGAATCATCGGAAAATGACCACTTCATTGTCATTTTCCTAATTATTCCTTTATAAAATTGTCCGTTTTTAGCACATCTCAACTATAGGCTATAGACGAGTCCAAACATTATGTCACAAATCAATATCATTCGGAACACTACGGTCTTTATCCGATAGCTGGTAAATACTCTGGTTGGCAGTAAACTGTTGTTTTAACCTGTATTGGACACGGAAACAGCACATGTTTTATAGCATTTTAAAGAAAAAATAATTCCAACAACTGGTTCCCATAGTTTGATCATTGACCTATTAAATGATGTGTTTTTTCACATATTTTGTCATCATTTAACAAAAATATCGGAGAATGAAACAGCCGTCATCGGACCAAAACAATGGAGCGCAGGCCAGTCAAAATCTAATAAAAACTTATAAAATTAATTATTTTTTTCGCAAAAAAATTATTGTAAATCAATGTCCGATACTTATTCTATATATCCAAATCAAAATATAGAGCTAAATGTCGTTTAAGATGATTTTTTTCTCGTGTAAATGTTGGCTCAGCTCAATGGACATTGCATTGAGCGGAAGGTTTTTTGCCCACCGCAATAAAAAGTCATGTGGTCAAAATTGTTATCACGTGGTCAATAAGCCCGGATGAAAACAATAACATTGAACTGGTCTATAGCATGGTTCATTCCTATGGACCCCAAACCATAGGTCCAGAAAAGGATAGTTTTTTGCACCTAAAATTGCATTTATTTCCTTACCCATCAATTTAAACAAGTGTTTTGGGTGCTCAAAAGAACCGTCTCATTGAGACAGTTTTTTTGAGTACCCACAACATATGTTTTGGTTGAGAAATAAGAAAATTAATTTTTCAGTACGCATTCTTATCTGGAGGCCTGGACCCCAAACAGGTTCACAAAGGGACTACACTGTCTGGATTAATGCTGTTTTATCGAGCCTATTATTCCGACTTCTTAGTTTGGATATGATATTCAAATAACCAAAGGTTCGGATAAGCAAAACTTTTGAGCTTAAAACTTTCTTATCAATTTTAACAAATGTTGTGGCCAGGTGATCAAAAGAATCGTTTAATTGAGATGGTTCTTTTGAGTACACACAACATATGTTTTAATTGATGAATCATGTGTTTTAATTGATGAATCAAGTCAAAAAGGGACAATTTTACAAAGCAATTATTAGTTTAAATGATGTCGTCTGCCACCTCTCAAGTGCTATAACTTATATTTTGAACAAAAGACATTGTCAGACATTCATTTTATTACAAAATTTGTCCAAACTGCATGATGAATAAGAGTCACAGTTATCGGCATCTAGAGTCCAAGCCATCTCTACTCGCCTATGTGATAGGTAACAAAATCATTGGCGTAGCTCCCATTATGCAGTAATATGCATGTGCGTAATAAAAATCGTAACAGTCAAGGGGCTCACCAATATGTGGTAAAAGTGATTTTCCTTACCTTATGGAACTGCTATTAAAGGAAAGAATTCGCTCCCTCTGGGAGCAAATTCTTTCCTTTAGGAGAAGTTCCCATTTCGAAAAGGGACGTAATTGTAGAGAATCATTGCTTGATACAGAAGTCGCCCTTTGATGTGTGTAATTTTTTCAAAGTTCAGGCTACGCTATTGCCAAAATTATATGTGCTGGCATGGGCTTCATTGCAAGAAAAAGCTGTTTTCACTACTATACTTACTTTGTGGGTGCGCAGTCTGGTCTGCACCTTTGTTGTTCGCATTAATCAAATAATTTTTCTTCACACTGCAACCATATTTGTACCCAGTAAAGCCTCATGGGAGCAATTGCACTCAGAGGCCTTTTTTACATAGTACAATACCGGCCCTGTGTCACAGATGGTAGCAAGTCAGACTGCAGATCCAAGGATCGCAAGTTCGTTCCCAGCTCGGTCCCATACTTTCATGGAGATTGATCATGAAATAATTTCTACGGTCATTCTCCTCCTTCCGCTGATTCAAGAAGATGTGTTGTCAGTTACAAATGAAAGTATGTGCACAAAGTACTGGTTAACCGCTTAGTCAAGCTTGCCCAAGAAGAAGTGTGGTTGGGTGAACTGACCATCTTGACATGACCATAGCTGATGAATGAGACGTAAAGAATTAAACCAAACAAAACCAAACATAGTACAAAAGAAGAAGACATGTTGATTGCCTCTGTCTCATAGGGACTGAATTATTAACTCTTTGTGTACTGGGTAATTTAACTAATTTTTCAGGTTTTTTTGTCTAATGCTGATTTTTTCGAAACCAATTTTTTTCAAATATTCTTTCTGGGTTTCCTTCAAAGTGCCAAAACAGCTTGGATCCTGATTAGGCTCGGCATTTTGCTGGGCCTAATCTGGGTTCAAACTGTTTGCAAAGGTTCTAGTAGGCAAAGAGACACAGTGCTTTATTCTTGGAAATAATTCTGACCAGACCAGTCTATCTCATAAACTGTCCATGATTTGCTCAAGATCTTATATATGTATTTTTATAGCATTTTTATAGTTTTTATATTTAGCCAACATATCTTTTTCTTATTATACCCCCCGCAAACTTTGTTTGTGGTGGGTATACTGTTTTCATGTCCGTGCGTGCGTGCGTGCGTCCGTCCGTAACGCTTTGTTTCCTTAATATCTTCAAGAGTCATTGCTTGATTTTCATCAAACCTTGCAAACATGTTCATATATGCAAGACAAATACTTTAAACAAAAAAGTAAGGGCTAGGGGCCAATCTATTAGAGTTATTTCCCTTTGTAGTTCTAAATGGCTTTTTGTATAGGGTTTTATGCTTATGCTAGCTATCATAGGCCATACATGGGCCGATCAACTCCTACCACAGCTTTTGATGGAACAATTTGATACTTTTCCTATACAATGTTGACACATTGAACATATGCATGAAGGAGTTTGGTTCAGAAAAAATAATTTTTAACAAAATTACAGCTGTGAGAACTTCGACATTTTTTCCCTATTAAGGCTTTAGTATAGGCATTGATGGTGCCTTCATGGGCCTATCAACTTCTACCACAGCTTTTAATGGAACAATTTGATACTTTGCCTATACTATGTTAACACATTGAACATATGCATGAAGGAGTTTGGTTCAGAAAAAATAATTTTTAACAAAATTACAGCTGTGAGAACTTAGACAATTTTTCCGTAATAGGGCTTTTGTATATATGCATAGATGGTGCCTTCATGGGCTGATCAACTCCTACCACAGCTTTTGATTGAGTGATTTGATACTTTGCCTATTCAATAAAGACACATTGAACATATGCATGAAGGAGTTTGGTTTGGAATAAATATTTTTAGACAAAATGACAGCTGTGAGAACTTAGACAATTTTTCACTTATATGGCTTTTGTATATGCATGATAGTGCCTTTATGGGCCGATCCACTCCTACCACAGCTTTTGATGGAGCAATTTGATATTTTGCAGCTACAATATAGACATATTGAACATATGCATGAAGAAGTTTGGTTTGGAAAAAATAATTTTTGACAAAATGACAGCTGTTAGAACTTAGACAATTTCCCCTGACAAGGCTTTTGTTTATGCATAGATGGTGCCTTCATGGGCCGATCGACTCCTACCACAGCTTTTGATGGAGCAATTTGATGTGTTGCCTATACAATATAGACACATTGAACATATGCATAAAGGAGTTTGGTTCGGAAAATATAATTTTTGATAAAATGACATCTATTAGAACTTAGTATATTTTTCTGATATAAGCTTTGATATATAGAGCTTTCAGGTGTGAATAATTTTGTGTATTTGATCTTAACCAAATGTTCCAGATTGCAAGCTTTAAAATCATTTGCACAGATTCTACTGAAATCTTGTTTTCACAGATTCTACTGAAATCTTTTTTTCAAAAATAGGGTCTGCTGGTTTGAACTATTACTTTGCAAAAAAACACTTGCCAAAACTAAGTTTTTTCACTGACTCTTACTGTGCGGGGGGTATCTATAAAGCATTGCTTATTGACTTTTTTCATTTCCATTGTGTACCTGTTTGTTTCACAATATACATGTGCTTAAATACCATTAGTGCTTTTAAAAAGTTGTTTGTAATTCAGGACTTGTTTTCCCTCAAACTTTATATTAAATGGACCATCAGAACTTTGCTAGTTTTTTCTATTGTCATATTTTTTTGACCCTGAAGTTCATAGCCTTATAGGGCGTGGCATATGCTAATTTTGTATCGGATCTGTTATCCGTAGTTTTCGCCGATTATACGGAAGTAATTACATGTATGTTTATTTGAAATGGAATGTCTTATATACAATTGTAATAGCAGTTCGCAGATGCGTATGATACTACCTGAGTATCTTATGCCTCTGCAGTTCATCAATATCGTCAGCTGTAGTGTAGTGGGCAGGGCACAGGACTCGTAACATATAGCAGGTAAGTTCTAATCTAACGAGGAGTGTTTCATTTTATTTTTTATCTGTAAGAAAGGTTTGTATGCACTAAAAAATTTTTTGTCTTTTTTTCGTGCGCGTACGAATCATGTAAAGTAAATGTTAATGTACACATGATACCACTGCAGTTGCTAGTAAACCAAGAATGTTGGACAACCAATCTTGGCTGTTAGGGCAAACAGTCTCGATTTACTAGCGATGTCACGAGTGATCACGAGTAAATGCAAAAATATACATAATTGCACAAATAATAAACATTTTCACCCTTTTCTAGAGTTAACCGTCATGTCAGTACATAGAAATTATTTTACTGGGAAAAAAAAAACAAAGCTCCTTGCGAGATTCTAACTTGCCTCCTCTACAAAAGGAGTCCTTGGCTTAGCCAACTACACCACAGCGAACAATATAGTCGTATTTCTACCATTATGATACATTGAATTTCAGATTACCTAATTTATTCCCCTATATTTGGCGAAAACTATCGATAATAGGTCTGAGATAAAATTAGCATAGGTCACTACCTTTGAACTTCAGGCCAGTTCAAGGTAAAAAAATATGACAATACATGGCAGAGTAATCTTCAAATTTGCATAATTATATTAATCTTACACAAATACAATGGAAAATTTGAAAAAAAGGTAAAATAATACCACCCAACAACATTTAAAATGAAACTGAACTTATCCAGTTGAAAGGATGGGAAATTTTATTTGGCATAGCCATTCCGGATTGGTGGCAATTGAAAATGTAAATACTATCTACGAACAGAGATAAAAATCTTTAGAAACAGAGTTTTTGATTGCCATTTATTTGTTGCCTGACTGGTGACATGGCAATCAAAAAACCTGTTTCTAGTGATTTTTGATCCATATTTGTCGATTGTTAAAAGCATTTTTTATTGCTGCTTATCCGGTATGATACTGGTTTGAAAAAAAATGACTTTGCACCTCTGGATTGTCTGGAAATCAGGCCTCGAGTTATTAGCAGGATAAATGGACAAAACAAGTGTTTGAACGCAAGAAATATCTTTATTTTTCAGCATTTAAGTTCTTTTAGCAGATGACATTTCATGCTCAATTGAGTTGAGCATGAAAAAAGTTTTATAACCTTGAGGCCAGACACTCATATTTTGTAAACAACCCACAAAGTTCTCAGTGTGATAACGTAGAGGAGTGTGTTATTTAAAATTGGTCAAAATGATAAAAGAACATGTTATTTAAAATTGGTCAAAAATGATACTGGAGTGAGTGCACTAAAATTGGTCATAAATGATGATACAGGAGTGTGTGCACTAAAATTGGTCATAAATGATGATACAGGAGTGTGTGCACTAAAATTGGCCAAAATGATATAGGAGTGTGTGCACTAAAATTGGTCATAAATGGTGATACAGGAGTGTGTGCACTAAAATTGGTCAAAATGATATAGGAGTGTGTGCACTAAAATTGGTCAAAAATGATACAGGGTGTGTGACACTAAAATTGGTCAAAATGATCCAGGAGTGTGTGCATTAAAATTGGTCAAAAATGATACAGGGTGTGTGGCACTAAATTGGTCATAAATGATACAGGAGTGTGTGCACTATAATTGGTCAAAATGATATAGGAGTGTGTGCACTACAATTTTTCAAAAATGATATAGGAGTGTGGCACTAAATTGGTCAAAATGATACAGGAGTGTGGCACTTAAATTGGTCATAATGATATCAGAGTGAGTGCATTATTAGTCAAAAAAGATACAGGGTGTGTGCACTAAAATTGGTCAAAATTATACAGGAGTGTGCACTGAAATTGGTCACAAATGATATAGAAGTGTGTGTACTAAATTTTGTAAAAAATGAAACCGGAGTGAGTGCACTGAAATTGGTCACAATTTTACAGGAGTGTGTGTACTGAAATTGGTCGAAAAGTTGTACAGGAGTGTGTGCACCAAAATTGGTCAAAAGTGATACAGGAGTGGGTGCACTTAAATTGGTCAAAATGATACAGGAGTGTGTTCACTATATTGGTCAAAAAAGATATAGAAGTGTGTGCACTAAATTTTGTAAAAAATGAAACAGGAGTGTGTGCACTGAAATTGGTCACAAGTTATACAGGAGTGTGTGCACTGAAATTGGTCAAAATGTTATACAGGAGTGTGTGCACTAAAATTGGTCAAAAGCGATACATGAGTGTCAACACTGAAATTGGTTAAAAATGATATAGGAGTGTGTGCACTAAAATTGACAAAAATGATACAGGGTGTGTGGCACTAAAATTGGTCAAAATAATCCAGGAGTGTGTGCATTAAAATTGGTCAAAAATGATACAGGGTGTGTGGCACTAAATTGATCAAAATGATACAGAGTGTTTGCACTAAAATTGGTCAAAAATGATACAGGAGTGTGTGCACTTAAATTGGTCAAAATGATACAGGAGTGTGTGCACTTAAATTGGTCAAAATGTTACAGGAATGTGTTCACTAAATTGGTCAAAATGATATAGGAGTGTGTGCACTACAATTAGTCAAAATGATACTGGAGTGTGTGCACTAAATTTGGTCATAAATGTTACAGGAGTGTGCACTGAAATTGGTCAAAATGATACAGGAGTGTGTGCACAGAAATTGGTCAAAATGATATAGTAGTGTGTGCACTTAATTTGGTCAAAAAGTTACAGGAGTGTGTTCACTAAAATTGATCAAAAAGTTACAGGAGTGTGTGCACTACAATTGGTCAAAATGATACCGGATTGTGTGCATTAAAATTAGTTGAAAATGATACAGGGGTGTGTGGCACTAAAATTGGTCAAAAATGATACAGGAATCATTAGATTTTTGTTACCTTGACCCAATTTTCAAGGTCATCAGGGTCATATAACTATGAAAAAGTATTGTCTGCACTCAATCTTCTGAACCAATGGCCAGATTTTGACCAAACTGGCACTGATACATCTTTGGTAGGACCTAAATGAATATATTTTGGTGACATTGCCCTAATTTTCAAGATCGCCAGGGTCATATAACTCTATCTTAAAGCTTTATCTGCACTCTATCTTCTGAACCAATAGTCAGAGTTTGACAAAACTGACTCAGATACATCATTGGAAGGACCGTAATCCATAGATTTTGGTGACCTTGACCTAATTTTCAAGGTAACCAGGGTCATAAATCTATGAAAATGAAATGCCTTGTCTGCACTCTTCTTCTGAACCAATGGCCAGATTTTGACCAAACTGGCACATATATCATTAGGAGAACCACAATAAATGATTAGAGTTTTGGTGACCTTGACCTATTTTTTTCAAAGTCAACAGGGTCCCATAACTATGAAAAAGCCTTGTGTGCACTCTAATCTTCTAAATCAATGGCCGAATTTGACCAAACTGGCCCAGATACATCATTGGAATGACCTTAATAAATGTTTAGATTTTTCTGAGGTTGATCTAATTTTAATCAATTTTCAATGTCACCAGGGTTATACAAATACAAAAAGGGGAGGGGGGGGGGGGGGGGGGGGAGGGGTCGCATGTTTTTCATTGACTAATATAATGAAAGAAAATCTTCCAATTTGAAACAACTTGGCCTAGAACCTTGATATTTTGTACCAAATGTAGCAGCATGTAGTGATCTTTTTTTTTAATTTGGACTTGTGGTACTATGACTGAAAAGAGCCCCACACAAGGGGTGTTGCCAGTTCCTACCAGATACCTATATATAAGAAGCTTTGAACAAAACTCAGGTGAGAGATCCAGGGTTTCTTGGTCCTTTTTTGTTAGCTCACATTGTGCTCCAGTTAAGCTTTCGTGATCATTGGATGTGTGTCGTATGTCGTCGGCAATTGCTTCATAGGACTTCAGTCTAAACTACTGGCTGCATTTTTATCAAACTTGGCGGAATGTTCAAATGGTTACAGTCTGTTGCATTACCTGGTGAAATAAGATTTTCAGAATGAAAACTTTATACAAATATTCTTGTCTGAAACAATTGGCCTTGAGCCAGCCTTGATATTTGGTATGTAGCATCACTTAGTGGTTGGTTTACCTGTGTCCAAAAATTGCCCTGTTTTAGGGGTCACAATGTCGTGTTTTACAAAGGCTTACATGGGAAAAACATAAAAAAAATCTACTTGTCTGAAACCACAAAGTCTTGTGGATTTTTGGTACATTGTATGTAAAATCACCCAATGGACCTCTACAAAGTTTGTCTATTTACGACCCTGAGGCTAAAAATGGCCCTGTCCTTGGGTCATTGGGTTTTCCTTGATTTGTATAGAGAAAACATCTGAAACCACAAGGCCTAAAGCGTTGATATTTGGTATGTGTACCTCTATCAAGTTTGTTTGCTTCTGTTGAAATCAACTGTTCAGGATCAAAAAGTAAGTGCATATGATCAGGAAATACCACAATCTCACACTGCAGACCAACCCACGGCATGGTGAGGAAGAGCCATAGAACATAACAGTAACAAGACATGGGGAAGACAATAAAAGCAAAGCAACCAGCTCTCTCTTCCTTGTCAAGACGATTGCAAAACTAGAAAGGACACAAAGTAATGCATACCAAAACAAAGACCAACACAGAACCCCAACAAAAAATAGAAGGTACATAAATCAACAACAACAAAATCACCACCTAAGAACGGACAGGAACCTTAGCCAGCCTAAGTCTTGCTTTCAAAAGAGGGCATACAGTGGCGGATTTAGGGGGGGTGCTTTGGGTGCTTCAGCACCCCCAGCTGAGTTCATGGTGAAAAAATCTTAACCTACCTTTTTTCTTCTCAATGTACGGAAGTACCTATTTGCATGTTCTGTATCTACCCTTTACCCCAAAAAATATCAGGAATTTCAAGCACCCCCCAAAAATATTTGAAATTTTAGCAGCCCAGATAAATATCCCCCATTCTGTAGAAGACCCTAAAATGCATAGAAATGACCACTGAATAGAGTCCAATTTTGTGATGACCCCTAAAATAATATCCACAAAATCTCCATACACAAAAACATATGAAAACCCCCAAAAAATTGAAATTCAAAATTTTTAACCCCCCAAAAATGACCCAAGCCTACGTATGTATGAAAATATCGGAGTTCCCCCTCTGGACAGGGACTTTATTTACCAACGGGAATGAAATCAAGTTTTCTTGCAGCCATCTCCCATACTATGAATTTTTCAAAGGATATACTTTTAAAATCGACGGTAGAATTAGCTTTTTCCCCAACCACATAATTGTTTTAAAAAATTGCCGCAGACATTTGCCTTGCTGCTCTTTTCATGACCTGTTAGCAGTCTTGTTGGGGTCTTCATGATGCGCTGACATACGCGGATGCGTGTTCTGATTTGGGGCCTTCGCTGGGCAACATTGCATGGGATAAGACGCCTTTAAAAAAATGACCTAGCACACGTGCGTATCAGCAATGCGAGTCTGTGCATATCGTGAAGCAAAATCATGTTTCCTCGCCACAGTCTCTCATAATGTGAAAGTTTTAACGGAGGGTATAATTAGTCATGAGCACTTCTTAATGCTTTTTCTCCAACATTTTTTTTTTTTAAAAATCGCCAAAACATTCACCGTGGTGCTCTTTCCATGGCCTGTTCTCAGTCTTGCTGGTGTCATCATTTTTTCCTGACAAACACGGATGCGCGCTCTGATTCAGGTCATCAAAGTTTCAGCCTTCTCTGGGAAACATTGCGTACAATAAGACGTTGTTTTTTTTACATTAATTTAAAATTGCACATTCAGAGATTTTGACACTATCGTATCAGCGACGTCAGTCTTGCATATAGTGCGTGCGTGCGTGTGTGTGGGGTGTCGGTGTCAACTCTGTGGGATATAGGTCTGACTAGCGACCAGGCTGTCACGGGTTCGATCTTCCTGTCCAGCACTCTATTGTTGAAATTGGTAATGAACTATTATCTACGGTAATTCCCATTCCTTCTTATTGAAAAAATTTGTCAGTTACTGGTAAAATCCCACTCCATGTCCTTTTGTATCTATTAGATGGGAGCATTTAGGAATCATTTCACTACCTTCGCCTCCAACCAACTGGGCAATAATCTAAATGCGGACCAAGTTGAGAAACAATATGGTTAGCCCACATGAACCCTAAAACTCCTGTGAGGTTTTAGTATACCAATCACGGCATCTTCCGTTCACGTTTTACAAGGAAGTATATCAGCGGACCAATTTTAGTCAAATAACGTATAAAACATCATCAGGTATGGAAGGGAAAGGATGCATGTAGTTTTTTTGGCTGATTGGAATGGAACTCTGGTATAATGGGAAAAACTTAAAAATCTTCTTCTCTAAAACGGCGAGACCCACAGCTTATTATAGATTTATGTCTTATATCATTTATGTTATTTCTGTCTTGTTTTTGTTATGCTTTCGTGTGCGTATGTTTATTGATGCCTTGTGGTCACCTGCTGGGAAAGGACCGACCTCTTGGCTCTCGTTTGTGATGTCTAATTGTGAAGTTGTCACTTTCCCATATGTATCCTGGGTCAGGTGTGGTGCTTGATTGTATCGATTCCTGATCTTTGCCCTTTTTCATACTTTGTCACCTACATAAATCCTGCCATCCATCCCGCCATCCATGCTCCCAGTGTTTATACTAGCCATGGAGTCATAAGCTTCTATTGATTTAAAATGTGGGAAAACTTTAAAAAATCTTCTTTGAAACCATGAGAACCAAAGCGTGTAGTTCCATAAATTCTGTCAACCATGCATCTTGGGTCTAAGTAAGAAAAAGGACAAAAACTTACGATCATTAGGCTTTGATAGCTCCCATAATCATAATGGGGAAAAACTTTTTAAACAAATCTTCTGTCCACAGCTAATATTTTTAATATGTAGCAAAGTTTAGCGTTTTGTGTTTTCTATACGTGAACCCAACCACGCATCTGGGATCCAAATTGATCACGCGCCGGGGACATTTGCTTTTTTAAACAAAATAAAATAGGAAAAAAATCTCTGAAACCAAAAGGCCAAATGCTCAGGGGAGTGGTATAAAGGCTAATTGAGCCGCTTGTTTCTATCGGACACAGTTCTATATGGAAACTTATTTGTGCTATTAGTGTCTGTAATACATTGACTGTCGGTGACCACCTATCAAGCACCCCCAGCGTTAGTGGTCCTGGATCCGCCACTGGCATATATTTTTGAAAAAGGTTATGTGCACTGTGTATTTATTAGGTAGAATATGATCATTTGATTTGTATGTGTTTAACCCTTTGTATACTTATGGATTCTTGCTTCAGGTTTAATGCAATGAACTTGGGATAGTCCATTGTACATATCAAGGGGTCGTGGGTTATAATTTTAAAAGAATAATGTATCTTTTTGTCTGAAGATCAATTTTTTTTAACCTTGAAATGCCGCATAAATAATGCAGCATTTCATCTGGGTCTTCACTGTTTTTAATGTTCCTGGTGACCAACAGCTACCCATATAACAGGTCACCGTTTTTAGATGTTTATTGTTTGTTTTGATTCTTTATGTCCCAGTCAACAATTTTTCAGTCATGTCGGGACAGGTCTTCCTGGGTTGAACCAGCCCTAAGCAGAGGATAAAGAGTCTTGCTCAAGGACACAACACAGTTTGATAATACCCGGTTAACCGAGGGAAGAACTATAATGGGAAGAAGAAGAAATCCAATGAGGTTCGAACCCGCAACCCCTCAAACTCAAGCCAAGAACGCTATGACTGACACATGGTGCTCCTCTGATAGAAATATGGTAAGCTTACAGGAAAATATGCAGACCTTTAGAAAAAGGATAGTTTCTGATGGGAGCACTGTGGCTTAGTGGTAGTCATTGACTACAGAGACCGAAGGGCGCCGGGTTTGAGCCTCACCAGCATCACTGTGTTGTGTCTTTGAGCAAGACACATTAATCCTTGCTTAGTACTGGTTCAACCCTTGACTAGGACGTAAAGAATCAAATGAAACAAAAAAATTCTGATGAAATGTGACAAGTTACTTCCCTTGATGCAAAACTAAATTGCATGTAACAGTTACTTCCCTTGGTGGACTTTCTGTAATGGACATAATGTACCTCAACACCGTTTCTAGTTGTAAACAAATCCACACTATCTGATTACGCAACACACAGAACGTCTAGACAGGCAGGAAATGTAATCTCACTCACATAGTTGGTCAATTTTGATGTGTGTTGATTAACTTTGAAATTGTCTTATCATTTCTCTTTTAGTCACATATTTTCAGGTGAGCATAGACATTCTTATTGTAGGTGAAGGTCTTTGTGTCTCACTAAACTATTTGGGGTAAGGACAAAACACATTTCTTTTTCTAAAGAATGCTCCAATCTGAGACCTATAGATGTGCTGATGAATCAAAACAAATTAGTCATGCACTTCTAAGTGCTACAATCTACGGAAAAGAAACTGGCAAATATCACCAAAATTCAACCCAAATTCAGAAGATTTTGTAAAAGTTTCCCATATATATCTCTTTAATTATTTAACCAATATCCCAAAAAGCTATTCCAGGCCCTCATTAGTATCCCTAATAAGGTATGGACATCTGTAGTATATGACTGATGTATACTGCTCATTAATGTTTCTTAGCATTTAAATTAGGTGTTCTAACCTGCAACCTTCATATATCAAGTATGACATATCTTGTATATCACGTTGTCCCTGCACAGGGATCTGTTTAAAAGATGCTGATAAACTAATTAGATATCCGAGCTCTTTATCTTTTTATTCTATACTGGCTTCGCTCAAACTTGAGCTCATTACGCCAGGGAGTGCCAATTTTGAAATTTTGAAAAAATGAAAAAAAAAACAACAACAAAACAAAACAAAAAAACCACAAAAACTTCTAAGCTGAATTATTGTTTCAATTAAGAGTGCCCTAAACTCCTCTTGACTTTGACTTGATCCTGAGTTTATTCTTCTACTGCTGCAGGTGTCCAGGTACTGGGGTAGGCAGCAGGTGGATAGAGTGTCTAACACCCAATCCCCACGCCTCTCTGTTCAGTGGATCGATGCTGCCAAGGCTGCACATTTTCATGCCAGCCTTAACACACTCAGACCAGGTCTTTTTAGGTCTCCCTCTTCTTCTGGCGCTAGGAATCGTCATACTTGTGATGGAGTTTATGTATGAAGAGGAGCCTGCAACATGTCCAAACCATCTCAAACCCCTAGTGCGGAGAGCTGCTGTCACCTCATGCACTCCTAACATTGCACAGAGTGTGTCCGCCGACACTTCGTCATCATCTCTGACTCCGCAGATCCAGCTGACTGTTGATCTGTTGTTCTGGCGAAGCTGCTGCAAGTCTGGCGCAGGAGGTGCCCAGGTTTCACTACCATGTACATGTAATAGGTCAGAACATACACAGGCATTGAAGACTTTCCTGCGGATCCTGAGGGACACATGCTTGGATTTCAGAATAGGAGGAAGCCTTTTAAACTTTCCCCAGGCAGTACTACATCTCTGTGGACTGGATATTGGCCTCAGAAGGAGACAGACTATTCCAATGTTGAATAGTTCGGGGGGAAAAGTTATTATTCAGAGCATCACTGTATGTCTGGTGTCTGTGATATTGAGCACTTCATGATGACCTGGTAGTTTTCAAACTGTGAGCAGGGGTCATATACTTGTCTTTTTCAATAGATGCTGCTCCACAATGAATCTTGTGAAAGAGAAGCAAGGAGGACAGGTCCCTCCGGGCCTCAAGAGATGGCCATTCAAGCTCATCAAGCATTTCGCCAACACTACTCTCGTGTTTCGCCATCTCCTGCAGGTCCAGCAAGCTGCTGTCCTCTGAACTTTCTCAATCTGGTTAATCTGAAGTTTCGAGTTAGGGCTCCAAATGGGTGCTGCATGAGGGTCTGGATGGGGGGTCTGGTATTCACTATTCATTAAAAATTTAACCCATTATTCATCTCATTTAAATTTTGGGTTATTCATTAAAATAAGACCAATTATTCATTAACAGTAAAAAGGGTGGCGAATAAATCTGATTATTCACTATTCATTATTTTTTCTCCAATTCATTAAAAAAATGGGATTATTCATTATTTTTTAGGCCCTGAATATTCACTATTCATTATTTTTTTGGCTCATTATTCACTATTCATTATAAAAAAGGGCCATTATTCACTAATCATTATACCCCATCCAGACCCTCCTGCATACTCTAGTTTAGGCCGAACCAAAGTTTTGTATGCAAGTTCCTTTGTACTCCTAGGTGCAAAAGCCAAATTCCTGTGCAGGAAACCAAGTGTCTTGGTTGCTTTGGAAGAGATTTCTGAGACATGCTGACCCAATCCATGTTATCAGTAATGGTGATACCAAGGTATTTGGCCACTGAACATTTTCCAAAGTTTGAACACACCTAGATATAGTTAGTTCTCATGTATTATTGATCCAATATATTACGGTAAATGTTCTAAAATTTCGAACACTCTAAAATTACGAACACCTAAAATTATCGCCGAAAATAATTTTTAAAACATCCTAAAAAATCGAACACTGCCCTTTTTCAGAAAAGTGAATTTCTAAAATTACAAACACACGTTATTTTCGGTGGAAAATCGATGTCCGTTTATCTGTTTGTCCCATCTGTGTTCGGTATAGATCTACTTCTACCGTACAGCACGTGAGCGGTAGCGACATTTGGAAGGTTCCATTCTACTTAGATAGGTAATCTGGCACGTGACGTTCTATTTCGCATGCAAGCGCGCGACGTTATACATTATTCAAGGTCACCAGCATTGACGAACTTGATGCACTGACAAGTTCCTGCAACGATTCCGAAACTGCTTTGACTAACCCTATTCACCCAAATGGCTGAGGTCATTATTTATTACTGACCAAACATTGACCACCAGGCCGCGATTCAGCCCGGGGATTCAGCTAATTATACGTGAATTATGCATGTTGACACGCGCGGAAGCAATAGTGTGCTAGGTGACACGTACTCGTTTTTTTTCTCTAAAATACCAGCCCCGAAGAGAGAGAGAGAGAGAGAGAGAGAGAGACGATCACTTAGGAGAGAGAGAATGAAATAAGTTTAAGTATAGTGATTTGCAACACAATGGGTCATTCGGTTTCGTGCAAAATGCAGAGAAAATCGTGCAAGTCGCATGTTTTTTTTTTTTTTCACGGAGACATCCAATGCGGAAAATAAAGCCACCGTATATTTTGCCTGCAAGAACTCGCACGTGGTCATCATCTCATTTTTATTCACTGTACATTAAATTATGTGTGATTCTCAGGTGATCCGACTGACACCCCCTACCCTCCCCTCCCTTTTATGCATTTTAAAGGATTTCCCAGTTCGGCAATATGCCCAAGCCGCGTGCGAAACGGAGGGCACTTCTATCATTCCATGCGTGTGCTATTTTCTTGAGCACAGCTCGGACCCGAGCATGAAATCACCATATGAGCTGGTAAAGACCCTGCTGGTACTTATGACAGATGTGATCGGCGAAGGCTCAGGAGAGCATGTGTGTTTGCACCATCTCGTCAGGTTCTCGCTCACTAACAAAGTTTAAAGTGGATGAAGACTCTAGCCAAATAAAAATTCTAGACATCTACGTACGTTGTCTTTAAACTACTTGTCGGCGGTTTTCTAAGTACATGTAATAATGGCTATTCCTATCAATCAAAAACATCAAATTCCTCAAAATGGAACATTTTAACAAACTGTTTAGCCGATCGCGGAATGTCTGTTTGTCCTCACGAAACTGCACATGGATGGTCCTACGAGTTCATTACGGTATAATGTACGCACAGACGCACATACATGTACCAAGAAATAAATTGATTGTAGCACGATTCTGCATCTTGATGAGTTTAATATTTACATATATTTAATTTCATGAAATAAGCCAGTTCATGAGATTATGGTACCTGTCGCAAAGCTCAGACGAGCCTGCGCGTCCGCGGAAATCGCCAGCGCCTTAACTGCCCACATACACATAGAAGGAATGTAGATGAAGGTGCATGCCTTAATTTGGGGTAATATAGCCCCACTAAGTGGCTGTGAATTTAAAAACATTAGCCCATGACCCGCCCACTTCCTTTTGTTTTCAGCCAATCAGTAGCAAGAAATTCACCATATTCAGCGTGGTATATTTTCCATAACCCACACTTTTGTGAGACTCATTCCAATAACTTGATGAGAGGAAATTGCAGTCCAAAATGTTAATTTCACCAAATTTATTTATTTTTAGAACCCTAAATAAAACTGTGAGAAGAATATTGACACAAAATGATGTAAATTTCAAATGTTAGCTGTTTCACAGAAAAGAGGCGACGGCAGAAAACACCGACCAGGCTGCACATGTACATTGAAGCCTGGTCAGAAATTACACTGCTTGCCCCATAATGCTTTTGATAAAGACAGCATGACCAAACGGCACATGAATATACATGCTGACCTGAGTGTCTACACTGTTTGAGAATCAGGGTAGAATGCACAAACAGTGGGGACTGATCAGCCTATACATCTGTAACGTGTGATCAACAAAATGCTTCCAAGATAATTTTGAAAAAAAAAATCTCACAAAAATGCTGGTAAAAAAATCCAATTGTCCCTTGTGAGCCCATCAAGGACTAAAAAAGAAATGAGAGACTCCTAAACGAAATGCAGCAAAATGCTATATAATTTGTACATTTCAGGATGTGAAACCAACACAGGAAACAGCTGGGTCAGGGCTAAACAGGTCATACAATGTTTTGTGTTTGTTATGAAATATACACTCGGGAGCTCCGCTCCCTCGTATATATTCCATAACCAACGCAAAACATTGAATAACCTACACGTAAAGCCCTTGAGATGGAATTCGCTTTATTTACCACACGTCTGAAGACTTAGTTACATGCGAAGATCAGCCTGCGCTCCGCACTGTCTCATCAGCACCTGTTTCTAGAACAAAACATTAAACATTTTGTCGGGCCAGATCTGGGCCCAAACTTTCTGCTACTTTAGTTTGTCACAGCCTCTTGGGGGGGGGGGGGGGTGCCTCCCAGGCCCCATCCTGCGTCCGGCACTGCTAATAGTATCAGCCGCAGACAAAGGGACAGGGTAATGGTTCACGGACATGTTTGAGATCAAAGATGCCGACTATCAGACCACGTGTTGTTGTTGTTTTAAGACTCGGGTAGCACGCGGCGGCTTGGGCGCACGAAAGCGGACTTAGCACACAAAACATAATTGCCTAGATGTGTCTCCTTTTCATGGGTTTGCATGAAAACAAAAAACAATTTCAATGAACTCGAGCATGAAACGGCGCACTGCATGCATGAAAATCTAGATTTGTGGTACTTGTCTGAATTTTTCCTTTTCTTTGAGATATGAATGTACCCAGCGTATCGTACGCATCGGCTCATAAATTGAGCCGCGACATGTGATTTCCAACAATATGGCATTTTGACGAGTGTAGCCTCAGACGAGCCTGTGCAGTCTGCTTTTAAGCCTACAAACTCCAAACGATGTTCAGTCAGTAGCTTAACACTCATAGAATATTCACGCGACTAGCAAAGGCTCTGATCAGACTGGGCATATGCATAGGCTGATACGAGGCTTTGCTGATCCCACACACCTCATTGTTGGAAATCTCATGTCACGGCTCAATTATATTATTTCGAGGCATCGGACGCAAAGTCGGACGTTCGCTTACATGATAAATTCTGCCCCTGATTTGGTTTGGCAAGACGTCGGAGATCTTCCGCATCCAAACTATTTGCAAACTTTGAAAGCAGGTGGTAGAGAGAGAGAGAGAGAGAGAGAGAGAGAGAGAGAGAGACTAGCGCTTGCATACGAATCTCTTGTAATCTCGAAAAAATTCATGTATCGGTGCTGAAAATGATACTTGGAGATGCCTCTCGTGCGCATCGGCTTTTGCACGACAAAGTCGGATATTCGACAGTATTGATGCTTTGCATGCTTTCTATCGCATGCCCAAATGTTTAAATTGATGAAACATTATTTCCTGAATTCCATTCGGATCTGATCTGGATCCGAACTCTGACAACGTTTTTTCCCTCCTTTTTTAAGGGAGAGAGAATCCAAATATCACTAAAAGCGGGCCATCATCGGCCGGCCAGCGAAGTGCCTTTAAATGGCGTTTCGCTGGCGTGCCGATGATGGCCCAACGTTGAATGCTGGCTTGGTAGTTTTGAGAATTTCAGGGGATCCGGTTCAGTATTAATAAGAAAATCCATATTTTTGTGATTTTCCAGGGGGGGGGGGGGGGGGGGGGTCCGGACCCCCTGTCCCCTCTCTGGATCCGCGCATGGGACCGGACAATGTATCTTATTAAACCATTTTATCGTGCGCATCGGCTTTTGTACGACACTTTGCGTACTTTCTATTGCATCAGGCACAAATTTTTAAATTTACGAAACATTCTTTCCTGAATTCCATCGGGTCTGATCTGGATCCAAACCGTTTTTGCAAATTTAAATAGAGAGAGAGAGAGAGAGACTGGTATATGCACATCCTTTCGGGAAAATCAGAGTACATCGACAGAGAGAGAGATGTGTGTTCTTTTTGAATTTCGTCAGTTTTTAACTCCGAGAACTCGTCTACGTATTTCAAAGTTTCATGTATATCTTAGCTCAAAAAACCTTATCGACGAGATGTCCTTGAGTGACCGTATTACATTATAAACGGCATTTGCGCAGATGGAGAGCAAGCGAAAGCATTTTGAATTTCTGAAGGAAGAACGAAAGTGTAGCGATTCATCGGTAGTCCGAGGTTAAACAAGTGGACTTTTACGACTTGTTAGTAAATTGAGTGACATAACATGCACGTGCCTGGCTCCCGACTTGGCAATTACCGCACGCGCTGGACATTTTACTGTCTCAAGACAGTCCGCAAAAATTTAGCGGCGGTTGAAAAGAAAAATGAGTACCGTAGATAGCGCAGAATCATATCGCCGTGTTTTCAACACGTTTCTACCACATTTTTACATGCATATATACCGATTTTGCTCATGATAAAGACCACATTCTAAAATTACGAACACTAGCACTTTTTCTGAAACGTAATTTCTAAAATTACGAACAGCGGGGAAAAATAATTATTTTTTAGTGTTCGTAATTTTAGAACATTTACCGTAAGTAAGTTTTGGAAAAGAGACAAAAGCCAGGTTTGCTGAGCATTTTATCGCTTGTTTGCAACAATCAAGTTTATTAAGTTCAGCAATACAGGAAATTTGTCCGGAATGTTAGATTCTATTTATCATCTGACATTTAAATTACTTTGAAATCTCATTTTTGGCATAAAAAAGTCAAGATTTTACCATTATACATGTACTCAATGTTAATTGTTATAATGGGCCTAAATGCATACCATTCAGATAATTTAGTGTTAATATTTTAATTCAACTTGATAAGATACATATATAAACACTTACAAGTTACAGATGTCAAAGGATTAGAAGGCAACCTCAAAGTATAAGAATTGCAGCCTTTGGAGGACATTAGACAAGATGCCAATACATGTTTTAACTTGAATGCCTTGTATATATCATCTGCTCATATTATTTACAGAGAACTTTCTAAAAGTCAGAGATGGGTGAGGCATGCACCACAGAACAAGTGGTGGCTGATATAGCAGCCCAGGTGGAGAAAAACAAGCTACCACCTTTACTCCACCGTGACTTTGTTGTGATGAATTCAGAGCTCGCAGGGGAGGTAATCCGTGTTATGCAGTGGAATATGTTGGCTCAAGGTAAGGTTGAAAGAAAAGTGAATAACCTGCATTTCTGTTGCTGAATTTTGTCTTTCTTTTTGACCAAAATGTCCAATTTAGGTTACCGGATGATTTAAGATAATAATAATGCAGAAAAAGTTATGTGCGTAACAGGAATATAATTTTCTTATTTCTCAATTTAAAGAACTGTCTCAATGAAAAATGGAGCATTAGCAAACGCTCCATTTTCCATAATATTTTCACATACATGTACATTGTGTTTTAAAGGCGTCAAACTGCGTTGATATGGAGTAAAGGGTTAAATTAAGCTAACAGAATAGAGAATCAAATCTCATCTTTGATGTGACATGTTTACTTATAAGTTTTATTATTTGGAAATTCTGATCTGAAAACTTAATTGTATCAAATGTAAAGGAGAATTCCACTTATACAAATAAGGCTTACTCTTTCATTACCAGTGTTGGTAGCCTTTGCAAACAGTTTTGACCCAGACCAGGCCTAACATAAAGTCAGACTTGATCTCGATCCACACTGCACTCTGATGGTATTCCAGAAAGAAATTCAAAAAAATGATGATTTTGAAAAACAGAAATCAGCAGACACTGGACTTAAGTTAAGAGTGCTTAACAGAATTTCTAAACCAAAAAATGTGTTGTGTGTACTCAAAAGAACCGTCTCCATGAGAAAGTTCTTTTAACATATGTTTTGGGTACTCAAAAGAACTGTCTTCATGAGACAGTTCTTTTTAGCACTCATAAAATATGCTAAAAATTATGGGTAAGAAAATATTTACAACTTTATCCTGAAATTTATAGTTTATCTAAACCTGTGAGACAACAAAGTAGAATGCAAAAATTCTCAGCATGCAAAGTGATAATGTTTGTTTTGTTTATTTCTAGCCTTGATAAACACACCCGTAGATGGTTTGGTCACATGTCCAAGAGAAGCTTTAGATCTGAACATAAGATGTATCAGAATAGTTGAAGAGATTCTACGATATAGACCAACTGTACTGTGCCTTGAAGAAGTAGATCAATTTTCATACCTCCAAAAGACCCTGAAGAGCTGTGGCTACCTGGGACTTTTCTACCCCAAACCCGATTCTCCATGTCTATATGAAAGTAAGAGCTATGGACCTGATGGCTGTGCTATCTTCTACAATTTTTCCAAGCTTAAACTGTTAGAATCTGATAATGTAATTCTGAAGGTCCGGAATAGGGAAAGTAATCAAGTGTCAATTATATGTCACTTTCAGACAACAACTGATGATGCTAAAGAATTCAGTATTGCCGTAACTCATTTAAAATCAGACCGCGACAGTGACTGCCAGGAAATACGAGTACAACAGGCTAAATTTCTTACTCAGTACCTCGAAGACAAGCATCTCGATCACCCGTTGATTCTATGCGGAGATATGAATTTCCCTCCAACCGAGAGAGCTTACAATGTTATAAAGTCATGTGATTTAGGATTGGTCAGTGTGAACACACATCTGTCGCCAAAAGGGTGTGAGCCAGATTATACTTTTTGGACAATATATATAACAGAGCTATGTAAAACACTTGACTATATATGGTACTCTAAGAAAGGGTTTAAGGTCAAATCTGTGTTGAACGTGGCTAGGGAAGAAGAGATAGGTGCTGGGCGACTACCTTCTTTCAAATACCCCTCAGACCACCTGTCACAGGTGACAGACCTAGTACTAGAATAGATTTAGTCTTATAATTTTGATTAGTTAACCCTTTACTCCATAGGCTATTTTTAGATCATGATATCATTTTCTATTTTTAGACAACATTGAAAAAATTCAAGAAGTAGAATCCTTTGTATACATTGTTGACTATTATTGAATTTATCAAACTATGAAAAAAGCGATAAAATTCTCAGCAAGCCTTGTATTTTATCGCTTTTCCCTAACTCATGTATTTTAAAATATTATGGAAAATGTAGCATTTGCTCCAAAAGAGCTAATGCTCCATTTTCCATAATATTTTCAAAAGGATTCAAAACGTAACATAAATTTTTATTGATTTTTTTTCATTGTTATCTAAAAATAGAAAATTATGTCATGGTCTAAAAATAGCTTTGGAGTAAAGGGTTAAGTTTAAGTGAAACTTAAACGTAAGTGAAAATGACCAGGAGAAGGCACAATCACACACTGCAGACCAACCCATGGTACGGTGAGGAAGACCCACAGAACACTAACAGTCACACGACATCAAGAAGACAAAGTATTTAGCTACCAGTTCTCTCTTCCCCACAATGATGATTGCAAAACTAGAAAGGGCACTAAGTACTGAATAACATAACAAGGACCAAACACAGAACCCCTACAAACAATAGGAACAACAAAAAAACAATTAATCAACAAAAACAGAACCACCACCTTAGAACAGACAGCAGCCTAAGCCACTGGGGGGGGGGGGCTTAAATGCATTATACTGCTACCAAATCTTTGCCCTAGATTTTGTTGTTGTTAAAACACATAAATTGTTAGCTCACATGGAGGCTTCCTAACTTTTGCAATGTATCATCACAGAGAAACAACACTGTTACAACACACTATAATGATGAAACAAAGAAAAGGCCTCACCACTCACAGATAGACGGGGCTAAAGAAAACTTCAAGTTACCTAACAGAGATTTTGAACTACAGTAGGCATTCTAAGATTTTGAGCGTTTTTCTCTTGCCATTCTCAACCAAAATTTTGCCTATCAGGTCTTCGATTAAGACTGTCTTCCAAACAGCAAACAGTAAATGCCCTGATTAGACTGCTCCTGAGCAGTCTGAACTGGGTCAGTGCCGTTTGTTTTTGTCATCAATGGGCAAGGAGCTCTAGCGATAAGGCGTATATTTTCCCTAGTTGACATGATTACAAAACCTAAATTTTCAAATTGCCCTAATGTTTTTAAAATTGGTCTGCTTCGGTAGTGAAATATGCATAGAAAGCATCAAAATAGGTTTCAAAGTGATTCATCATTTAAAAAGCCGTGAAGACTTGCGCCTTCTACTCCCACCCCTCATTTTATGTCTTTAGACTGGATGCTGTTTAGACGAGAGTTTTAGTAAATCCTAAGCAGGTTTTCAAAAAGTAAAAGTGCTAAAATATTAAGGATATAAGTGTCCTTCATTTTCAAAACTTTGCGGTATTTCTTCTACGCATGCGTACGAAATATACTTAAAATTGTGACGTTTGTCATTGAAAAGATGAAACTGGCGTCTTTCAGTTTGTTTTTTGATGCTTTTTCCCCCCTAGACCCAAGATGCCCTTTGGACAATTAAATGTCGCTATACAAATATATAACATATGTAAAGGGCGTCTTGAGTCTAGGGGGGGGAAAGGGGTTGTATAAGCGAAAGAAGACATCAAATATCTGACAAAAATAGACCACTTTGCAAGATGGTCGTTTTTATTGTACATCAACTGTATAAATAGTTTTACTCAAGCTGACTGAGCAGGCCATGAAGATCCTAGAGAGGATTGTCGATGGTCTCATAAGACAGGTGGTGTCTATTGACGACTCCCAGTTTGGCTTTGTCCCAGGAAGAGGCACTACAGATGCAATCTTTGTGGTCCGGCAGCTGCAGGAGAAATACCTAGCAGTGAACAAGAGGCTTTATATGGCCTTCGTGGACCTAGAGAAAGCATTTGACCATGTCCCTCGGAAGGTTATCTGGTGGGCCCTGAGAAAGCTAGGCGTTGAGGAATGGATTGTGCGGTTAGTCCAGGGAATGTACGCTAACGCACGAAGCCGGGTTCGTGTTGGCGAGGGTTTCAGCAAAGAGTTTGAGGTGAAGGTCGTGGTCCATCAAGGATCCGTACTCAGTCCCTTGCTCTTCATCATTGTGCTGGAGGCCTTGTCACGTGAGTTTCGGGCTGGTGTTCCCTGGGAGGACCCTTATATGCAGATGATCTTGTCATCATTGCTGACTCCCTTGAGGAATGTGTCAGGAGGCTCTTGATATGGAAAGAAGCCATGGAGAAGAAGGGATTGAGGGTGAATGCAGGAAAGACAAAAGTCACGATCTGTGGTACAGGCCTGGACCTCTTGCAGAGTTCAGGCGAATACCCATGCGCTGTCTGTACAGGAGTAGGCAACAACAGCATCTACTGCAATGGCTGCAAACTTTGGGTGCATAAGAAATGCAGTGTGCTACAAAGACTGACACCAAATCCTGATTATAGGTGTGCATGGTGCATGGGAAATGCTCGCCCTATTGACGGCAGACCACAGAGTGAAGTCAAGGTCGGACCTGATAAGCTTGAGGTGGTAGCTTCCTTCTGCTACCTAGGTGACATGCTTTCTGCTGGTGGAGGCTGTGAAATGGCAGTCACTACTCGTGTGAAAACCGCCTGGAAGAAGTTCAGGGAGCTACTACCAGTTCTCACATCCCGCCACCTCTCTTACAAGACCCGTGGCCATGTGTACAGCTCTTGCGTGCGGAGCGCCATGCTCCATGCCAGTGAAACTTGGCCACTTACCAAGACGAACCTGCAGCGCTTGCAACGCAATGATAGGGCCATGATCAGACAGATCTGCAGTATCAAGCCAGAGGATGTGGCCAGGGTAAGGTCAAGCGAGCTACTGGCAAAGCTTCAGCTTGAGGACCTCGACCTCATTTTGAGAGAGAGAAGGCTTCGCTGGTTTGGGCATGTGGCGCGTTCGAGTGGTGCAATCAGAACAGCATATGATATGCAGATTGACGGCAAGCGGGGGGCAGGGAGGCCCAAGCAAACATGGAAGAAACTGACAGAGAAAGACTGCCGTGAGTGGAAGCTCACCACAGTTGACCCTCAAGAAAGGAGCACCTGGAGATCAGGTGTGAGATCTGCTATGCATGCAGCTAGCCAGTTACCTGGAAAGGGGCCCACTGATGTGGATGATGCCCCTGCACCTGCACGTTAATCAAAAATCCGATTATGATATGATGACTGTACATAGCGTGATAGGACGATTTAACGGTCTGGTTCCGGTATTGGTTACTGAATAACAAGCACAGTTGATGATCGAAATAAATTATAATTCAATAAGAAGTAGAGTTATTACATGCATTTAGGAAACCCCGTTTTAAATATACAAATTCGGGGGCAATGTTGCATCGACGGCTCGTCTGTATATATTTGTTGAATGTGCCTAGTTTCTCTGGTCGTTATTTCAACAAAATAAAACTAACGTCTCGTTTAGGGAGATTGCTCGCTTTATCGCTAGAAATTCTTTACGTGTTTGAAATTGTAGGATACAAATGTACATGTATTTAGCTTTATGGTGTCAAATTTTACCTCATTGCACTTAAAATGGTCAAAACTCCATAAAAGTTTGGCCATTTTGAGTGCAATAGATATTAGGCCAAATAAAAAAATACCTGTGTTTAGGGTAACCCGACTCTACCTAAATTTACTGGAGAAACCTAGAATTTTTTTCAAGTTTTCTGGAAAAAACAAAATTATGCATTTTGAAAGGCGAAATGCCTTTCAAAATGCATAAAAATTATACTTTTCCAGAAAAAAAAATTAAAAAAATATGTGTGCCTTCCTTACCTAAAATTTTCAGACCCGATACCCGAAACACACTTATTTTTTAATCGGCCTAAGCATTGACATCCGTATATTTGTCAGCAGTATTATTAGACTATCACTCTAAACATAAGATGCTTTATTTTTTAAACCAAAAATGGTGATATATTTTTCTTCACATACAGTTCTTATAGCCTTTTTAACTCTTACTTACCAGTGACATCTGCTGATAACCTTTGCAAACAGTTTGGCTTGAGATAAGGCCAGACAGACCACCAGGCCTGCTCCGGATCCAAACTGTTTGACACTCTGTTATTCCTGAAATAATATTTTGAAAAGTTAATTTTCAACATTTTGGTATAGACAAAAGACCACGGCAATCCATTTGGCGAAGATGTAAAAGCATAGTATTTTGATTACCAGAAAAAGACTACAATATGCATCTTTGAGGTCAATCTAATTACAGAAAAGGACTACAATATGCATCTTTGAGGTCAATGGATGCAAAATAACAGTATGGTGTTAATACAGTAAGCATTTGAAGTTTTGAGTGATTTTATTATAGCCCCCCTTTGAAATCTCATTAGTGTAAGAGGATTTTTCTTAAATGTGAATAGTTATCCGTCATTTAGAACTATTAGTGAGAGGCAAGTCCAATAGATTTTCCACATTTTTTATTTTATAGCAAAGTATAAAATCACATTTGAATTTTCTTAAGTTTCTATGCTTAAAAACATGACCAGCACTATCTTAGAACTGAAAAATCTCTACAGGACTAAAGCCTATTGGTGCTGAAGTTCTTTTGTCAACTGAATTAAGGGGGTCAGCAACGTTGAAAGCAAGTGCGTCTGAAAAGCAAACCCTTATTAAACCATTCAATATGCTGCAAACCGAATCAAAATCAAATGAAAAAAAATAGAAAGTTACAGATGTTTGTTTGTTTTTGTTACTTTTCGTCCCATGTCAACAGCTATGGTCATTGAGGGACGGTCAGTTCACTTAACCACACTTTTTCCTGGGCAGGCTTGAGCAAGGGGTTAACCAGTAATTAGTGCACATACTTTCGCTTGTAACTGACAACAACCCTTCTTGAATAAATCAGCAGAAGGAGGAATGACCGTAGAAATTATTTCATGATCAATCTCCACAAAAGTATGGTACCGGGCCGGGATCGAACTCGCGACCCCTGGATCTGCAGTCAGACACGCATCTGTAGCCAGACACGTTACTGACTGCGCTACGCGGCCCGGTACAGATGTTTGTATAGTAGATAATAGAAAGCAATGGGGGTGGCCATTTTTAGGCTTTGTGACTTCATACAGCCCTAATTAAATACATTGTATGCATAAACAGAATAACTAGTTTCCTGCAATTCATTTTAACTTTGCATTTTTATTGATTCTTCTGTTGAAAATAGTTGATTTTGAACAAACCCTGTACATTTAGTATTAAAAAGGGGATTTTATTGGATTTCAAAATTTACAGGAAGTTGATTAAATATTCAAAATGGCGGCCTCCATGGGCTTAATTAGAAGTCAGAATTTTGATTTTCAAATTGCTCTAACATTCTTATTTATATCCGATTTTGATCGGGTTTGTGTAAGATTGCATGGTTTAATAAGGGCTCGTTTATTGGGCTCCTTTACTTTTTATGTTGCCGTCCCCTTTAAATAATTTATCATTTAGTGTGTAAAGCCAGTAGATAGTAAGACAACTTAAAACATTTGAACTTGTAAACTGCTTTATGAAATATTGCCTACATAAGCTTATAGATTTCATTAAACAGTTATTGTGGAGAACACATGCTTCATCTTGCCAAAGCTAGTATTATAGATACCCTATTTAACATAAAAAGGCCAGCTTCATGATATTTAAATGAAATGCAGTGAGACCTATTTTTCGAATGTCACATAGGTCCAAATAGGTCTCCTTTTTGGGCATTAAACTTTTATGTCTTTAAACATGTTTTGGGTGCATTTGATGTGTTTCTTTTGAGTACTCATAACACATGTTTTGGCTGAGAAATAAAAAAGATAATTCTCGACCCTTTTCTCCATAGGTTTTTTTATCATGGCATCATTTTCTATTTTTAGACAATATTGAAAAAAAATTGAGAAAAATTTAAGTAAAGTTTTGAAAACATTATGGAAAATAGAGCATTTGCTCCATTTGGAGCAAATGCTCTTTTTTCATAATATTTTCAAATGCATGATATTTCAAACATGCCAAAAGGCGTTATTATGGAGTAAAGGGTTAAGTATGCACTCATCTGCAGGCCTGAATTTATTCAGATTAATGTAGGTTGATTGTTAACCCATATAAGCCTGGCTCATTCTGTCTGATCAGGGTCTCCACTGTTTGCTTTCAGAATGTTCTGTTCAAATTTGGATAAAAATGAAAAGCACCACCCAACAACCCTTAAAACAGAAATGGACTGGTCCAATTAATAAGAACATGAAATTCCAGTAGGCATAAATGGGTAGATAAAGTTATTGTTTTTGTTTAGTTGATTTGATTCTTAATGTCCCAGTCAACAATCTTTCAGATAAGTCGGGATTGGTCTTCCTGGGTTAAACCAGTACTAAGCAAGGATAAATGTGTCATGCTCAAGGACACAACATAGTGATGCCGGTGAGGCTCGAACCCGCAGCCCTTCAGTCTCAAGTCAAGCACTCTACCACTGAGCCACTGTGCTCCCTAAAGTTATTGTACCGTATATGAATTTTGTTATGACATGCTGATATTTGGAATATTGTTATCATATAAACTCATTGTATAACTTTTTATAGCCAACTGTGATCATTCTTGCTCTTAATGCGCCTAACATGTCATATTTTATGTTTTATTTCTTTTTTCATTTATGAAACTACAGAGGGTGGACAAAAGTAATCACACTTATGTGTCAATGTTTTCAAATTTCTTATACACTTCATATCTGACAAAAACAACCAGACTGTAAACTTAAATCAGACTGCTGCTGCTGCAGAAATCTGATCTAGGACTTGACCGACAAGTGTTCAGTAAACATTCTAAAATTTTGAACCCATTTCTCTTTCAGTTCACAAATAACATGTTGGTTATCAGGGCTGGAATTCACAAAATGCTTGTCAGAAGCAGTCGGATCTTGGTCTTTGTTGTTTGTAATGTCTTTTGGGCAGGCAATGTGTTAGAAATTTTAAAACATTTACTGTATCCAAAAGTTTAGTTTTTGAATAACAGGTTAAGATAGGATCAATTTTCTTCTATCTTAATCAAAACTGTGGGTACTCAAAAGAACGGTCTTTAAGAGATGGTTCTTTTGACTACCCAAAACAAATGTTTGAACTTATGGATAAGAAAATATTCACAATTTTACGCTCAGAATTTTTGTTCGTCCTGACATAATAATGGAACAATGTTCACCATTTAACACTTTTGTCCATCTACTGTAGTATGCTTTTTATGTTGTTCAGTCAAATCTCTTAAATTTGAAGTCCTAGGGACTGGAGGTTTTATTTTGAAGAATCGAAAGTTCGAAATATAGGGAGGTAGACATAAAAACTTAGGAAAAAGGTGATAAAAACCATTTTGGGGGTTTCTATCAAATATATGTTTTTGGTGAGTAAAAGAAATGTCTCAAGGAGATGTTACTATAACGCACCAAAAACATGAGATTTCCAACAATGTGGTATGTTAGACCAGCAAAGCCTCAGATCAGCCTGCGCATACGAAGGATGATCCAAAAGTTCTGATCGTTACCTTGTAGCTTTGTCCAGAGACATTTTAGAGAGGCATACCATGCACCATTCAAACGAAAGCGTTGACCTTTATAATGATGCTAGTATTTTCTCACTGTACTTTTTCGTTTAATAATTACAGCACACTATATATGGTCCACTCCAAACCACTGGCCTGTTTTCATGTTATAGAATTGTAATAGAATTTGAATCTGAATCTTTCAAGCCCCGCATCTTTAAAACTACAGAGTAAAACTGCACTATTTTTTTTAGTTTTTGTCACTTATAATGTCAATTCAAATGTAAGAATGGCGACAGGTTGTGTCAATACAATGTTTAAAGCACAATGCGCAATTCTTATGACGTCATTAAAATTGACAACTACGTCATTTTGAGTTCATTGCAGAATTTACATTTCAGAGAATATTCTATTTTTGTCTATCGATTTGGACTAAAAACATGCCAAACCTTATATCGGCAAAACATTTAACACCAATATTATTTTGATTACGAAATATCTTAATCTTAATTGGAATGTTGTAAAACCTTTAATTTATATTTTGAAAAATGATTGATTTTAAATAAGAATTTTTAAAATTGTTATTGGTTTCAGGCCAATGCTTTGTGCTCAATTGAATTCCATATTGCATTATTTTACGATATAGTGCACATTTCGACAATTGATTGAGTTTTGTTTTTAGATATACACATGCAAATTTCTGTACCTCAAAATATTGATCTTATTTGTGGACTTGTTTTAATTTCCTAATGCGGGCTACTATCAGTCTCCGACGATAAGGACTATTCATTATTGCTTCAGACATAAGTCAGCTCATCTAAGATTGCCTAAAATCTTTTTTACCTTTAAAGCAGCCGTTTTTACTGAACTATGGGCCGGTCAAAGTTTCAAGTGGTCCAAAATTTGATTAAAGCTGACCGTTGCATAGCCATACATTTAATGACCTAGGAATCAGAGATCATATAGAAACTTCACCATATATACGGGACATAATGGCTTCTGTATGAACATTGTGCAGCCATAAATATGAATTGCTGAGACTGCTCCTGTCTAAATTGTGCGGTCTCTTATATGCACAATCTGTCTGATAGGTCAGTGCATTGAGGGTATGGCTGTTTTTGGGTAGTTTTCTGACCGCTTCTTCAAGTTACTTAAAACGTGTCAGAGCAGTGTATAGACAAAGAGTATATTATTATTTGGTACAATTTGCAGGCATGTTGCATTGCTGGTTACAGAGATATCACGCCAGGATCAGAACTTTAGGATCATCCCTCGTACATGCAGTCTGATCAGAGCCTTTGCTAGTTGATTGAATATTCTATGACTTCTAAGCTACTAACCGAACAACATTTAGAGTTAAATGGAGGCTGCACAGGCTAGTCTGAGTCTACAGTAACTGTTGTCAAAATGCCACATTGTTGGAAATCACATTTCACGGCTGGAAATCACATGTCGTGGCTCAATTATGTTTATATTGACAGTTATTACAATAGTTCATATTAGGTCCTTGTATTTGAATCCAGTGTGCATAAATTTTATTTTAGGGAATTACAGAGTATTTTAAAAAAAAATGGAGTTCGAATTTTCGAGTTTTTACTGGATATGGACATTATTAAATGTTTTAGTCTAGGGATATTAAAAATATTATTAAATGTTTTTTAGGCTAGGGATATTATTTGTTAACTATTTTATGATAAATGTTTTTTTGTTATTGTACTGTTTAACTTGTTCAAGAAATGGCATTACACTGATCCTGATACAAGGTTCGCACAGGGAAAAGAACTTGAATTTGGAGAGCTTTGCTTGAAAAGTCCTTGAAGATTAAATATGCCTTGAAAAGTACTGGATAATCACTCTAAGGCCTTGAAAAGTCCTTGAATTCTACTATTTTCTGTAGGACTCAACACTTTTGATTGGGATCTAAATCAATATAAAATTGATGTGCCTTTACTTGGTGCAGCATATGCTGCACCAAATAAAGGCACAACAATTTTATACTAATTTTCTAGTACTAATAAACTTATAGTCTTTGAAATCTGAAGGAGTCTTTTAGAAGTCCTTGAAATGTCCTTGAATTTTACTCAAACTCTGAGGTAAATAGTTCAGGGCAGTTGTCAGTTGCTGCCTTCTAGCAAAATACATATAATTTGAACAGCAGCTCCCTTAAATCTTTGCATGCTGGGTAAGATCTCATCTGCTGACTTTTAGCTAAATTAATTCTTTAACACTCTCAGTGTCAAATGGTTCAGATACACTTCAGTTGGTCCTGATTTGGGTCTAAACTGTTTGTAAAGGTTTTAGACTTTTTCAGGCCTGATTTGGGTCCAAACAATTTGCAAAAGTTATCAGCAGATGCCACTAGGCGGCAAAGAGTTAACTATCTAGTATTATACTGTCTAGTCTATATATAGATACGAATGTATTAATTAACTCTTTGCCTACAGGATAATTTTGCATACTTTGTCGTCTGCCGTTTTTCTTCAAAATCAACTTGTTCGAAAAATTCTTTCAGAAATACCGTCAGAGTGTCAAACAGTTTAGATTCGTTGGGCCTGATCTGGGTCCAAACTGTTTGCAATCGTTATCAACAGATGACAAAAAGTAGGCAAAGAATTAACATGGTAAACTGGTTTAAACAATGAACTGTCAGTATTAAAAAATATTAATTTGTTCATCTTCGCTAAATAATCATACTCTTTATGTCCGCAACTTTGAACAAGTTGAGTGGGCAAATTGCCGTTGGCTTGTCTGGTCTGTCCGCCCTTCCATCAACTATATCTTGTCAGCAGTATATTTCATAAACTGTATGAACAATGGTTTCAGGGGGAATATTGCTTTCCGCATGTCGCCATCCATCTGTCAAGCATACCTTGAAAGTAGGATATATGGTAAACATTTATGATGTCAGGTCTGGGAGTGCAGTGGCTCAGTGGTAGAGTGCTGACTTGAGATTGAGGGGTTGCAGGTTCAAGCCTGACCGGCGTCACTGCATTGTGTCTTAAGCAAGACACATTAATCCTTGCTTAGTACTGGTTGAACTGAGGAAGACCTGTCCCAACATAACTGAAAAAATGTTGACAAGGACATATAGAATCAAATCAAAGAAACAATGTCAGGTCTGGGCATGAAATTACATGATGTTAAAAATTTGATAGACCACTAGTGGTTTAAATATTTTGAATGACGTTTATAACAACTTTGGGTACATTATTGACAAAATCTTTTTCACACCAAAAATGTGATTTCAAAGTAATTTTTATGTCATATGATAAATAGAATCTAATATTTGTGATCTTGTATTATTGAATCTGATTTGATTCTTTACATGTCACAGTCATTAGTTTTTCAGTCACCTCGAGGCGGGTATTCCTGGATTTAACCAATACTAAGCAGAGGATAAAATGTCTTGCTCATGAACACAACACAGTGCCTCCGATGAGGATCAAACTTGCAACCCCTCAATCTCAAATCAAGCACTTTACCACAGAGCCACTGGCTCCTCATAAAATGCTTTGCAAGCCTCACATTTTATCACTTTTCCCCCAACTAGTTTGATAAATTCAATAATATACAGGCAATTATGCAAGATCCTCAGTGGTAAGCTGATAAAAGATGAGCCCCATGCGTGGATCCAGAGGGTCCGAATCCTCCTCCTACCCCTGAAAAATCACAACCCCCCCCTGAAAAATCACAAAAATATAAGTTTCGTATCCCCTGTAAATCACAAAGCTTTCAAGCCAGATTTTAATGTTGGGCCACAATCGGCACGTCAGCAAAACGCCATGGAATGGCTATCATTGACACGCCAGAGAAACACCATAATCGTTTGCTGGCGGGCTGATAGCGGTATTGGGATCCTCCCTCATCAACTAAAAAAAAAAGAAAAAAGTTGTCGAAATTGGACCCCCTCTGACAAAACTTTCTGGAAACGCACATGAGATTTCCAACAATGTGGTATGTGAGACCAACAAAGGCTCAGATCAGCCTGTGCGTATGATCAGAGCCTTTGCAAGTCGCTTGAATATCCTATGACTGTTAAGCTACTGACCTAACAGCATTTGGAGTTTCTAAGCTTTAAAGGAGGTTGCACAGGCTCGTCTGAGTCCACACTTGTCAAAATGCCACATTTTTAGAAATCACATGTCCCCGCTCATTTTACCTGATTAACTTTTGAAGGATTCTAAAAAATACTACCAGAGTTATTTCCCTTGCTTAAGAAAGAGTACCACCTTAATGGACAATAATATGGTATGTTTCACAATTTCTCATTTTCACTGGATTTTAACCTTAAAGAGCTGACAAAAATGCAATGAATATATTGTCTGCTTAAATGGTCTTTCCTATCATTAATTACTTGTTTAAGTATAAAGAGGCAACAGTGTGGACCTAGATCAGACCGATCTTGAAGTAAGCTATTTGTCTAAAAGGCTTCTAAAAAATCAGCAGATGACAAAACAGACATTTGTTGTGATTGGTGCTATTTAAAGCATATTGGCCAGCTAAGGCTTTGGTGAGTCTGCACATTTATTTAGTCTCTCAAGACTTAATAATGGATTCAAATTTTTTGTGGTTACCCTTAGACTGGGTGAGAGCCAAGATAGACAACTGTACAAGTTTCAATGCTTAGTAATTAGTTTAGTTGCCTCCCTTATATTAGTCAATTCAAGAGGGGGTTCAAGAGGTTCGATTGAACCCCCCTTTGAGACAAAACTGTTTCATTTTCATGTAGAATTTTCAGAAAAATCAGAAAAAATAGCAAATAATCAGGTACAATCAACAAATCTACCCCCACCCCCTATCAAGAAATCCTGGATCTGCCCCTGAATTGGCAACAGCTGGCAGACAATGAGCATGAAATATTGAGCAAATCAAGATTTGCTGTCTTATGCCTGAGTATTCTTCAGACAAAACGCTGCATCTTACCATATTATGTGAAAATTAAGAAACATTGAATATGTCCTCTGCTGCAGCTCTGTGATTGGTGATTCTTACCATTTCTGTTTTGGAATAACTTACCTACATTCCAGCCATTCAGAGACTGAAAAATTCTGTTTATATTTTTTGCTACCGATCTATAACCCATTGATTGATGAGCTAACTAGTTAACTAACCAATATCTTCCCTTTTAACCAATATTCTCATGCATTTCAAGCTTGAACCAGTCTGAACTAGTAAGCATCAGTATAAGAGACACACAGTCTGACCTGAAAGGCCAGGTCAAAAGTGTGTACCAAGATGACCTCGGTTGGCCTGGTTCTCTGGTCTATTTCCTCAACTCTGTGATGCTGATGTCAGCAGCCTCATTCTGATGCAGTCTGTGACCCAGACTGGACCTCTACATACCAATATTCTTCAGAAGTTCATGGTGTTATGTAAGTGGAAGAGACTGTGCTGTAATTTCTAGTTCATTTTATATATAATTTGACATAGAGGACAAAAATACAAGCTGTGGCTAAGAATAGCTTCAGTTCTGACATCACACTTGTAAGATATATTTTAACTCTTTCCTTGCTGATGGCAACTTGTCGTCTGCTGATAAGCCTAGTTTGGACCCAGATCAAGACTGACAGAATGTTCGAGTCTGATCTGGATCCAATCTGTTAAACAATATGATAGGATTCCCAGTTTTGAAAAATTTGATTTTGTAAAAAAATTAGCAAAAATTACCCAGGATCAGATAGTGATGGTGTTAATAACCTTTGCAAACAGTTTGGAACCAGATCAGGCCTGACAAAACATCAGGCCTGATCTGGATCCAAACTGTTTGACACTCAGATG
Organism: Loripinus fragilis; assembly: GCA_964019695.1. NCBI lineage: Eukaryota > Metazoa > Mollusca > Bivalvia > Lucinida > Lucinidae > Loripinus > Loripinus fragilis. The sequence continues at coordinate 19,936,924 of OZ026521.1, forward strand.
GTATTCCTGAAATGCCTTTTGAAAAATGTTGATTTTGAAAAAAATCAGCAGACAACAAAAATGCATGAAAAATCACCCAGAGAGCAAAGTGTTGTCAACTTCTTTTAAATAGAGATCGCAGTGTGTCTTACCAGGTAAGGCTTCGAGAATGCTTGTTGAATTGCGAGCTTGCCTAGCGATTCAACATGTATTCTCAAAGCTGAGCCTGGTAAGACACTCCCCTATCTACAAGAGTTTTTGTTTTGTTTGTGTGAGAGGTAACTGATAAATGTATGTACTGTGCGAATATCTGAAAGTCTTGGCTGGGGGGGGGGGGGGGGGGGGGGGAGGGTTTACAAGAGTTTTTGTTTTGTTTGTGTTAACTCTGCCTCCTGGGTAATTTTTCATGTTTTTTTTGTCGCCTGTTGATTTTTTTTCAAAATCAACTTTTTTGAAAAATTTCTTTCAGGATGGCAAACAGATTGGATCCAGATCAGATCCGGATATTTTGTCCAGCCTGATCTGGGTCCAAATTGTTTGCAAAATATTTATGAGCAGACGACACTAGTAGGCAATGAGTTACAAGAGTTTTTGTTTGTTTGTTTGTTTTGTTGCTTTATGTCCCAAGTCAACAGCTATGGTCATGGTGGGACGGTCAGTTCACCTAACCACACTTTTTCCAGGGCAGGCTTGAACAAGCGGTTAACCAGTAATTCGTGCACATACTTTCGCTTGTAACTGACTACAACCCTTCTTGAATAAATCAGCGGAAGGGAGGAGAATGACCGTAGAAATAATTTCATGATCAATCTCCATGAAAGTATGGGACCGGACCGGGATCGAACTCGCGACCCCTGGATCTGCAGTCAGACACGCATCTGCAGCCAGACACGTTACCGACTGCGCTACGCGGCCCGGCACAAGAGTTTTTGTGTTAATGCTTTATGTCCCATCATGTTGGGACATTTTCATGTCTTCCGGGTTGAACGAGGATAAAGTGTCTTGCTCAAGGAGAACCTTTGAGTCTAAAACATGCAACATGTAGAACCTAGCACTTTTCCTAACAAAATGTGATATTTTCTCCCATTAACCCTTTGTATACGGGGAAACCCCTAAACAGGTGAAATACAGCCCATTATCCGGCATTTCATCTGGGTCTACACCGTTTGTAAAGGTAAAAAAGTAAAACAATACATTTGTATTTTTTTTAAAAATTATAACCTGACACCCCTAGATATGTACAATGGACTATCCCAAGTTTTTTTGTATGAAATCAGAAGGAAGAAACCATTAGTATACAAAGGGTTTTATTTCTGCAATGCAACATATAGCGATGGATTCTTTTATCTGGACCATGGGATGGTTCATTGTATCAAGGGGTCACACGTCAGAATTTACAATTTGATTAAACCTTTGCATACATGTACTAGCCACTTTGGCAAACAGTTAAGACCCAGATAAAATGTGCCTGGCGAAAGGTTTGGACCTGAAATAGTTTATCTTCTTTTGGGCCAGTCCAGTCTGGGTTTATTTACACTATTTTGATTAAGCAGGACTTCAGTTAAGAGTGTGTAACGAAAATTTATTTTCTTATTTCTCAAAAACATATGTTGTGGGTACTCAAAAGAATCGTCTCAACGAGACGGTTCTTATGAGCACCCAAAACATATGTAAAAATTGATGGGTAAGAAAATATTTACAATTTTACGCTGATTTTTGTTGTTGATCTAAACCTGTGATTAAGTCTAGCTGTCCACATATGAACTTGAAAATTGTAGTTTGGTGCAACCGTTCTTGCATGAGTGAATGCTAAATGCACTGTGGTTGGTCTCCGTGAACCAATTCTTTAACACAAATGCACTACTTCGTCTTGATGTACTAAACAAACACATTAGCACCCAGTAAGTTCATTCATAATGTATTCCTAATTACATAATGAAAGATGAATGCGTGATGCAGTGTATTTGTTTTTCTAGATTTTGTCAATGCCTCACTGTTGTTTCATGCGAGGTTACCTATAGATGCATCACACCTGTACATCAGCAGCCATAAGCATGCACAGATCCTTAAAAGGACCTGACAACTTTTTTTAAGTCCTCAATGTAAGCCGTACCTGGGATTGGGTCCGAGGCCGTACAGACCTAACTCCATGGGGTCCAATTGCTTCTCGAGGGTGGTCTGTACCAGTATTTTCAAGGAAACGTATAGCCTCTAGAGCTCAAAGAGCATTGATATCCAATCCAATAATCAAATTAACATTTTGCTAATACAGTAAAACCTGTGTAAAACAGCCACTCAAAAATAGATAAAGCAAAGATCTTAATGACAAATGGAAGCTAAATGAAGGTCGAAAGTATTGCAGAATGCTCCTGTTGGAGCATTCTGCAATACTTTTGACCTGCATTAAGCGAATTGGTCTTGAAGACCAATTTTGGGTCTCTTTTTGAGAGTTGCCGTTTTACACATGTTTTACTGTAACATCAAAAAGATATTTTAACTCTTTGCATTATGCTTTTGTTGTCCTCTGCTGACTTTTCTCAAAATTAACTTTCAAGAACACTATCTGAGAGTTAAACAGTTTAGATCCAGATCAGGATCCACATTCTGTCAGTCCTAATCTGGGTCCAAAACTGTTTGCAAAAAGGTTATCAGTAGATGACAAAAGTCGCCCCTAGCAAGGAAAGAGTTAATAAAATTGATGGTACGTAAAAAATAGGAATCCCTTCTCATTAGAAAGAAAATATATTTAATCATAAGTTATGTTGTTAAAATCCTGCAAGGGGTCAGAATTATATTTTGAGCTCACCTGAGCCAATAGCAATAACTCTGGCATACAAATTGTCCATTAGTCACCACTTTCAGATATCTCTGAAACCACTAGACTCCTTTCATGCGCATTCGGGAATTTTGTCAGGGGGTCCAGGCCTGAGGGCCAGAAAACAGCCTGGACAATGTTTTTTTTTTTTAGTCCTCAACTTATCTTACAGTTTACAGAGGGGGTCCTATGGTTTTATTACAGAGAAAACTAAACTTTTCCAAGGATCCAGAGGGGGTCCAACATTTTCCAGGGGGGAGGGGGGTTCCAACATTTTCCAGGGGGGGGGGGGGGGGTCCAAATGCTAATTTCTATAGAAACCTATATAACTTGTGATTTTCCAGAGGGGGGGATGTCAGGACCCTCTATCCCCCCTCTGGATCCCCACATGCCTTTAAGGGTTGGAGAATGAAAGTTTGTTCAATTTACCAAGTCACATGACCAAGATGGTCACCACACCCTTATATGGTGTTAGAATCTTCTTCGCCAGAAGGTCAATAGCCTTCAGCTTAAAATGGTATGTAGCATTGGGGATACTTTGGTCAATGATGATCCTAGGTTGTCCCCAACTTACTTCATGTCATGGTCATTTGACTCCTAATGCATTTAAATGGGAAAAAACTTGAAACTTGGAATTTTAGCCCTCTTACTAGTTATACCCGATTTTTCGTATAGGCTATATTAATTTCATACCAAAATCGGTCCTTCATCCAATTTTGTACCAAAGTCTGTCCGTTGTCCATCTCATTTCTTGTATCTTTTCCTAAACCAAACCAATAGACATAGAAACATATACTTTAATGACGCAGCATAGTTCACATGATGTAGCGGGTACTGGGCGACGTTTTGTGTGACCTTGAGTTTGAATGTATTTTCTTGTAAAAACCATTGGGCATGGCAAATTAAAACTTTACAGGTACATATGTCACAATGTCACATGATGTTACTAGACATTATTTCATATGACCCTGACCCCAAGGTCAAGGGTCAAATAATGTATTTTCTTGTAAATGATTCTCCTCCTAAACAGTTGGACAAAGCAACTTGCAGGTGCATAGGTGACATGATGCAGAGGGTACTGGGTAACATTTTGTAATGTATTTTCTTGTAAAATGCATCTCTTCTTAAACCGTTGGACGAAGCAACTTCAAACTATGCACCTGCAAAGGTGACATGATGTAGAGGGTACTTAGGGCAACATTTTATGTGACGGTCAAGGTCAAAGTTAAAAAAAGGGAATTTTCGATGGTGCCTCATGAACTGCTGCTCTAGTAAGATATGAACCGTGATATGTGCTTACCAACATGGGGTCATTTTGACAAATGTAGACTCAGGTGAGGCTGTGCAGCCTCTGTTTAAGCTTGGACACAAATGATGTTTAGTCAGTCGCCTTAATAGAGTCAAAGAATATTCAAGCAATTAGCTAAGGCTCTGACCAGCCTGGACATATGCGCAGGCTGGTCTGAGCCTTTGATTTTGGCACATACCACATCTTTGGATATTTCATATTGCATCTGCACAGACTGATCAGTGCCTTTGTTATTCACTTTTTGAAAAGTTGCGTGTCTAGAATTGCTACAAGCAAAATTTCAAATTCAAACTTTGGATGTAATTTTGAATTATTTAAATAACAAAAGTGATCAGTTAAAAAGCTCGTTTTTAACAGATATTATACTGTATATGCATTAATATACGTATGATAAGGTTTACATCAATAAAGTTTTTTTTGGTCTTATAACAGAGTTATGGCACTTAAATGATGTTGAAATTACATTTTTGCTCTACATGTTTTGAACAGATGAATTAATTTTTTTTTCTAGGCGTTGATTATTCAATAAGTATATATTCAATTGTATACTTCTAAGTATTGATATTCATAATGCCTATATTTGTATTCAAAATTCAATTGGTATGTTCCAAGTGGGTGTTGAGCGTTGGTTTGTTTTATCTATCGAGGCTTTTAGAAAAAGGTTTTCGTTCTAAGGTTAATAAAAGATAAGAAGTTAATTAACTTTGTTCTGTTTCAGCGAATTAATGCTTTTTGACAATCTTCAAAGTTCTTAAAACAATTGTGAAATAACGTAAGGATATCCTAAATCCCCTTCAAATAATGGGATGTTCGGTCAATGCGAAAGTGAGGGTTTCTAGCATTGTCATCGACCGGAAGCATTTTATCAAATACTGTCGATTCTTTAGTATCGCGCCTGCGCAAGACAATGGGGTTTCTAGGCTACATTCGTGATATTGTTCTATTTTAGTAAATGAGAAGTCGTATTAGATTAGAACACTGTAGATTTTAATTGCTTTTTGCAGAGGCGAGTTGTTTTGAGCGCATTCTTTCCGTATTCTGTTTTAATACTGTTTTTATCGGCACCAGGGACCTAGACCGACGACCTACATTCGGCGGGTTCCGCGAGTTCTATTTATTTTAAACTAGGCTTGGCTTTTAAAGTGATCTAAAGTAGCTTCTAATTAGTGATTTATCATCGTAAGAAATGTATCTCTCACATACAAAAGGCTTGCACTATTAAAAATTGAATTAAAATCGGAATCAAACAATTCAGGGTAGGGACATAATCGGTCAATTAAATGTAAAATGCATACTTAAGCGCATATAACGGTAACTATCAGTCTGGTGCAGTAAGTAGAATCGCTGACTCTTAAGTCGGATTTTGCTGGTTCGAGACCCGTCGTTGTCACTTTTTTTTTCATGCAAATTATCTTTTTAAATCTATCTTACCTACTATTGATGTACATATAACGGTAACTATCAGTCTGGCGCAGTAAGTAGAATCGCTGACTCTTAAGTCGGATTTTGCTGGTTCGAGACCCGTCGTTGTCACTTTTTTTTTCATGCAAATTATCTTTTTAAATCTATCTTACCTACTATTGATGTACATTTCGGAAGTTTTTGAATTCAAGCACGTTTTCTCCCTTTTTTACCAGTTGTAGAAATCGCTGATAATGGATGTATCTGGTGACAAATAGATGGGCCAGATGCAACTCTCTTATCATAAGTTGATTTACAATATTGAATATGCATATGTCACGATAATTAAAATCTTACTTACTTACTTTCACAATAATATAAATATACTGACGGGCTTTAAAAACGCTACTCTAACTTCCAGTTAAATATCTCAAAAGACAGTTGAATGTAAACTTCCTATGCTTCGATGATGTCATCATGAGATGGCTTCTTCAGCCAACTCTAAAATTCTAATCGTTTAGCTAAACTCGACGACGTTATGGAGATTTTAAGTCATCGAATAAACGGGTACATACAGATTATCTTAAAAAAGCAAACATGCCATATCACAAACCTGCCAATCAAAATGAATGCAATTTCTTGATAACTAACAAAGTTCACGGCACACATTTGATGCTTCTCGGGTTTCTAGTAGGAGATATTTCACTTATGAAATTTTGTCATAAGAAACAGTTGACCCCTATCTTAAATATTTTACATTTTCAATGTTTTTAATTAATTTGAAGTGGACAATTTTTCATGTGTTATTCACATATGCATACTCTTTTATGTGCAATCAAATTGTTTGCTTTGCATTCATTAACGCTGCTATCCTAGTGTAGTGTTTTTAAAGCCCGTCAGTATATTTTCACAGGCGATGTTATTCAAAGGTTGTGTATTGCTTACATGTACATGTTATCCTGTCGTTAGCATTCTCTTTCCTGTGCAAATGCACAATCTACTTTGAGCATGCTCATTTGTAGGTACAGAAGCTGGGGTTTCGCATGATGTACCTTTTCTTTCTTAAAACGGATTTGATGGTTTCGAGATTAGCCACCTGGCACCGAGCTTTGAACAGGCACTAGCGAATCAGGCGCAATTTCCATTACATGTATATAATTATATATTTGAACTTTATGTAGCTGGTGAATTAGGGCGGTGCTATGTTAACTGCACGTAACTGTTGGTGCAATTTTGGTAGAGGGCATTATGAGGAACATATCTTTGAAATAATGATTATTTGAGTATAGGAGATTCAGCGGATGTGGTTTAAGATGTTTCTATTTTAAGCGCGGGTGGTCATTATTTTCAGTAGAGCATAAACAATTTAGTGCTATTCCATAGAATACATCACGAACACTTCAGGGATTAACCACACCAGGACCAACGGACAAAGCTCCGGACCGAGAGTCACTAGGGTTAGGTAAAGCCTGTCTTTTTTTTTTTATAAACCCTTGCTACAGATCAATCACCACTGTGACAACTGGGTTATTTTGACGAGTAAGGTAAATATATAGCATTCATAAGATTCATTGGATGGGGCAATTTTTTCCATGGAGCTAAGAACAACATTTTTGGGAACGTTTGTGTGAAATTATTTTTGTTATGGGTCAGTGGTTCAGAATAAGTTGTTGTTTGAAGTTTTATTTAGTTTTAGTACTGGTGGCTGGATATACCGTTCAACTGTCCATATCGGTTTGTGCAATTTTGGTATCTATGGAGTTTTGAGGAACATTTTCTGTGACATTATTTGGGCCACAGATTCAGAGAGTTGTTTGAATATATAATGGCCTTTTTTTGTCAATTGAGCAATTTGGTAGAGGTGTATCATGAGGAACATTTCTGAGTTTGTATCAAAACAGCACGAAGAAATAACTAATAAATTTAAATAACATGTAGCAACGCCTTTATATAACATGTAATAACATGTTATGCTTTTTCTTGTTAAATGTATATGCATTGATATATTTTATATTTAAAGATCCAAGGCAATAACATTTTATTTTCAAGAGAGATATTGCCCTTCATTTATTTAAATATCATCTTCAGAGTAAGTTGTTGAATTTTGATTTTGTTTATGCATTGAAACAGTTGGAAACATCCAATTGGAAACATTACATTTTATTCTTCTGAACTTTTCAACTGAGTTATCTTTTCCTGCCAATCATAACATATGAGCCGTGACATGTGATTTCCAACAATGTGGCATTATGACAAGTGTAGATTCAGATGAGCCTGTGCAGCCTTCTTTTAAGCTAAGAAACTCAAAATTATGTTAAAGCAGTAGCTTAACACTCATAGAATATATACACAACAAGCAAAGGCTCTGATCAGACTGTGCGTATGCGCAGGCTGATCTGAGGCTTTGCTGGACGCACATACCACAATGTTGGAAATCTCATGTCTTTGCTCATTTGTTGTCTCTGCTCTCTTACTGCTTGTACAATTTAGAAGCCTATATTGCAAAAATATGGACCTCCATTATCAAAAGTAGTCTGAAGTGCATTTGAATAATGCAGCAGATGTAAAATGCAGACATCATTTTCCGAACACACACAATGGGGGGGGGGGGGACATAATTAAATAGGTGTTTTTTTTTCTATCCTCAGATTAAATGAAAACTTTTGTTTTTCCATCCCTAGGTTCAGACAACTATATTCTATTTTGGGCTCATTCACCATAGAGTTATGGCCCTTTACAAATTATTAGTTCTGAAAGTTGTTTGGGAGTTCTTTTTGGGACATTTGCATGGGTTCTAAACTCTTTGCTTAAAAAGTGTCGCTGATAACCTTTGCAAACAATTTAGATCAAGATCAAGCCTATATTCCTGAAAAAGCTAATTTTGAAGAAAAAAAAACAGCAGACAACAAAAAATCATGTAATTTTTTTTTGTACAGTTTATGGCCCAGTTCCGAATCACTTTTACTTCAAGGCGTATTCCAAATAGTTGCTCTGAGTAAATAAGATTTTTGTTTTACTATTACAAAGCACTATCATTCTCCTAAATAATGCACCTCAATTTGTATCATTCGGACTCTGCTATGTGCCATACCACGGCTTCGAAGTAGGCCGCCAATTTGCCTAGTTGCGGGTCATTTGCCCAGTTTCGAATCACTTTAGAAATTCTAAGAAATTACCTTCAGTAGCACAGTTGCATTAAGGTTTTGACATTGCTGGCTTAATCACTACTTCCAATGACGTGTTTGACGCATTATTTTACCGTATTCATTGCAGTAAACTTGCACGGACACGGAAAGTAACTAAAACGGACAACCATCGGCCCGCCAGTGAAACGTCATATAAATGGCGCCTCGCTAGCGGTCCAATGATGACCCGACATCGTTAGCTATCTATGTTTCCAACCAGTAATCCTAAGATAATCTACAGCTTTGTGCTTTTCCATGCGGGAGGGGGTGGTCCGGACCCCCAGTACTCACTCCTGTGGATCCGCGCATGAATTAAGATCCTAAGGCTATGAACATTTTTACCACATGCAAGTAATACTCCCGATCATACACCCTGGCTTATAATCGAAAGGTTTACAGGTAAACTTGGTCTATGAGACAGTGTAGAGTTGGACTAGATCAGATAGCTGCTAGAGGCGCATTCTAATCAGGATCTACACTGTCTGTCATTTGACGCATTGCTTTGTGATACATACACTAACATTCACTTTTTCAGAGTATTTTTTTTCTATTTTGTGACATTTTTATTTAACGTCTGTGCTTATTTCCATTGTTAGCGCATGCATATACCAACACGCGTTGTGAGAGTAAAATGCATTTGTATCCCCTGCCCCACCCGCCAACACCGCGGGCGGTCGACACACGTGATACTATAGCCGGGTCATGGTAGATATTTGAATGGTTATAACGTCTTGACCCCCCCCCTCACAAACCGACCCACACACACACACACAGTACGGGGTAAAGGCCAGGTTTTAAACATTTAAAACGACGATCGACGAAATCTGCGCCAGTAAAAAGAAAAACTGGAGAGCTTCAACATGTTTAACAGTACCAACTTCACTCTTAATTCTGATTTGGCTCTTGTCTCTGCCCAAGTAAAAACTCTGTTATACATAGTTGGGCAAAAAGCAAGGGAATCATCCGACACAAGTATGTCCACTTGTGATGGAGTGAGACATATACCAGGGCACTGGAAAATCAACAAGGCGTTAGCCCTACTTTTACTCATAGGAGAATGTAGTGCATGTGCAGATCCAGAGGGGGGACAGGGGTCCGGACCCCCTCGAAAATCACAAAAATATAGTTTTTTTAAGCAATACTGGTCCCCCAACGATCCCCTTAAAACCGTAAAGCTACCAAGCCACCAAGCCAGCTTTCAATTTTGGGCCATAATCGGCACGCCAGCGAAACGCCATTTAAATGGCGTTTTGCTGGCGGAGCAAAGATGGCCCGCTAATTGTGGTTTTTGGATAATTCCTCCCCCATCAAACTAAAATAACGTTGTCAAGGTTGGACCCCCTGTGACAAAACTTGTTGATCGGCGCATGTAGTGGTTACGGATAAATGATGCATAATTAGGATAATGGGCTTCTACCAGCTAAGGTTAATCGGGAACGGGACTGATTGCCCTGTATCGAGCTCGGGATCCCTGGTCTGCTAGGTCTACACCAGATATGCTGAGAGAAAGAGAGAGAGAGAGAGAGGGGGGGGGAAGAGAGAGAGGGGGGAGAAAGAGAGACATGCAGACAGACAGGCATATACATATATAGAGACTTAGATGGACAGACAGACTGATAGACAGACGGACAGACAGAGTAATTCAACAGACACACATAAAGGCAAAATCCTCATGCATACGCAGATCCAGGGAAGACTGGGGGTACAGAGCCCCCCCCCCCTACGCCCCTAAAATTCAAACTATTTTCACACTAATACTCTCTAGAGCTACCAAGGCCATCAAATGGAGTTTTGCTGACGGCCCGCTCTGTGATATTTTGATCCTCTCTTCCCTCATCAACTAAAACGGCATGAAATATAAAAAAAATCGTTGTCAGAGTCAAAACTCTCTGGATCCGCGTCTACTAAGAGAGAGAGAGAGAGAGAGGGGGGGGGGGGGGTGGGGAGGGGGGGGGGGGGGTGGGGGAGAGCATATGGTGCCCTTGAAACTTTTTCACATAATTTTGACTTCTATGTTGTACAAACAGCTGAGCGGGTGTACGTTATTGTTATGGGACGTGAAATAAACTTGTGTTCAGCTGATTCGAAACTGGGCCAAAGAGTGACAATGATTACACGGCTATCACGGAACCAAAAACAGAATAAAAGATCCGTTTTTTCTTGGATGTGTTTAAATAATTGTTGGAAAACATGCTGAAACCGAAAGTTTGATAAAAATGCATTTCAAACGAAAGCATTTTTCGGAAATATGCAGTTAACATATACTGACACGTGTGAAAATATACCTTCATAAAATGGGTCATGGGGGAAAATTGTAATTATTTTCACCAAGCAGATGACTTATAGATATTTGCTTTCACTTACATACAGAGGGATAATTATACAACAAAACAAAACCAAAATATGTATTTTAAATTTTACCACTGATGTGTAGTTTGCAACAAAACTATGACGTGATTCGGAACTGGGCCAGATTTGAAACTGGGCCATTAACTGTATACAGTTTGTCTTCTGTTTTTTTCTTTTATATAAAGGCATATAATCTGCATGACGTTTGCTTGCTGGGTAATTTTTGTCGTCTGCAAGACTGTTTCAAAGTCTTTTTCAGAAAATACCTTCTATGAATTACACCCCCCCCCCCTCCCCCCCCCCTCCTGGAAAATCACAAGTGGCTATATGTTTCTCAAAAATACTGGTAGAAGCAATGTACCCCCTGGTCGAGGGAGGTGTGTGCAGCCTACATTGATGACTAGAATGTTGTCAGGCCCCCCTCCCTCAGTCTAATTGCTTCTCGACGGAGTCCGTACAGCGTACATTTATGACTAAAAATTTGTCAGGATCTCCGCCCACCCCCACTGATGTCATCAACATTCAGATTGTTAAAACTGCTAGAATAATGATTCACTTTTTATTACTAATTTAAAACTCATTTTAAGGCTTTTTTGTCTATTTTCTATTTTCAATACCTGCCTTGTGGCATATGCTATAGGTTTATTTTGGTTTCTTCAAAAATTTAATTTCACTCTTTTGTCAGGTAATTTAATGCACTATATTTAGAAGGCAAGAGATAGACAATGGCAAAACAATTTCACAGTGCAGTTTGGTACAATAGAGTACGAATAGGTGCAAGCAGGGCATAGTTTATCATTTTAAGTGCAGTTAGGAACTGCACTCACCCTTTACATAACTGTCAAACCAGGTTATTATAGTACAATATGGTCATCAAAATCATTTTATATATGGGCCTCATCCTGACAAAACCTGTCTTCGGGGTTTCAGACACCAGCCTGCTCAGCTACAGAGACTAGCTAGAAAGTTAAAATTTCACTTTTTGCAAGTCTATATATGATACTTTCAAATAAGCGAATAACAAAGACGCTGATCAGATTGTGCGTATGCGCAGGCTGGTCTGTGCCTTTGCTGTTTGCAATCATCGAAGACAGGTTTTCTCTCGTCGAGGCCCATATAATAACCAGTACCAAGCAAAAGGTACATGTACATTCAGTGAAGATTCAAACCAGTCTGTGCATTTGTGTAGTCTGATCAGAGTCTTAGTCTTTTGGCTGAAAAAACATTGGGACTCTTTTATATCCATTGAGCGACCATCGAAGATTTTGATCAGACTGCGCAAATGCGCAGCAGGCCTCCAGATAAGAGTGCGTATTTGAAAATTAGTTTTCTTATTTCTCAACAAAAACATATGTTGTGTGTACTCAAAAGAACCGTCTCAATGAGACGGTTCTTTCGAGCACCCAAAACATGTTAAAGCTGATGGGTAAGTTTGCAGTTGAAAGGTTTGTTTAACTGGACCTATGGCACAGGCTGATGGTGTACCTAGTATGTTGTGTACTGGCACATTTATACTTTGTGAAAAAAATACCTTGATTTTTGTCCTATGATAAGAAGACAGTGATCCAGTAAATGGGCTATTGTACATGCAGTGATGAAGTAGTAACACATCCAAGCTTTCTAGTGATGCACCAGTACCCAAGCTTTCTGGGCTGTACAGAGTGCAATAACATTCCCAGGTGCGTAGCCAGACGGAGGCCAGTAAGCCCGGGCTTCAATTTCATATGGGCTTCAATGCCAGAAACCCTGACTTTGCTGCTTGCAGACAACAAAGGTGCAGACCAGCCTGCACATCCGCGCAGTTTGATCAATGCCTTTGTTATTTTTTCTATCAAAAAGTAGAGTAACTAGGTCAGATATTTCTTAATCTTCCATTTTCTGGTGGGCTTCAACATAATTAAGGCCCCTGATTCCAAGCTGTACAGTTCAAGCCTTACATGTGACGAAATAGTAGCATATTGGATTCAAGCAACCATCATTATCATCAATGCTTTCATATGCGGTACATATTTAGTGGTGCAGTTAGTATACAGTGATGCAGTAATAGATAAATTTGGTTATCTGATCTTTTTATTGATATGCAGGCCAAATTATACAGCCTAAAATTATTCAAGATTTTGACAGCTGTGCAGTAACAGCCAAGCTTTCTATGGGCTATTGTACAGTTATGTAGTAACAGCCAAGCTTTCTTTGGGCTATTGTACAGTTATGTATTAACAGCCAAGCTTTCTTTGGGCTATTGTACAGTTATGTAGTAACAGCCAAGCTTTCTTTAGTTATGTAGTGACAGCCAAGCTTTCTTTGGGCTATTGTACAGTTATGTAGTAACAGCCAAGCTTTCTTTGGGCTATTGTACAGTTATGTAGTAATAGCCAAGCTTTCTTTGGGCTATTGTACAGTTATGTAGTAACAGCCAAGCTTTCTTTGGGCTATTGTACAGTTATGTAGTAACAGCCAAGCTTTCTTTGGGCTATTGTACAGTTATGTAGTAACAGCCAAGCTTTTTTTTGGGCTATTGTACAGTTATGTAGTAACAGCCAAGCTTTCTTTGGGCTATTGTACAGTTATGTAGTAACAGCCAAGCTTTCTTTGGGCTATTGTACAGTTATGTAGTAACAGCCAAGCTTTCTTTGGGCTATTGTACAGTTATGTAGTAACAGCCAAGCTTTCTATCGGCTATTGTACAGTTATGTAGTAACAGCCAAGCTTTCTTTGGGCTATTGTACAGTTATGTAGTTACAGCCAAGCTTCCTTTGGGCTATTGTACAGTTATGTAGTAACACTCAAGCTTTCTTTGGGCTATCGTACAGTTATGTAGTTACAGCCAAGCTTCCTTTGGGCTATTGTACAGTTATGTAGTAACACTCAAGCTTTCTTTGGGCTATCGTACAGTTATGTAGTTACAGCCAAGCTTCCTTTGGGCTATTGTACAGTTATGTAGTAACAGCCAAGCTTTCTTTGGGCTATTGTACAGTTATGTAGTTACAGCCAAGCTTCCTTTGGGCTATTGTACAGTTATGTAGTAACAGCCAAGCTTTCTTTGGGCTATTGTACAGTTATGTAGTAACAGCCAAGCTTTCTTTGGGCTATTGTACAGTTATGTAGTAACAGCCAAGCTTTCTTTGGGCTATTGTACAGTTATGTAGTAACAGCCAAGCTTTCTTTGTGCTATTGTCCAGTTATGTAGTAACAACCAAGCTTTCTTTGGGCTATTGTACAGTTATGTAGTAACGCTCAAGCTTTCTTTGGGCTTTTGTACAGTTATGTAGTAACAGCCAAGCTTTCTTTGGGCTATTGTACAGTTATGTAGTAACAGCCAAGCTTTTCTTTGGGCTATTGTACAGTTATGTAGTAACAGCCAAGCTTTCTTTGGGCTATTGTACAGTTATGTAGTAACAGCCAAGCTTTCTTTGGGCTATTGTACAGTTATGTAGTAACAGCCAGCCAAGCTTTCTTTGGGCTATTGTACCGTTATATAGTAACAGCCAAGCTTTCTTTGGGCTATTGTACAGTTATTTAGTAACAGCCAAGCTTTCTTTGGGCTATTGTACAGTTATGTAGTAACAGCCAAGCTTTCTTTGGGCTATTGTACAGTTATGTAGTAACAGCCAAGCTTTCTTTGGGCTATTGTACAGTTATGTAGTAACAGCCAAGCTTTCTATCGGCTATTGTACAGTTATGTAGTAACAGCCAAGCTTTCTTTGAGCTATTGTACAGTTATGTAGTTACAGCCAAGCTTCCTTTGGGCTATTGTACAGTTATGTAGTAACACTCAAGCTTTCTTTGGGCTATTGTACAGTTATGTAGTTACAGCCAAGCTTCCTTTGGGCTATTGTACAGTTATGTAGTAACAGCCAAGCTTTCTTTGGGCTATTGTACAGTTATGTAGTTACAGCCAAGCTTCCTTTGGGCTATTGTACAGTTATGTAGTAACAGCCAAGCTTTCTTTGGGCTATTGTACAGTTATGTAGTTACAGCCAAGCTTCCTATATGCTTTTGTACAGTTATGTAGTAGTACCCAAGGTTTCTATGGTCTGTTGTACAGTGGTGCAGTAATGTACAAGGTTTCTATGGTCACATTAACATCGCATCTTTCCAGGGGCTTTTGTTTGATTATGATGTAACATCACGTCTTTCTATGGTCCTTTGTACAAGAATGCAGTAACATCACATATTTCTAGGGGCTTTTGTACAATAATGCAGTAACATCACATCTTTTCAGGGGCTTTTGTACAATAATGCAGTAACATCACATCTTTCTAGGGGCTTTTGTTCAATAATGCAGTAACATCACATCTTTTCAGGGGCTTTTGTACAATAATGCAGTAACATCACGTCTTTTCAGGGGCTTTTGTACAATAATGCAGTAACATTACACTCTTCAAGGGGCTTTTATACAATGATGCAATAACATCACATCTTTCCACGGGCTTTTGTACAATAATGCAGTAACATCACATATTTCTAGGGGCTTTTGTACAATAATGCAGTTACATCACATCTTTCTAGGATTTTTATTCTGTGATGCATTAACATCCCAGCTTTAGAGGGGCTTTTGTAAAGTGATGCAGTAACATCAACTCTTTCTTGTGGCTATTGTACAATAATGCAGTAACATCACATCTTTTCAGGGGCTTTTGTTCAATAATGATGTAACATCACATCTTTTCAGGGGCGTTTGTACAATAATGCAGTAACATCACATTTGCTAGTGGCTTTTGTACAATAATGCAGTAACATCACATCTTTCTTGGGGCTTTTATACTGTGATGCAGTAACATGAAAGCTTTCTAGTAGCTATTGTACAGTGATGCAGTAACATCTAAGCTTTCTAGGGCCTATTGAACAGTGATGCAGTAACATCCAAGCTTTCTAGTGGCTATTGTATAGTGGTGCAGTAACATCAACACTTTCTAGGGGCTATTGTATAGTGGTGCAGTAACAGCAAAGCTTTCTAGTGGATATTGTTTAGTGATGCAGTAACATTGAAGCTTTCTAGTAGCTATTGTACAGTGATGCAGTAAGATCAACACTTTCAAGGGGCTATTGTACAGTGATGCAATTGCATGAAAGTTTTCTAGGGGCTATTGTAATGAAGCAGTAACATGAAAGCTTTCTAGGGGCTATTATAGTGATGCAGTAACATCAAAGGTTTCTAGTAGCTATTGTTCAGTGATGCAGTTACATCAACACTTTCTACGGTTATTGTACAGTGGTGCAAATACATGACAACTTTCTAGGGGCTACAGGGATGCAGTAACATCAAAGCTTTCTATGGGCTATTGTAGTGATGCAGTAACATCAAAGCTTTCTAATAGCTATTTTTTAGTGATGCAGTAACATCAACATTTTCTAGGGGCTATTGTACAGTGATGCACATACATGAAAGCTTTCTAGGGGCTAGTGTAGAGTGATGCAGTTACATGAAAGCTTTCTAGGGGCTATTGTACAGTGATGCAGTTACATGAAAGCTTTCTAGGGGCTAATGTACAGTGACGCAGTTACATGAAAGCTTTCTAGGGGCTATTGTACATGGATGCAGTAACATCAACACTTTCTATGGGCTATTGTAGAGTGATGCAGTAACATGAAAGCTTTCTATGGGCTATTGTACAGTGATGCAGTTACATGAAAGCTTTCTAGTTGTTATTTAGTGATCCATTAACATCAACACTTTCTAGTGGCTATTGTACAGGGTTGCAGTATCATGAAAGCTTTATAGGGGCTAATGTACAGTGATGCGTTAACATCAAAGCTTTCAAGTAGCTATTTTTCGGTGGAGATGTACCATCAACACTTTCTAGTGGCTATTGTAGAGTGATGCAGTTACATGAAAACTTTCTAGGGGATATTGTACAGTGATGCAGTTACATGAAAGCTTTCTAGTAGCTATTGTACAGTGATGCAGTTACATCAAAGCATTCTAGTTGCTATTTAGTGATCCATTAACATCAACACTTTCTAGGGGCTATTGTACAGGGTTGCAGTATCATGAAAGCTTTACAGGGGCTAATGTACAGTGATGCGTTAACATCAAAGCTTTCAAGTAGCTATTTTTCGGTGGAGATGTACCATCAACACTTTCTAGCGGCTATTGTACAATGCAGCAGTAACATCTGCAGTTCCTAGGGACTGTTGGTCTATGATGCAGTAACAATCCAGCTTTCTAGGGGCTATTGTAGTGATGCATAAACAATCCAGCTTTCTAGTGTTGCAATCATCTTGATGGGGAAGAGAGAGCTGATTGCTTTGCTTAATTTGTCTTCCTTGTGTCTCGTGATGGTTGAGCGGCTCTTCCTCGCGGTGCCACGGGGCTGTCTGCTGTTTGTGATTGTGGTATTTCCTGATCATACTCACTATTTCTTGGGGCTGTTGTACAGTGATGCAGTAACATCCAAACATTCTAGGGGCTTTTGTACAGTGATGCAGTAACATTAAAACTTTCTGGGGCTATTGTTCAGTGGTGTAGTAACATCAAAGCTTACTAGGGGCTATTGTACAGAGATGCACTAACATTCAAGCTTTCTATGGGCTATTTTTCAGTGATGCAGTTACATCCAAGCCTTCTAGTAGCTATTTTTAAGTGATCCAGTAACTTCAACACTTTCTATGGGCTATTGTACAGTGATTCAGTTACATGAAAACTTTCTAGGGGCTGTTGTACAGTGATGCAGCAACATGAAAGCTTTCTAGGGGCTATTGTAGAGTGATGCAGTTACATGAAAACTTTCTAGGGGATATTGTACAGTGATGCAGTTACATGAAAGCTTTCTAGGGGCTATTGTACAGTTATTCAGTAACATGAAACTTTCTATGGGCTATTGTTCAGAGATGTAGTTACATCTGCACTTTTCAGGGGCTACTGTACAGTGATGCAGTAACATCAGACATTTATATTGTACAGGGATGCAGTAATATATAAACTTTCTTGGGGCTATTGTAGTTATACAGTTACATCAAAACTTTCTAGGGGCTATTGTAGTGATGCAGTAACATCATAGCTTTCTAGTAGCTATTGTTCAGTGTTGCAGTAACATTTACACTTTCTAGAGGCTATGTTCAGTGATGCAGCTACATGAAAGCTTTTCTAGGGGCTAATAACTGTACAGTGATCTATAACATCAAAGCTTTCTAGTAGCTATTGTACAGGGATGCAGTAATATAAAAAACTTTCTAGGGGCTATTGTAGTGATGTAGTTACATCAAAATTTTCCACAGGCTATTTGGGCTATTTAGTGATGAAGTACCATCAAAGCTTTCTAGTAGCTATTCAGTGGTGCAGTAACATCAACACTTTCTATGGGCTATTGTACAGGGATGCAGTAAAATGAAAGTTTTCCATGGGCTATTGTAATGATGAAGTACCATCAAAGCGAGTAACATCAACACTTTCTAGGGGCTAATGTTCAGGAATGCAGTAATATAAAAGCTTTCTAGGGGCTAATGTACAGGGATGCAGTACCATGGAAGCTTTCTAAGGGCTATTGTAGTGATGCATTAACATCAAAGCTTTCTAGTAACTATTTTTCAGTGATGCATTAACATCAAAGCTTTCTAGTAGATATTTTTCAGTGATGCATTAACATCAAAGCTTTCTAGTAGCTTTTCAGTGATGCAGTACCATTCACACTTTTAAGTGGCTTTTGTACAATGCAGCAGTAACATCTGCCGTTCCTAGGGGCTGTTTTACTGTGATGCAGTAACAATCCAGCTTTCTAGGGGCTTTTGTACAATGCAGCAGTAACATCTGTGGTTCCTAGGGGCTGATGTACTGTAATGCAGTAACAATCCAGCTTTCTAGGGGCTATTGTACAATGAAGCAGTAACATCTGCTGTTCCTAGGGGCTGTTGTACTGTGATGCAGTAACAATCCAGCTTTCTAGGGGCTATTGTACAATGAAGCAGTAACATCTGCAGTTCATATGGGCTGTTATACTATGATGCAGTAACAATTGAGGTTTCTAGGGGCTATTGTACAAAGAAGCAGTAACATCTGCAGTTCATATGGGCTGTTATGCTATGATGCAGTAACAATTGAGGTTTCTAGGGGCTATTGTACAGTGATGCAGTAACACCAACTCGTTCTAGGGGCTATTCAGTGATGCAGTAACATCAAAGCTTTCTAGGGGCTACTGTACAGTGATGCAGTAACACCAAAACTTTCTAGGGGCTATTCAGTGATGCAGTAACACCAACATTTTCTAGGGACTACTGTTGATGCAGTAACATCAAAACTTTTAAGTAGCTGTTCAGTGATGCATTAACATCCAAGCTTTCTAGGAGCTATTGTTCAGGGATGCAATAACATGAAAGCTTTCTAGGAGCTAATGTACAGGGAGGTAGTAACAACAAAGCTTTCTAGTAGCTATGTTCAGTGATGCAGTAACATCAACACTTTATGAATGCTTTCTAGTAGCTATTCAGTAATGCAGTTACATCAACACTTTCTAGTGGCTATTGTACAGTGATGCAGTTAAATGAAAGCTTTCAAGTAGCTATTGTACAGTGATGCAGTAACATGAATGCTTTCTAGGGGCTATTTTAATGATGCAGTAACATCAAAGCTTTCTAGTAGCTATTGTTCAGTGATGCAGTAACATCAACACTTTCTATGGGCTACTGTACAGTGATATAGTAACATCAAAACTTTCTAGGGGCTAATGTAGTGATGCATTAACATCAAAGCTTTCAAGTAGCTATTTTCCAGTGATGCATTAACATCAAAGCTTTCTAGTAGCTATTTGTCAGTGATGCAGTAACATCAACACTTTCTATGGGCTACTGTACAGTGATACAGTAATATCAATGTACAGTGATGCAGTAGCATGAAAGCTTTCTAGTAGCTTTTCAGCGATGCAGTACCATTCACACTTTTTAGTGGCTTTTGTACAATGCAGCAGTAACATCTGCGGTTCCTAGGGGCTGTTGTACTGTAATGCAGTAACAATCCAGCTTTCTAGGGGCTTTTGTACAATAAAGCAGTAACATCTGCAGTTCCTAGGGGCTGTTGTACTGTGATGCAGTAACAATCCTGCTTTCAAGGGGCTTTTGTACAATGCAGCAGTAACATCTGCGGTTCCTAGGGGCTGTTGTACTGTGATGCAGTAACAATCCAGCTTTACAATGCAGCAGTAACATCTGCGGTCCCTAGGGGCTGTTGTACTGTGATGCAGTAACAATCCAGCTTTCTAGGGGCTGTGGTACAATGAAGCAGTAACATCTGCTGTTCCTAGGGGCTGTTGTACTATGATGCAGTAACAATCCAGCTTTCTAGGGGCTATTGTACAATGAAGCAGTAACATCTGCGGTTCCTAGGGGCTGTTGTACTATGATGCAGTAACAATCCAGCTTTCTAGGGGCTTTTGTACAATGCAGCAGTAACATCTGCGGTTCCTAGGGGCTGTTGTACTGTGATGCAGTAACAATCCAGCTTTACAATGCAGCAGTAACATCTGCGGTTCCTAGGGGCTGTTGTACTGTGATGCAGTAACAATCCAGCTTGCTGGGGGCTATTGTACAATGAAGAATAACATCTGCGGTGTACTATGATGCAGTAAAAATTCAGCTTTCTATGGGCTATTGTACAGTGATGCAGTAACATGAAATGCACTTGATATGATCATAAATAGGTACGGATTTGAAAACATTAAGGGTGAATAACTCCAATTATGCGGATTGTTGTACATGCCCAGTTCAGGTTTGAAGTTGATAGCAAGTAGTGCATCTTTTTTAACCCATAAAATGCCACCTATTATTTACAGCAGACGACTATTTCAAATTTTGCCGCTTTTTCAAAATAACAAATAAGGCATGATATTTCATGAGAATTGTCTGCTGGCAGACAATTCTCATGAAATAACATACCTAATTTTTGTTGAAATCTTGGATTGAAGATGCCGCAAAATTTGTCGTCTGCTGTAGTCGTGATTGGCGCTTTAAGGCATCAGACAGACGATTTCTAAATGCCCTGGGAATATTTCTAATACAGACCTTATATAGCCCTGTTGTTGATAATCAAGATTGTTAACCCTATTGTACTCAGAATTTTTGGCCATTCTATGTGCTATTGCTAGGGCAAAAAATAATCTGAACATTAAAGCACAAACAACCACTCATGTCCGTTAATGTACTCTACCAAATTGCCATGGATGAAAGCTGTTAAATTACTAATGAAACAATAACTCTTTGCATGTTGGGTAATTTTGCATCCTCACTCATGTCCAGTAATGGACTCTACCAAGTTGCCATGGAGAATACTAATGAACCAATAACTCTTTGCATGATGGGTAATTTTGCATCTTTTTGTTGTCTGCTGCCTTTTTTCAAAATCATTTTTTTCGAAAAATTCTTTCAGGAGCACCATAAGAGTGTCAAACAGTTTGGATCCAGATCAGGCCCGACATTTTGTCGGGCCTGATCTGTGTCCAAACTGTTTGCAAAGGTTATCAGCTGACGACACTAGGAGGCAAAGAGATAACAAGCATTTTCCCAGTCCATGCACATATAAAAGTGGAAGGCATATTGATTTGAAGCTCAGATGCACTTCTCCTATCCTCTTCTGTTCAAACCCTGCACTCTTATGCACACTTTTATCCATGGAAAAGTATTTTAACTGTACTTTACTAGACCCTATAGTACAAGCGGTCTGTTACTTTGTAGTTTAAACATCAGATATGTACTTATGATGATAAAACAATTTATTAGGTCTAAACAAGTTAACCTTCGTGGATTATACCAGAAGTCCATTCTCTTCAAGTTTTGGATGTTTTTTTATGTGAATTGTTTCATGTTTTCTACAAAGTACATCTCAAATGACAAACTTCTGAGTCATCTGGGAATAATGGACCCAAAATGTACATAGTTTTATTGAAGTTTTTAGAAGTTTTAGACCAGGTGCTGTACATATATTCTGAGTTTTCTCGAACTTTTACACCTTAACGGGTGGTGCATTTGAAATACTACAGAAAAGAAAGAAGTTGTTAAAAACAAATAAAAAAAATGCAAAAAATGCAAATTAACTGATCAGTGTTTTTATCGGTGAGTTTTAGGGATAAAGGGATATTAGCCAAAGGCTTAAAGGGATACTGGATATTTTTTTAAATATTTAAAGGGATACGGGATACTTGTATAAATTTTTGGGATATAGGGATACAATGCTTTCTGTATTTTGGGGATATTTGCCATATTTATTTTAGGGATATTTTTCAAACTAATGGATATGGGATACTGGGACCCCCCCCCCCCTTCCAGGGCCTCATCGGTGTCATTTTAAAATGCTGCACATCTAAAATGGATTATTCCAGATTATGATTAGAATAGTCCATCAAAGCAAATGTAGAAGGAGTTTTACTCTTTGCTCACTAGTGTCGTCTGCTCATAACCTTTGCAAACAGTTTGGACCCAGATCAGGTCCGACAAAACGTCGAGCCTGATCAGGATCCAAACCGTTTGACACTCTGATAGCATTTTTAAAAAGTTAAATAAAATTGATAAGAGCCAGCAGATGACACCAAAAGCCCAGTATGCAGAATTAAATGCTCCATTTCTAAAATGGAATATTCCAGATAATGATATGGACTAATCCATCCCAGTAAACAATAAATTAATAGAGGATCTTATGAGTGCTCATGTAAATTTTACTGAATTTATTAAACGAGTTGAGGAAAAGTTATAAAATGCGAGGCTTGCCGAGCATTTTATTGCTTTTTCGCAACTAGTTTAATAAATTCAATTATCCAGGAGTATGAATGTAAGGTTCTATAAAACCCTCTGAATTTATTTAACGAGTTGGGGAAAAGTAATTGAATTTATTAAACTTGTTGCGAAAAAGCAATAAAATGCTCAGCAAGCCTCGCATTTTATTGCTTTTTTGCAACAAGTTTAATAAATTCAATTATCCAGGAGTATGAATGTAAGGTTCTATAAAACCCTCTGGAAGTGCACTTTAAACGCGTAAAAGTACACTGATTCTGACAACAACAACAACACTTTACCCCATCAGACTGTATTAATTGAGCTTTAATTAATTAGTATGTGAAAGTGCACTTTCAACTCTTTGCATGCTGGTAATTTTTTATGCTTCTTGTCGTCGGCCGAATTTTTCAAAATCACAGGAATTTTTCTTTTAAACCCGCAGAGTGTCAAACAGTATTCCTGAAAGAATTTTTCGAAAAAGTTGATTTTGAAAAAAATCAGCAGCCGAAAGAGTTAAAGGAAATATTTCAAGCTGTTGCTACTAACCTAAGGAATGATATCATCCAGTCAGATACTTAGTATCATATTTGGGATGGTTCATTATCATTTATAAGGAATGTCATGCAGAAATTAATACTAAATTGTTTCTTTAGTTCAAAACATTTTTATTGCTCAACCAAACAGTGCAGACCATGAATCTGTGGTTTCTCTCATCAGGGTATTGTCCCATAATGTGCAATCATTGACTCTTAAAGCGCCACCTATAATTTTCAACAGATGACAATTTCAAATTTTGTCGCTTTTTCAAAAATAACAAATAAGGCATGATATTTCATGAGAATCGTCTGCTGGCAGACGATTCTCATGCATATCATACCTTATTTTTTTCAAAAATTGGGAAAGATGTCGCAAAATTTGTCGTCTGCTGCAGTTGTGAATGGCGCTTTAAGGGTTAACTCTTCATCTCCTAGTCAAACTGATGAAAAATCACAGAATCATGGTCTGCACTGTTAGGTTGTGCAATAAAAATGTTTTGAGCTGCATAAGTATTAGACTGCATGACATCCCTTATAAATGATAATGAACCATCCCAATATGGTGCTTAAAGTATCTGATTGGATCATCTCATATCTTAAACAGGTTAGCAGTAACAGCTTTTACTCTACAGTAGTTTTGCTTTTTTGTCGTCTGCTGATTTTTTTTCAAAATCAACTTTTTCTAAAAACTCTTTCAGAAATACCATCTGAGTGTCAGGTGGATCCAGATCAGGCCCGACATTTCTGGGTCCAAATCTGTTTGCAAAAGTTACCTTATATTTCATGCTATTGTTGTCACATGCTGACTTTTTCAAAAGTAACTTTTTCGAAAAAATAATTTCAGTGTCAAACAATTTGGATCCAGATCAGGACCTCCTGATTGTCAGTCCTGATCTGGGTTCAAACTGTTTAGAAAGGTAATCATCAAGATTCAAGGAAAGTCTAAGTAAATATAGGGTAAAGGAAAATATTAATAGATATTTGTCCAAGTCAACATTAATTGCTAGACTTTTATGAAAGCCACAACTTGTCTTTAAAAAACTGTATTGTCTGCAAAATCATTAATAAGGTCAGGCAGTTATGTGAGGCAGTTATGTGACTTTTGTAAGGAACAGTGTAATACTTTTAATTATTTTGTCACATATTTTCAAAGGTCATCAACAATCCATCTAGTTTGATCTATTTCATATCTTTACCAAATGGACTAACCCATATAGATTTTTTAGGTCATATTGTGGGTCACCGACATTTGACAGTGTCCTGAATACCAATATGTGAACAATTATGTGAGGGGGCGAAAATTAGATCAACGAGGGTATGTGCTTGTACACGTAGACACTCTCTCCAAATAATGTTTACCCTACTTTGCCGTCCAGTTTGACATAATAGGGAATAATCCATTATACACTTTGAGGGGTTGCAGGCTACAATTTTCAAAATACATTGAATGGTATATATTAACTCACAGGCCTAGTAAGCACATAAAAGTGGGCCAATATCGGCCCGCCAGCGAACGCCATTTATGGCGTTTCCCTGGTGGGCTTATGATGGTCCGAGATTGCATGCTGGCAGGGAATACAGGTACTAAGGCAAACAGTGAAGACCAGATGAAATGACACTATTAAAAGTACATGAAGTTTTGTTTTGTTTGATTTTATTCTTTACGTCCACTCAACAATCTTTCAGTTATGCGGGACGGGTCTTCCTGGGTTGAACCAGTACTAAGCTAGGATAAATGTGTCTTGCTCAAGGACCACAACGCAATGACGCCGGTGAGGCTCGAACCCGCGGCCCTTCGGTCTCGAGTCAAGCACTCTACCACTGAGCCACTGCGCTCCCAAAAGTACATGAAGTAAACTACATTTCATAAATATTAAAAATAGAAACAATATTAAGAAGGAGACTTGTACAAGTCTACCCTCTAATATATAGCATTAATGACACAGGTCCCCAAATGATCATAACTGTTGACTGTTGACAAGACAACACTGACAAACAACAATCAACACTATTTATATTGCATAACATGCACAGATTCCAGACAAATTTTTTTAGTCATCAACGTTTTTCACAGAGGGCCATACAGACCTCCCCTGAGAAGCAATTGGACCCATCCCAATGCTTCTCAAGGGGTGGGGGGGTCTGTACCAGTATTTCTATGGAAACCTATATAGCAACTTGTGATTTTCCAGGTGGGGTCTGGACCCCTTGTCCCACCCCACCCTCTGGATCGGCTCATGAACAACAGAGGAATCCTCAATATTATTTCTTCATGTAAACATATGTTGTGAATAATCAATGGGATAAGTTTTCAACCTAATATTTTGGACTCAGATCAGGACCGACATAATGTCAGGCCTGATCGTACTCATGAAAGAAATTTTTGATAACATTTATTTCGAAAAAATATCAGCAGACAACAAAAGATTGTGAAAAATTACCAAGCATGCAAAGAGTTATGGTCTTTTTTTAATAAAAAAAAAATAAGGAAAATATCACACCATATTTCGGCTGAAAATCAAAAATTAATCCCACAATACAGCATCTTATCTGGTGCTGATATTACACAAGAAAACAGTGTAGACCCAGATGAGATGCAGCATAATGCTGCATCTCATCTGGGTCTGCACTGTAATGCTGCATCTCAGCTAATCTGGGTCTGCACTGTTTGCCTCAGAGGGGAAGATATACACACTGTTTTAATTTTGTCCAATGCACTACTGTGCACTTAGTTCACCTCAATATGTCAGTCAGTGTTAGTCTCACAGAAGAGTCCAATAAGCACAGATAATAATAAGAAAATGGATCAATCCAGCTGAATGACGCATTTGTGGTGCAGAATACCTTCTAACAGTCTGGCCTAGAATGCTATTTATGTTCTAATTATATCTTTAGTGAAAGTAGTTTTCATTCATCTTTCTGTGTCATTCATTAATATAGGCTGGTAGGGTCTATTTCAAATGGACTCACCCATAACAGATTGGTTTGCACCAAGTGACGCCATAGGAAATATTTGATAAGCTTACCTATGCGATGTAAAAATAAAAGCAGACAACATTTTCGCATTGACGATCCTTTCTCTTCTTTTTGAGTAATGTAGGCGAGAAAAATAGTGCCAGCTTTTCAATGTGAATTTAATAACTCGATGTTAAGAAAATTTGCATCAAACAGCAATACCTATTTTCAAAGAAAATCATATAAAAGCAAAATTACAAAAGTTTATTTTGTTAGTTTGTGGTTTGTCATATGCTGACGTCAATTTGATCTATTTTTATTTTGCAGGAGAAAAAAAAATTCTTAAATGTGAAATTCTTTATTAAAAAATGAAAATATTGTCTGTATTTTGGTAGTGCTTTCAGGGTTTGATCTCCCTGCCTTCTGCTGATAGCCTTTGAAAACAGCTTAGATCCAGACCAGACCCAACAAGTTATGTCCTGTCTGATCTGGATCCAAACTGGATGACATTAATGGCATTCCTGAAAATGTCAATTTAGAAGAAAATTCAGCAGACAATAACCATGCAAAATTACCCAGCATGCAAGTAGCAAACCTGGTGAAACAGACACTTCATCCAAATGGTCCTTTTCTCCTGTGATGATGGGAGAAAACATGACATGATGCATGATTTGTACTGTTTTTATGATAATTTTGTCCCAAATAGAGAAAATGGTTTTATGGGAATTTGTCCTAAATATGTCGAGGGACAAAAATAGTACACCTTTATTAATAATGGTTGGGTTCATTTATATCTGTACTAAAAATGTGTCGGTATGGCACAGATTCCCTCACAAAATGCTATGGACATATCATAATTTCTTCTCTATGTTTAACAAATTTATTTATGATCACTTGAGCCACGACATGTGATTTCCAACAATGTGGCATTTTGACAAGTGTAGACTCAGGCAAGCCTATGTAGTCTCGCTTTAAGCTTAGAAACTCCAATGTAACATTCATAGAATATTCAAGCAACTAGCATAATAATAATAATAATAATAATAATAATAATAATAATTATAGTCTTTATTTTCAGAGGGTAACACATTTAGCAAAAAAAAAAGCTAATCTTCCATGAGGCCCTCTATGAACTACCACCAAAAAATAATACAAGTATAAAATACAAAGATGATTTACATGTATACAAGATAATACAAACATCATGGAACACTTTCAAAACATACTTTTTTACATAAGTATCATATATATCATACCTCTAGATACAAGTGATTAGTAATACCAATTTTTTGCATAGGCTCTGGTCAGACTAGCTAGTCTGAGCCTTTGCTGGTCGCACATACTACATTGTTGGAAATCTCATGCCACGGCTCAAATGTATTTATGATCGGAACTAAATTCATACTTGTGTGATGGGATGGCACTAATAACATCAGTATTAGGAAGGCAAAGAACAGTTTCTAGACACAACAAATAAGTGATTTGATTTACTTTTCAATCTACCTCTTGCATTGTAATTGCCTAATTTGGTTAGGTCAAGGGCAATAACTCTAATAAAAATTACAACGTTAATCTCAGCTAAATCCAACAAGGACTGAAGGACAAAATATCTTGAATGAACCGATTCTCTGTTTAACAATGTTCAAAGGGCCATAACTCTAATACAATTTGGATGGCATTGACTTAAATAAAACATTCACTGCAGAGCACCATGGTCTTACTATCCACACAGTTTCAGCTCAATCAGATGAAAACTGTAAGTGTAACCTCCCTTTTCAATCATTAAAGGGCAATAACTGTTAAAATTTGGTTAAACTACCACAAAATGCTGGGTTTGAAAAATCGATAAACCACTTAAGTAACATTATGCAATTGTGTCCATTATAATCTTGCGTAAAATAAGGCACTGTTCACATTTTCACGCCAAAAATGTGATATGTTTAAGTAACGTTAAAGTCCTGTGATAAATTTGTGCTTCTGTATTATTGAATTTATTAAACTAGATTCTAGTTTCGAAAAAGAGTTAAAATGCTCAGCAAGCCTCTCATTTGATATCTCTTCCTCAACTTGTTTAATAAATTCAATAAAACATGAGCACTCATTAAAGATCCTCTATATCTGCAACAAGAGGAGCACTCATGTAAGATCCTTTATGTCTGCAACAAGGGGAGCACTCGTGTAAGATCCTCTATATAATAGCTTCCCTTATTCATTTTCAGATTATCATAAGTCAACTTAAAATATAACATGATTTTTTTTATTTTTGTAGGCATATAGCAAATTTCTAAACGTTAGGATTTTGGAAATTTTTAGCATTCTCCAATGCAAATTTCAGCTTAACTCTTTTACCCAACTATCTAGTAGGATGGACAGACACAATAACTGCTTTAATTGGGCTTTTCAGATGGTCAATATTTTTTGCCAATATTTTCTTATGCTAATATTCTAAAAATTAAGATAATAAAAAGACAACACACCAAAGGTATCAGTAGTCCGTTATTAATTTCTGTAGATATTGACATTTCTGACCAAGAAACCGAAAAATCAAAAAAAAATCACTGGAACCCAGGCTAGGGCTTTTCCAAAATAAGCTCATAAAAATTACTAAGCATACTAAGAGCTAACGAGGTCAAAAAGCTAATCATCAAAGGGCAATAAGTTTTAAAATTTGGCTGAATTGCCACAAAATGCTGGATTTGAAAAATTTATCACTGGTAGTGATATAATGCCATGCAAACCACATTAGTAACATTATGTAATGGTGTCCATTATAATCTTGCCTAACATAAGGCAAACTGTTGACATTTTCATGACAAAAATGTTTAAGTAATGTTAACAACGGCGTAGTCAGAACGCTGAAAAGATTACGCACATTAAAGGAAGACTACCGGAACAAACAGCGATTCTCTTCAGTTCCTTCCCTTTGGAAATGGGAACATCTCTTAAAGAGAAGAAGTTGCTCCCAGAGGGAGCAAATTCTTTCCTTTAAGAACAGTTCCCTATGGTATGGAAAATCACTTTTAGCACCTATTTTGTAGGCATAACTTTAGGATTTTGGAAATTTTCCTGCCTGTGCGCCTGCTGATAACATTTAGACCTAGATGAGGTCCAACGATACGAGATATCTAGAAAGAAAAAGTTTTAGGACAGACAGATAGACACCAGAATAGACTGGTATCAGACCAGAAAATAGAGCAAGCAGAGTAAACGTCGAACAAATGTCGGTGTGACGTAATGACGTCGCATCGACATTGTTTCAAGGTTGTGTGCCTGCTGGGTAAGCATGCTAAGAGCTAACGAGGTCAATAAGCTAATAACTGAGCCCACTGCACTTGAGGTTATGCACAATGCACCAAAGCTGCACCGAGGTGCTTTGGCTTGCACTTCCTAACCCTTAGTGCAAAACGGATTTCTATTCAACCCTGGGACACCTTATAATAGGTCAAGCCAGGGCAAATAATACAAAAAGCACAGACAAGCATTTTGTAGTTCAATGTTTTTGCACTAGAAAATGACTTTAGCTTTATATATAATGAACTGGTCACAAATCGGTCACACTTAACCCTTAAAGCGCCAATCACGACTGCAGCAGATGACAAATTTTGCAAAATTTCTCTTAATTTTCAGAAAAAAATAAGGTATGATACTTCATGGGAATTGTCAGCCAGCAGACAATTCTCATGAAATATAATGCCTTATGTGTTATTTTTGAAAAAGCGGCAAAATTTGAAATTGTCGTCTGCTGCAAATTATAGATGGCGCTTTATGGGTTAACTAAATTTTCATGCTTTTATTGCCGTCCGCCCCGTTTTCAAAAAATTTTGTCAGGAATACTATCAGTGTCAAACAGTTTGGGTCCAGATCAGGACCAATATTCTGTCGGTCCTGATCTGGGTCCAAACTAGTTTTCAACTGTGGCTCTGATCTGGGTCCAAACAAGTTTTCAGCTGCTGGTCCTGATCTCAGTCCAAACTAGATTTCAAAGGTTATCAGCATTGCTAGCAAGGAATGAGTCGACTGTTTTGTTGTCTGCTGATCATAACCTAAAAGAATGTTCTCCTCTGGGAAAACAAGGAAGAACTGTCTGGGCCAAACTTCTCTGAAGCTAGACATAACATGCATAAGAAAACAGCAAAGATCCAGATGCGATGCCACATTCAGGGTCTGCAACGTTCGAGATAAATCTTTTTTTAAAAAAAAATAAATAAATGGCTGGCATCCCCTCATGATTAACCATTTGTATATGGGTTCTTTTTCAAACACTCCGAGTAGAGATCCAGTTGAAATGCCACATTTCATCAGGATCTTTACTGTTTTGTAAAGGTAAAAAAGATCTTAAGACAAAAGAATACTTGAAAATAACAACTTGACACCCCTAGAAATATGAGCCACGACATGAGATTTCCAACAATGTTGCATGTGCGACCAGCAAAGCCTCAGATCAGCCTGCGCAAAAGCGCAATCTGATCAGAGCCTTTGCTAGTCGCTTGAATATTCTATGAGTGTTAAGCTACTGAACGAACATAATTTGGAGAGTCTAAGCTTAAAAGGAGGCTACGCAAGCTCTTCTGAGTCTATACTTGTCAAAATACTGCAATGTCACGGCTCATATACAACCGATTATCCCAAGTTTATTGAATCAAGCCAGAAGGAAGAATCCATTAGTATACAAAGGGTTAATGGATCATCCCAACAGAATAAAATCAATCAGAAAGGACTTTTAGGACAAAAATAGGTTAATATTTTGTCTGTATATATAAGTGTTTTGTAAATCGGTCAATATCAAAGATAAGTTTGTTGTAAAGTACATTGAATGTTTTAACCCTTAAATAGCTAAAAAAATTGTGTGCAGAAAATGTGTCTGCTGCATATATTTACTCCAATGGATGCGGGGTTAAATGGAGTTAAAAATGAAATCAAATGACAGGGAAAAAAGATAACAGGGGCCCAGCAGCCCACAGCCCCTAAATTTTGGGTTGGGCCCCTAAAATTTGGAGAAAATGCCTGTACTTTGAATTTTGCCAGTGTGGGCCCCGAATGAATATTGTCAATCATTATTATTGCTGGCTAAAAAAATCTGGTTACCTACCCATTAATTTTAAATATGTTTCGGGTGCTCAAAAGAATCATCTCATTGAGACGGTTCTTTTGAGTACCCACATGTTTTGGTTGAGGAATAAGTGTTACACACTTTTATCTCAAGGCCTGAAGAATGACTAAATAAATGAGCCACGACATGAGATGCAAAGGCTCAGATCAGCATGCGCATATGCGCAGTCTGATCAGAGCCTTTGCTAGTCACTTGAATATTCTATGACTGTTAAGCAACTGACTGAACATCATTTGGAGCTCCTAAGCTTAAAAGGAGGCTGCACAGGCTCGCCCTAGTCTAAACTTGTCAAAATGCCACATTGTTGGAAATCCTACCACTCAAAATTTAGATGTCTGCTTCTTGTCGGTCAACGAACCCACTTATGCAGTATTGTGCAATCGTCTGCCATTAGCTTGTTTCATTGGCTGAGTGAGCAGCAAATAAAAAATAAACCAATGGCTGAGCAGCAAATAAAAAACAAACCAATGAACTACTGACCTCAAATGACTTCATTTCTCTTCTTTTCCTAAGGTCATTGGCATCTTTCACAGGGCACAACGAACTTCCCTTGAAATGTAGTAGAGAGCTATAACCTAACATTGAGAATGATCTATTTTAAAGCAGTCTTGATATATACTTTATATGTTTCTTAAGTGTTTTAAAATGTCAGTGACTTTTGTTTTGCTATATTGATAATATTTAAATTGCTTGTTGGTAGATTGAAA
Organism: Loripinus fragilis; assembly: GCA_964019695.1. Classification (NCBI taxonomy): domain Eukaryota; kingdom Metazoa; phylum Mollusca; class Bivalvia; order Lucinida; family Lucinidae; genus Loripinus; species Loripinus fragilis. Next base: position 19,968,964 of record OZ026521.1, read on the forward strand.
GAGTAAATTGATATATGTACTTTTATCTAAATTAATTGTAATGCTAAGCAATAAATCATAAACTACTCCTTTAACTTTTTGCTATTCCAAACAGTTTTGGACTCTACTTCGATTTTATTCCTAAAAGATCTTTTTGTTATTATCAATTCACAAAAATAAAAAAAATAAATAAAAAAAGATCAGATGACAAAATGTATGGTATAAAAAAAATAGAACATATTGGGACATGAATTTTTTTTGCTGCCTGTACGAAATGTGCAATCTTCTATAAGCGGTAACTTTTTTTGGCTGCTTATAACCTTTGCAAACAGTTTGGACCAAGATCAGGCCAGAAAAACGTCGGGCCTGATCTGGATCCAAACTGTTTGACACTCTGTTTTTTTAAAATTGATTTTAAAAAAAAATTAGCAGACAACAAATAGGGATGCAAAATTACCGAGTTAATGTCTCATTTAACAACTTTTCAGTCATGCTGAACTGGACAGACTTCTTATAAGCAGTTTGAGATTACTTGATCTATTCATACTTTCATAAGTAACTGACAACTGCCCTTCTTGAATCAGCAGTAATGAGAGAATAATCTCTACAAAAAGAACAAACTTCATGCTCCAATATAATCAATTATCAGGGAAAGAAATATATCATACCCTGTTACCCCTCAAAAAAGGACATGGATAAATCCATTCTTATTGTTTCAATCCATTATTATAGTTAACTCTCACAGCCTAATTATTCAGACAAAAATAAAATATTCCAAGAGAAGCAGTCTGATCAGGGACTATTTTCGCCTCGACACGAGAAAATCTGTCTTCGGGGGTTTGCGAACAACACAGGCCCAGACCAGCCTGCGCAGATGCGCAGTCTGATCAGCGCCTTTGTTATTTGCTTTTTGAAAAGTATCATATGTAAACTCGTTACAGGTGAAATTTTAATGTTCTAGCTAGTCTCTGTAGCTGAGGAGACAGCTTTGAAACTCGCTTTGTCAGAAACCCCGAAGACAGGTTTTCTTGCGACAAGGCCCATTTGTTCACTTCGGAAAATTATTTATTGATAACTAGTTTGAATTGGCCCAGATCATCAACTGGAAGATTCCATTTTAGAAATTCAGCACAAAAAGAGTTGACTCTTTACTGGATAGTGTTGTCAGTTGATAATCTTTACAAACAGTTTGGACCAAGATCAGGCCTGACAAAACATTGAGACTCATGGCATTCCTGAAAGATTTCTTTTTGAAAAAGTTAATTTTGAAAAAAAAAAAAATCAGTTGCAAATTTTCCGAATTAATATTTATCAGATGGAAAGTTGGACAACCTAAATCCAGTATAGCCCCCCTTTTTCAAAGTGTGGCTATAACTAGAATTGTCAGAGAATCTGACTATAGCCCTACTGCAGCGCTTTTCATGCAGTAAAAAGGCCAAGTTCTAAAGATATCGAGCAGGAAAATCTAAAGACATTGAGCATGAACAAAATTCTGACATCAATCAAGGGCCATTACTCTTGTCAATATCAATGATTATATAAAGTTTGGTCAAATTCTGTCCATTTGTTCTCAAGATATTGAGTGGAAACAAAATTCTGTCATAAATCAAGGGCCATAATTCCATTACAAATAAGCAAACAATGATATGTAACAATCACAAACTAGATCTGTCAATATCAATGCATGTATAAAATTTGGTGAAATTCTGTTAATTTGTTCTCAAGATATTGAGCGGAAACGAAATTCTACCGTAAATCAAGGGCCATAACTCTGATACAAATGTGCGAAAAATGACTTGTAACAATCCCAATCTAGATCTTGTCAATATCAATGCATATAAGAATATTTAAGCTGCTGCCTTTACAGTAAGCAAAAAGTCTATTAATATATAATACATTGGTTTTATTTATAAAAACTAGAGGACCTGAAGGTCCTGAGGCGCTCACCTGACATCTTTAATTATGTTAAAATAGGTCAAGGTCAACTACAGCTTATAATAAAACATATTTTGGTTTACCATATATGGGGGTTGCAGCCATTTTGGTCAAGTGACTAAAAACAGTCTAATGAATACTCCATCAAACAGCCCGGTGATATCTGAGAAACCAATGTTTATATAGGTATGTGGCAGTCCAAATGAGTGGCATTGGATAAAAAGTCACAGGTCAGCTTGACATTTGGTACTTATATAAAGCCATTGTCTCATCGGGTTAAACATTTCTCGAAAGTATTATTATTGTGGCTTAAACAGTCATAGAAAATGAACATTTCAAGATTATTCCCATATAAATACATTAGGAATCAAATTTGACCTTGCCATAGAGTAGGTCAAGCTGAATTCATAATTTGTGCAAACCTGGTGGAGACCACATCACCAATACTACATACCAAGTCCCAAGGCCATTGGCCTTTTGTTCCAAAGAATAAGATATTTAAAGGGTTTTTAACATATATGGGTGTGGTGGACTTGACCTTGAAACTTATTTATAGCCATTGTCTCATTAGGTTTCACATATCAAGTGAGAATAATGACTTTGGCTTCAACAGTATTCAAAAAATCAACTTTTCCAGAAATTTGACATTTAAATGCAATCGGAAGCAAATTTGACCTTGATGTTAAGTAGGTCAAGGTCAACCTAGGATCATCATTTGAACAAACTTGGTAGGCCCAACATCCAAAATGTTACATACTAAGTCCCAAGGTCATCAGCCTTCTGGTTCTGGAGAAGAAGATTTTTAAAGGGTTTTTACCATATATGGGCATGTCGGCCATCTTGGTCTAGTGACCTAAACAATTTGTTTGAATCTTGGCTAACTTTTTGTAAGGAGTTTTCATATGAAATTTGAGTTCAATTGGCCCAATGGTTTCTGAGAAAACTATGTTTAAATATATTGATGTGACTTCAATATGAGCGGCTTGGCTGAAAGGTCAAAGGTCAACCTTGACCTTTGGAACTTGTTTTTAGCCATTGTCACATAAGATTAAATAAACTAAGTGAGAATAATGACATTGGCTTCAGTAGTTTTAAAAAAATCAACTTTTCAAAAATTTCTCCATTTAAATGCATTAGGAAGCAAATTTGACCTTGACGTTAAGTAGGTCAAGGTCAACCTAGGATCATCATTTGAACAAACTTGGTAGGCCCCACATCCCCAATGCTACATACCAAGTCCCAAGGTCATCGGCCTTCTGGTTCTGGAGAAGAAGATTTTTAAAGGGTTCTTACCATATATGGGCATGGCGGCCATCTTGGTCATGTGACCATAACCATTTGAACAAACTTTCGTTCCCCCATCCTAAGGAGTCTCCATATGAAATTTGAGTTCAATTGGCCCAGTGGTTTCAGAGGAGAAGATGTTTGAAAATGTTGACGGACGGACGACGGACGGACGACGGACGCCGGAGTCACTGGTATACTAATAGCTCACCTCGGAGCCTTCGGCTCAGGTGAGCTAAAAATGTAGTTGGTAAGGTGTCAGAGGGGGATGGTCCTCCCCGACCCCCTACACACCAAATGGACGGGGAGAATAAAGCAACAACAAAAAAATATAGCAAGAAGTGAGCAAAGCTCACATACCCCCGGCGGTAGCCATCAGAGGTTGTAACACTTTCAGAGAAAAGACAAAATTGTCAAAGATTTCATAATCCTAAATCAAGTAGTTTCTGAGAAAACTTTGATGAAAAATGTCCATATGTGTTATATAAGAGAGACAGAAGGAAAAATTGAAAATTTGAAAAAAGAAGGCAAAATGAGGATTAGCACCTTAGTTTTCATTTACACAATACACTTCTCCTACCTGAAAGTACACAAATAATTTCATAATCCTAAATCAAGTAGTTGCTGAGAAAACTCTGACAAAAAACGTCCATATGTGTTATATAGGAGTGACAGAAGAAAAAATTGAAAAAGAAGCCAAAATGAGCTTTAGCATCTTTGTTTTCATTTACACAATACACTTAGCCTACTTGAAGGTGTACACTAAATTTGAAAACACTGGCTCCAATAGGAGCCAAGAGATCTGCGACAGAAATTTTCATTGGAGAGAAAGAAAAATGAATAAATAAAGGGACTGATAAGCAATATGTGGCTGTTCTTTTCTTACACAATACAACTAATCACTATCAAGCTTTGTACTAAATTTCAGAATCCTAACTCAAGTAGTTGCTGAGAAATCTTTGACAGAAAAATTGTCTATATGTATAATATAAGAGTGAAAGAAGGAAAAAATGAAAATTTGAAAAAAGAAGCAAAATGAGGATAAGCATCTTAATTTCCATTTACACAGTACACTTTGCCATCCTGAAGATGTACACAAAATCTGAAAACACTGGCTCCAATAGGAGCTGAGAAATCTGTGACAGAAATTTCCACTGGAGAGAAAGAAAAATGAACAAAAAAAGGGACTGATAAAAAATATGTGGCTGTTCTTTTGTTACACAATACAACTCATCACTATCAAGCTTTGTACCAAATTTCAGAATCCTAACCCAAGTAGTTGCTGAGAAATCTTTGACGAAAATTTTTTCCATTGGAGAGAAAGAAAAATGAACAAATAAAGGGACTGATAAGCAATATGTGGCTGTTCTTTTGTTACACAATACAACTCATCACTATCAAGCTTTGTACCAAATTTCAGAATCCTAACCCAAGTAGTTGCTGAGAAATCTTTGACGAAAAAAAAGTTTACAGACAAACAAACAGACAGACAGACAGACAAACATAATTACAGAAAAGGCAAAAACTATATACCCCCTATATACTTCGTACCGGGGGTATAAAAATATAGCAAGAAGTGAGCAAAGCTCACATACCCCTGGCGGTAGCCATCAGAGATTGTAACACTTTCAGAGAAAAGACAAAATTATTAAAGATATCATAATCCTTAATCAAGTAGTTTCTGAGAAAACTTTGATGAATAAAGTCCATATGTGTTATATAGGAGTGACAGAAGGGAAAATAGAAAATTTGAAAAAAGAAGGCAAAATGAGGATTATCATCTTAATTTTCACTTACACAATACAACTTTGCCTACCTGAAATTGTTCACAAAATTTCATAATCCTAAATCAAGTAGTTGCTGAGAAAACTAACAAAAAATGTACCATATGTGTAATAAAGGAGTGACAGAAGGAAAAATTGAAAAAGAAGGCAAAATGAGCTTTAGCATCTTTATTTTCATTTACACAATAAACTTAGCCAACCTGAAGGTGTACACAAAATTTGAAAGAGCCGAGAAATCTGTGAAAGAAATTTTCATTGGAGAGAAAGAAAAAATGAACAAATTAAGGGACTGATATGCTATATGTGGCTCTTTTTTTGTTACACAATACAACTCATCACTATCAAGCTTTGTACCAAATTTCAGAATCATGAGTCAAGTAGTTGCTGAGAAATCTTTGACAGAAAAAATGTCCACATGTATTATATATTATATAAGAGCGACAGAAGGAAAAAATGAAAATTTGAAAAAAGAAGGCAAAATAAAGATTAGCATCTTTATTTTCCTTTACACAATACACTTTGCCTACCTGAAGGTGTACACTAAATTTGAAAACACTGGATCCAATAGGAGCTGAGGAATCTGTGACGGAAATTTTCATTGGAGAGAAAGAGAAATGAACAAATAAAGGGACTGATATGCAATATGTGGCTGATTTTTAGTTACACAATACAACTCATCACTATCAAGCTTTGTACCAAATTTCAGAGCCCTAAGTCAAGTAGCTGCTGAGAAATTTTTGACAGAAAAAAAAGTTTACAGACAAACTGACAAACAAACATAATTACAGAAAAGGCAAAAACTATATACCCCCTATATACTTCGTACCTGGGGTATAACAAAGGCATCATGAGGAACAATTCTGTGAAATTATTTTGAATATGGACCAGATATTTCTTATCTGGAGCTCCGACGGCCCTTCTGTTCAGTGGAGTGGAACCATTTGTGTAGTTTAACTGTTTTGGTAGAGGGTATTATGCGGTAGAATTCTGTTTTGGACCAGTGGTTAAGGAGATGTCTTAAAGATATTTCTTATCTTGAGCTCTAGCGGCCCTTCTGTTCAGCGGAGCAGAACCATTTGTGCAATTTTGGTAGAGGGTATCAAGAGGAACAATTCTGTGAAATTGTTTTGAATTTGATCCAGTGTTTCAGGAGGAGATGCAATTTAAAAGATTTCTCATCTGGAGCTCTGACTGCCCTTCTGTTCTGTGGAGCGGAACCATTTATGCAATTTTGGTAGAGGGCATTATTGGGAACCTTCATGTGAAATTATTTTAAATTTGGACCAGTAGTTCAGGAGGAGATGTCTTTTACAGAAAAAGTTTATGGACGGACAAAGACCGATCACAATAGGTCAGAGGACAAGGTCATAGTGACTCGAAAATGGTACGCAACACTCAACCATCCCATGATGCATCCACACAACAAATTTGGGATTCCTACCTCAAAGAATATAAGAGATAAGCACCGGACACGAAGCGGGACAGACAGACACTACGGACGGACATTGCATTTACTACATGTATATGCCTTCCAAAGTTTCTAGATAATGCTACATACTAAATATCTTTTAAGTTTTCCATATATACATGTAAGCCTATGTTAAACATATGACCCCAAGGGCTGGGCCATTTTAAGCCCCAGGGGCATAATTTAAACACATTTGGTAAAGGTCCCCTAGATAAGGCTACATACCAAATATCAAGGCTCTAGGACAAGTTTTTTTATGTTTTCCATATATACTACTGCCATAAAGTTAAGCATATTTTTATACGATCCCGATTTTTAAAGTAATGGAAAATAATTTGAGTTTGGAGTTTTATTTGACGCGTTTTATTCGACATGTACATTTGTATTTTGGCTACCGAATTTGGATAAGTTCGATTAGTTTCATTCACTACTGTCCATGAACAGGAAGCATAAGACACAGTACTGTCCATGAATGAATTTCTTTTGCTGCTGAGTCATGAAATAGCCTTAAAACGTGTATGTTGGATAAATCTACGAAGAAAAAAGAGGACAGAATGTGTAAAATTGCCATTAGGAACGCTATGACCTTTCAAGGGTATTAAACGTGTCTCAGAGTGTTGTAAGCAGACCTTTGAAAGAACATAGAGAGAGTGGCAGTATTACAAAAAGGAAACGGTCTACATTGATTCTTGAGTGCAAAGAATTATTACTGAAGCATTATGGTATGTAGTGCATTATCTGACGACCACATGATACAGTTAAAGGTGGTTACTGGGACTTTGAACTCTCAAAAGTACCAGGACGAAATCCTGGAATCCGGTGTTAGGACACCCTTGGACTTTCTAGATGGCCAAAACATGGTGCTCCGAGATGACATTGCAAGACCTCACTGTACTCGCATCATCGAGGAATACAAAAATCAGCAGAACATAGATAGTGTTCCATGGCCGAGCTTGTTGCCGGACTTAAACCCTATCAAACATGTGTGGGACAAGCTCGGCTGACGTGTTTGAAACCGGGTACCAGCCATATCAAAACCATTGTGAATTTTGCTAGACTCTACTGCATGAGTGGGACAGGATTTCATGTCTTGAATGCATGTACCCAGTGAATTTAATGATGAAAATGTGCCAAGTTGTTATTCGACAGTGTGAAGGCCATACACAACATAAACCGGAAGTAGTGGATTATTATGAGCCATTTCGTGATTTTTGCACCAGATCCTGAAAGTGTATGCTTCAAAGAAAAGGTTTTGAAGAAATTACAACTATCACGGCCTTATTGTAAAAGTTTTGCTGATTCTTGGCCTCAATGCTGTTTTCATTGAATTTTGTAAAATTTATGGGTAATTTTTGTAAGGTGTTTGCAGCCTATAAACAAGTCAGAGAATCCACGGCTTTTCTTTATCAAATCTCGGATATTCTGCTTTTGGTGTCTACCACAATAAATTTTTGGTATCTCTCAAAAGCTTCGATTCTTACTGTTTCTAAAACCTTATTCGTGTTATCAAATGGAATATGCTTAACTTTATGGCAATAGTATATTTGCCTATGTAAAACAATTTTTGTGACCCTCAGTGCAGGACCATTTTTGGCCCCAAAGGCATAATCTGAGCAAACTTGGTAGAGGTCCACAAGGTGATGCTACATACCAAATATCAAGGCTCTAGGCCTTTTTATTTCTAACAAGAAGATTTTAAAGTTTTCACTTCGAAAATCTATTTTAAGCCCATTGTGATCTAGATATGCAGTGGACTGAAACCATTTGAACAATTTTTGAAGAGGGCAATATAAGGATCATTTATGCCAAGTTTGGTCCACATCCAGCCAGTAGTTTAGGAGATGTCCCTTACTACACACAACGGACATCCAGAAATCACAATAGCTCACCTTGAGCATATGGCTCAGGTGAGCTAAAAGGAATACAGGGCCCGAGGTTATAAAAACTTTTTTCATGCTCAACTCAGCTGAGCATGAAAATTATCCTGCTCATAAATGTTAAAATGCCATCAATTGTTGGCATTTTAACATTTCTTAGCATGATAAATACAACATCTGAGAGACTTAAAGCAAGAAACTTCTTTATTTGTCGGTACTTAGTTTTTATGTGCAGTTGAAATTTCGTGCTCAGTTGAGTTGAGCATGAAAAAATGTTTATAACCTCGGGGCAGGGCCAACAAGTATGCCTCAAATGCTTGCTCCTTTATGCCCAAGTTTTTGCTTAACTTGAGCCCAATGATCCATTGGTAGTGTTTTGCTTGCTGTTGGATAAAACAAAAAGACAGCTGTGAAGGAAAGAAGATTGAATAGCAAAATAGGTAACAAGATTTTTTATTCAATATGGATAAATATCTGCGATTGAAAAGCACAGCCTGCCCGAGCAGTGGCTTTAAGCTACAGACTAAAATGTAAACTTATAACATGTAGCTTCAAAAAGATATTTACTTTCAAGCATTTTATATACTCATGTCCACAGGTTTAGATTTTATTTTAGTTTAAAATTAAGAAATAGATCAGCTCAAGCAGTGAATTGTTGAGTAATAATTCACTGTTTGGAGGTCAGTTGTAAAGAAGATCAAATCACGAGCGCGCAGCGCAAGTGATTTATCTTCGTACAACTGACCGACAAAAAGTGAATTATTACTCAACAATTCACGCACTGGAGCTGATCTATTTTGATTCTAACACACAATAAACGACGAAAACACATTCAAAGTCTTCAGCTTCTTCCAACTTTCCGCCATTGCACTGAAGAACTCCCGCCTATACTTAGACTACGTCGCATACGTTTACATGTAATTGTAACGTCTTTCAAGCGTTAAAACGACGTTACACTGTCTAACGCCATGAATGACGTCATTTTCCAGTGACGTCAGCTATCACACACTTTAGCAGTGAATTATTGCCCGATATATCACAGTTTGTAACCGTTGGCTCTATAGGCGAGGTGTGTTAGAATTGTAAATATTTTCTTACCCATCAGTTTTAACATATGTTTTGGGTGCTCAAAAGGACCATCTCATTGAGACTGTTCTTTTGAGTGCCCACAACGTATGTTTTGGTTGAGAAATAAGAAAATTAATTTTTGGTACACACTCTTAACTCAACGCCTGCTCATGTCAAATGAAAACACACCGCTTAGTTTAAAGGCTATTTCTTTTTTCCATTTTTTCTTTGTACGATGAATGGTGGCAATTTTGGTCATGTGACCAGTACCATTTGAACAGAAGTTTGTTCTCCCAACCTAAGGGGTCTCCATATGAAATTTATGTTTAATAAGCCAAGTAGTTTCTAAGAAAAATATGCTTGAATATATCGATGACATTTCAATACGAGTGACATTGGCTGAAAGGTCAACCTTGACCTTTGGTACTTTGAACAAATTTGGTAGGGCCAACATCCTCCATTCTACATACCAAGGCCCAGGGTCATCAATTTGGTTCTGGAGAAATATTTTAAAGGGTTTTTACCATATATGGGCGTGGTGGCCATCTTAGTCATGTGACCAGGACCATTTGAACAGGCTTTTGTTCCCCCACACAAAGGAGGTCCCATATTGAATTTGAGTTCAGTTGGCCCAGTGATTTCAGAGAAGAGGTTTGAAAATGTTGACAGACGGAAGATGGACGGATATATAATATCATACCCTTGTAGATCAAGCTACCAATCTTTAAGTCTGTTATTTCCTTTTATTATATACCTATAAATGATACCACTTTTGAACTGTCTGTTTTCTGGCTAACTGATACAGAAAGCCGGATCAACGAACTGAGGTTTTCTGATTCCGTTTCACTATCCTTTAAAACGAGGCTAACGGTGGTTTTCAAGTGGGGACAGGTTTTTATTATGTCCAACACATGCAGGGCTTATTTTCACCATTTCGGGACGGTGACCCATATCCCTTGGCATTTTTAGTCAATTGTGGTTTTAACTTTATTGACAAATCATGAAATACATCAATATATTTATCTGTACATGCATTTAGCTGTACTTTTCACTTACAATCACCACTGCATGATGTATTATATGAGACTGTACAATGTTGAATATTCCCAAGGTTCCCACTCATATTATTTGAGGGTGTACAAATTTTTAGAGGGTACATGGAGCCACTAAAAATCCTACAGCTACACATTTTGGAAGTGCAGAGTAGGCCTAGATTTCAAACTGCTAAAAATAACTATGCAAACCCACCCTAAACAGATTTGAGTAACGCTACTCTTTAACAGAATTCGCTTGAAAATGACTAGCTTGAAAATGACTAAGTTAACACACTGAAAAAAAATTGGGCAGGGGTTCCCCTACACATAATGATTTTTCGTTCACCCCCAGCCCTTTCCCCCGCCAACATAAAGTGGGGATAAGACAGAAAAAATGAAGGAGTGGGGTGGGGTACTTGGGACTACAGAAACTTACACCAAAGTACCAACTCCTTCAGGTCTGATAGAAGAGAGACAGTTAAGATAGTCAAAATAATATCTTACCTCTTTAATTTTCCATCTCATTTGAGTCCAATTCTTACACACAAGTGTAGCTTTTTATCAACAGATCCTTTGACAGATGCAAACTTTGAATGCTGACTTGTTATTCAGCAAAAATTGGAAAATTAAATGAGACTTACCTGTAAGTCGATATTTGATTGAAATTTTGTTTATCCAGCTACCAAGGGATTATGGGAGTGAACATGTGACCCAGTCATGTGATCAGCTTCAGCCTTAAGAGCAGTGTAACTAATAATTATTCGTGATGCATGGAACAATTGAAAAGATCCACAAAGGGAGGGACTCAGGGAGGGCCCATAATCCCTTGGTAGCTGGATAAACAAAATTTCAATCAAATATCGACTTACAGGTAAGTCTCATTTAATTTTCCAATTTTGTTTATCCCAGCTACCAAATAAGGGATTATCGGAGTTTTCAGAGCCCATGAATCATGAATTAACTAATCAAAAAATCGACAGTTTACCTACTGTCAAGGCAACAAGAACATGCATATAAGCATACATTACTGATTATAAACAATATTTACCCCTGTGAAGTCCTGTCTTACTTTTGCTGCCTCAACTTGTACTACACAGAAGAAAGGATTTCATGGCTGAAAGACGAGTCATTTGTCACCGGTCTCTTGTAATGTTTCCTGAAGGTACAACTGGACTTCCACCCGGCAGTTCTCATAATAGTGTCTATAGGAACTTTATTAACCACAGCGCTTGTGGAAGCACTTCTAGTCGAGTGAGGAGAAAATATATCCAGATTTATACCACTTTCTCTAAGAGACTCTTTCAACCAATTAGCCAATGTATGCCTACTGACTGAATTGTAAGGTTTTATCGTTGAAATAAAAAGAGAATAACCTTTACGTAAAGGTAGAGTAACTTCCAAGTATCTAAGAATGTTTCCAACAACACATAATGAATAGTTAGCTTTAAAAGCTTCAATATAAAGCTCATCCAAATGGAAAGAGGGTCTAGATTGTTTTAATAAATCCCCAAAACGAATTTTAACATAATTCATATCCATTTCCATATTACGGATGTCAATAGCACATAATGTTTGGACTCTTTGCCCAGTTGTAAGTGCCAAAAGCATCGCTAACTTCTTCGATAAATCTCTCAAAGAACAAGAATGAGAATTAACAGTTTCCAAATGCTTAAGCACCAAAGCTACATCCCAAGTCACATTGTATCTTGGTAAACTAGGTTTTCTAATAAATATCCCTCTGATGAATCTCTTTATTAAAACATGAGTTCCAATATCTCTGTTAGATATGACTCCAACAAGACTCGATATAGCTGATTTCGCAGTATTGATACCACTATAACCAATTCCACATGAAAATAGATGTGACAAAAATTTTAAAACACAATTTATATCGGGATTAAACTTATCAATTTTTTCTCTATCACAAAAGAGCAACCATCTTTTGATATATGTCCCATACTGTTTCTTCGTGGAAAGTCGCCACGATGATAGAATGATGTCGGCAGCGTCTGACGAAATTCCTTGCACAAGTAAGGTTTCCCTGAGACTTTGAAAACACCCAATCTCATCTTCTTCAATGGGTGTTTCTCCTCCTTGTTTGGTAATGTCAGACAGAGCTCTGGTTTTGGTAACAGATATGGCTGATGACAAGTCATTTGAAGCAGCATCACAAACCAAGGTTGAGTATGAAACACTGGAGCTACAAGAGTCACTGTTGCCTGGTCCTGCATTATTTTCTGAAGTACCAATCCCAGGAGACTGAAAGGTGGAAAAACATATGCGTTAAAACTAGTCCATGTCAAAGAAAAAGCATTGACTGCCACTGCATTAGCGTCTGGTGTATATGACACATATTTAGAAAGTTTATGATTATCCTTAGATGCAAATAGGTCAATGTCACAAACCCCTAACTTATCTTGAATAGTGTAAAACACTTCATCTGACAATAACCACTCTCGGTCAAAATTCCTAGATAACTTGTCAGCAATAGAGTTATCTTTTCCTGGAATGTGAAAAGCAGAGATCCAAATGTTTCTGGCCATGCACCATTCCCATATTTCTTTAGTCAGCCTGTTAAGCTCCACTTTCCGACCACCTAATTTAGATAAGTACTTAATAGCAACAACATTGTCAAGAAATAACCTTACATGAACGTCACAAAGTTTGTCACAAAAATGTTGAAGAGCTAAGAATGCTGCTTTAGTTTCTAGATAATTAATGTGATGACTCAAATCAGCCTTAGACCAAATTCCACTGACCGTAGCAAAATTGGATTTGTTAATAGCACCCCAACCTGTCAAAGAACTGTCAGATTCAATTACAATGTCTGGAGGTTTTCTGATAATAGGCTTATCTGCAGCCCTAACATTGGAAATCCACCACTTAACACAATCAATACCTTCTGAAGAAAGTGACATTTCTGAATCAAAATTACCACAAACTCCTTTAAGAGCAGCGTCTTTCTCTATTTCAAGTGGTTTATAAAACAATGGAGCATATTGAACACCTGGTTCACTAGCCACCATTTTCCCAATAAGTTTGGCCAAATCTCTGATAGTAATTTTATCACAGCTTAGAATGATCAAACACTTTTTAACAATATCTTCAGCTTTTTCAGGCGTAAGCCTAATTGTCATTGACACAGAGTTAATAATAAATCCAACAAAAACAATTTCTCGTGTTGGAAAAAGAACAGATTTTTCTGGATGTACAGTAAAACCTAAACTATCAACCAGCTGGACAGTCTCAAAAATATTCTCTGCACAATCTTCCCTAGTGTCACCTTTTAAGAGACTGTCATCAATGTACGACACATTATTATGCCCAATTTTCCGAAGAGATGAGAAAACGGGTTTCATAATCTTGGTATAAACGCGAGGCGCAGAAGATAAACCATTTGCCAGGACTGTAAAGGCAAAGTACTGACCATGCCACCAAAAAACAAGCCACCCTTGGCTTTCAACAGAGACCGGAATTGAAAAATAAGCTTGTTTCAGGTCTATACAACCAAAAAAGCAATTAGGAGTAACGATAGTCAATGCAGATTTCAAAGTCTCCATTTTAAAATGCAACTTATCCACATAGTCATTTAAATTCTTAAGATTAAGAATAAGTCTGTAAGAACCATCTCGTTTAGGTCTGAGAAAAATGGATGACACATATTTTACTTCATCTCTAGTAATGGGGCGGATAACATGCGCACTCAAAAGTTTATCAATTTCTCGAGACATCACAATTTCTTCAGTAGAATTAAAAATAATTTGTCTTTTTGTCAAACATTCAGGTGGAACTTCCTCAAATTCAATGTCATATCCAAATTGAACTATATTTAAAACCCAATTATCAGAGGTAATATCTTCCCAATTAGAAACATGTGAAGAAATTTTTCCCCCAACAAAGTTATCAGGTAAATTTTTAAGATCAAAAATCTTAGTTGACACAACACTTACTTTATTGTCTTTATCGTCATTGGCTGGAAATTTGTCTTGAATGATATTTACTGTTTGCGGCCCGCTCCCTGGGATTTCACCTTCTTGTGAAAACGGGCCCTCTTGTCCAAAAAAGACTTTTGCTTAGGATTTCGATCAGAATTCCGGTCAGATCCATACCTCTGAGTCTGATAGCGCTTGCTGGTCTTGTAAAAATGAGAAGGTTTCTTATGTCCAGAAATATTCTGCGTCATCTTCCTAGCCTCATTTAGATCTTTAATTTGCTTTTGTAAATCGTTCCCAAAAAGATATTCCGTAACTGGGGCGGTAGGTGTACACAGTTTTTTGTATGGCCTAGAAACTGCTGGTTTTAAAAGCAACCGTCTGATATATGATTTATCCTTGTGTGCATAAGATAGCAATTTGAATGCATCACAAGCCAAATCGAAGATTTCTTCTGCATCATTCTTATCAAGACATTTGTTCATAATTTGCACAATAGGGATCATACTTTTTGTCATAAGCTTCTGATTTTTATATAACAGCTTCTCATTATTTTTAAAGTCATCTGAAAGACAGTCAGAATTCCACAGTTCTGGATTCAACAAAGGAGTCCGGATCCAATCACAATTTTCTGGTTTCAGGTATTTATTCATGAGATCTCGACTGGCGGAAGCGGAAAAGGTAGCCTTCATGCCACTGTTTACCGTTTTGGCTAGATCTTCATTTATCTTTTCACCGTATGAATCAGTTGCTTCAAATTCTTTAGCCATCTTAGAAAGTTTATCCATATTTGAATAATGTTTGTCACTAACTGATGCTTTAGAAGTTAATTTGTCTGATGTATTAGAACAGGCTTTGACATTTGACAAGTCACTAAAGGAAGGCATTTGAAACCCATCCTCCGTTTGTCCGTCTTCACTACCAGACCACACATCAAGCTCTTCAGACGAGATGTCTGAAAGGGCGTCATCAGAGTCACTGATCTCATGAAGGACACGACGCTTTTTCTTACGAGAAACCTCACGAGAAATCTCATGTGAAACCTGTTTATTAGACGAACTTACCGATGCTAGCTTCTCTTCGAGGCTCTTCACAGTTTTCTGCAGCTGGCTTAATTCATTTGCATGCTGCGCTTGTCCGTAATTCCCAAAATAACCAGAATTATACGGATTAAAACTGAAAGTTGGCCACTGTTGTGGAGGCTGCCATTGTTGAGAATCAAATCTCGCTCTCGCGATAGTCTCGGGTCTCGCGTGATTAGAGCCGGTTGCCAAGGATGACGTCATTCGTTGACAGTCCTCACTAAATGTCACCGTCGATGTTTGTTTAGGCAACCTTGAAAGTCCTTGCCCAAAAGGGTATAATGGCGGTCGAATGAAACTTCCACAAGTTGGTGAAAAGTTTGAAAAATTCATATATGGAAAAGCACTATTTTGACCAGCCAAATTCGATGTGGAACCCGAGTTTAATCCACTGGTAGAAGCGCCTGCTACAGCTTCTGCGCTAAAATCTACCGAGGTCGATGTATTGTCAATAATGACCTCATCATGGCGAGGACTCGCCATGGCACTCTTTGTCCCCACAGGGTAAAAGAGTGAGAAATAAATCCACTGATGAACACTAGAAATCACAGAAATTAACTCCAATATATTCCATGAAGTATTAAACACGATAATTTCATAAATCCAAAAATTCCCATAAACAGAAAACGTTTAAATTCCAATAAAAAAACACTGCTAATAACAGGCCATGATACTGAATCACGCTCGTAGATCAAAAATGGGTATTTTGAAGCTGTCAACATTCAGATCATGCACTATGTAAGTCGCTCAGGTAGTTTATAGCAGACGACGAAATCATAAGATTTTGACCAAGCCTCGATCTTTCATTCTTTTTATCAATTTGTTACAGAAAGAATTGGGATTAAATATATAATATTCGGTGAGAACGTTAGATAATTTCATGATATGTAATATACAAACCTTCAATGTGGACAAAATAATCTAAAACATGTGGGAAGAAATGCTCAAGAGAACGGTAAAGTTTTGTTTTGATGTTTAGTCTATTCCACTTAGAGTTACTTCCCTTGTCTATCGTATGATATTGGCCGGTACCAGTAAATACTCCCCAGTACTTATCCCGTCCTTCATTTGCCTTATCACAAATGCCGTAGTTGAGCTACAATTGAGCTGTTTTCTCGCAAAAAAAAGTTGGTAGACTAAGTTCAACATCCAAGCATAGCTATGGCGTTGTGGATGGGCGAGACTGCAAATTTTCCCGGACAATTCACGGCTCAAATCCCCAAATGTACTAATTCCCGGACTTTTCATGGCCGGGAACGACCAGTATCTAATTCCCGGACTTTTCCCGTTTTCCCGGTTGTGTGGGAACCCTGCATTATGTAAAGTAAATTTCAAGCATGGAAACAGAGATGGAAACCTGATGACCTAACGTCAGGTAACATGAAGTGAGGTAACGTAAAGGCAAACAGTCCGGCATTTTTTATTGATTAAAAACCAAAACAATTTATAAAATCAGAATAATGTCAGAAAAAAGGTATATAATAAACATATTATGGATGAGGTCATACCATTTGATCACCCTCGACGCTTCACGTCTCGCGTGATCCAATGGTATGACCTCATCCACTCGACATGATACAGTACACCATATCAAGTTACTATTATAATAATATGTATTTATCAGTACAACAAGTGAATACACTAAATGCTCCTCAACTCAAATTCCTGCATCACATCAGGCAGGTGGTGATCCTGAACACAAGTTTTATAAAAGTGATATTTTATATAGCTAAGATACACATTTTGTGGATCAACTTAATATTTGCATTCTATGATTATCATTTTGGCAATCTAAAATGATCTTTCGATAAAAAATCAGTGTGTTCGCAGCCAACTCAATCAGTGCATATATGGGCCTCAACGCAAGAACCTGTCTTCGGGGTTTGCTAACAACAAATTGCAGACCAGCCTGCGCATCCCCACAGTCTGATCAGCCCCTTTGTTATTTGCTTATTGGAAAGTACATATCTATACTTGTTTTAAACAAATTTACTTGTTTTAAGCAAATTTTCAGTTTTCTAGCTAGTCCCTGTAGCTGAGCAGGCTAATTTTGGTATGAAATTTCAAAAACTCATTAAACTAAAATTCCGACTAAGATGTTTCTTACTTTAAGTCTCTCAGATGTTGTATTTATCATGCTAAGAAATGTTAAAATGCCAACAACTGGATAAATTTTGTGCTCAGCTGAGCTGAGCAAGAAAAAAAGTTTTATAACCTTGGGCCTGTTTAGCTCAAATCACTGATAACTCAGTGATAACCTTGGACTTTGAGTTAATAATCGTTTAATTGGGTAAAGTTCAAATTTCCCAAAACTCTGAACTTAAAAAAAGTTATCTCTCAAAACTTGCAGTATACTATAATATGCCTAATTCAGTATTTTATAAAATCTTGAATTCAGGAATAATCTGTGAGTGTACAATATTTGGCACAGTCAAAGTAGATGTCCAGTTGGCAGCTTCCGAAGCTTCACACTTTCAAACTTAAAATCTCCAATTTTCTAATCTTGACGCTTCCAATTTTCCAAACTTCTACAAGTCAGCTATTCTTCTTTCCGGCAAAGAACTGAAAAAGTAGGACAGAAACCATTTCAATTATTGACAGCAAATTTTCATATGGTGTTTTTTATGTCACAAATTATAATATCAATTTGATGGTTAACAGAAATGACATCTATTCATTTCTGTTAACCCTTTGTATACTAATGGATTCTTCCTGAAGATCTTCTTAACCTTTAAAAACAGTGTAGACCCTCATGAAATGCAGCATTAAGCTGCATTTCATCTGGGTCTTCAGTGTTTGCAAAAGTACTTGTAAAGGGGTTTCCGGAATACAAAGGGTTAGGTTACCTTTCCATCAACAGTACCTTAATTAGTCAGCGTATTTGCATATTTACCCAAATTAATTATCCAATAAGCAATTAAAACTAAATTGGTAGCGTAACAAATCGCAAGAGAAATTCCGAATATGCAATGCGAATAAATAGCAGTGCATACCGTCTTTTATCACTGTCACATCCATAAACTCCCCAATTTTCCGGTACAAGATAGACGGGAAGTATGTTTGGCACTATTGGGGTGTTTGCACTATTCACGGTTCGGTTATAGTTCAGAGTGGCTAAAAGAACACAGTCAACTGACTTGTTTTAATCAAAGTTTGCCCAAAATTGCTGCCAAGTCGAAGCGAGTGCGATATAAGGCTAATTTTGTGCAGCAAAGGAACAGAATAACGTTTATTGAAGTTGGTCATTGTTCAGGTAATCTTGATACTGTTATTAAACTGCTTTATAAGTGTGTCAGACCAGGATTCAGAATTGTATCCCATATTTTTAATGAAAATAGACATCCCTGATATCGAAACTGAGAGTAGCTTCCATTCGGGATCATGGAAAGTTTTAACATCTACAAAAATACCCAATTCAAAAAAAAAGCAAAATAAGCATTTCATAGAAATTTTGAATACCAAATTAAAATTTTAAATAGCCAAAATGAATGAAAAAGGAGTGAATAAAATACCCGATTACTCAAAAACTGATTAAGGTACTGCAACAAACTAACCTGTGTGCCAAGCAAAGTCTCAAGATCAGCCTGAGCATCCCCCACTTGAATTGAAGTCATTGGATAGTTAAGGTCCCCAGGTTATATTCATGTCAGGGTTCCCATAAAAATTCAAAAACATAATTCTATGATTTTTCCAGGATTTCCCATGATCAAAATGTAATTTCCATGACTATTTGATGCATGCATACTTTTAGCAGCTTCGTCACCACGCTGAGCATAAATACTGAATGCAGCCACAGTAATGTATTTAAATAAGCATGTGTGTAGACAATGCATGCAATTTGATATTAAAACTTGAAACCACCAGAAGCCAGGAAACCAGCTGTCAGCTTGTTTTCTGGCTACTGGAAGTTTTGTCAAATTATATCACAAATTCCATGATTTTTCCATGATTATTCAGGTTTTTTCGAATTCCATGATTTTTCCATGTATGGAACTTTTTTTTCTTGATTTTCCAGGTTTTCCATGATTTCCAGAGCTTGTGGGAACCCTGTCATGTGGATAGGGAAGGCTCAGATCAGACAGCACAGCAGCAGCTCAGTGGATAGAGGTGAATGTTTTCTAATTTTTCTAACACTTTTTTCTTAACTAAAATATGGCCTTTCATTCCAAAATTGCTTTAATACCACCACAGTACAAACAGTGTCGGCCCAGATCAGACTGCTCCTTCAAGAGCATGATCTGAATCTTCACTGTTTATCAGGCATCTAGTGTTCAAAATTTGATTCTTTACGTCCCAGTCAACATATTTTCAGCTATGTCGGGATGGGTCTTCCTGGGTTGAACATGTACTTTTGCTTATTTGATTTGTTTCTTTACGTCCCATCAACAATCTTTCAGTTATAAAGGGAGGGTTCTTCCTGGGTTGAACCAGTACTAAGCTAGGATTAATGTTCTTGCTCAAGGACACAACACAGTGAAGACGGTGAGGCTTGAACCAGCGGCCCCTTGGCCTCGAGTCAAGCACTCTACCACTGAGCCACTGCGCTCCCTTTGAACCAGTACTGAGCAGGAATTAATGTGTCTAGCTCAAAGACACAACAGGGTGCTGCCAGTAATGCTCTAACCTGCAACCCCTCGATCTCGAGTCAAGCACTCTACCACTGAGCCGCTACGCTCCCACCATCATTTGTTTTGTTTTGAAACATTGAATTCACTGAGCTAAGCAGTTTTAGGTAAAAATCAGTTACTTAATTGATGTTTTGCTGAAGACGGAATCAACTGTTTATGCAAATACCTTAGAAACTGCTGCAAACACTGGACCAAACGTGTCCATCTTCCGAAGATGTTTAGATATCCATCCTGGTAACTTGTTTACAGTACTGGCTCGGCTGTAGCGTCTATCCAGTAGTAAGATGGTGGCATAGTCTCCCTGATGGCGTATAGCTCGACCTTGAAATAAAGAAACAGGGCTAGCAATAAGTGCTATAGAGAAAGGGTTCATAAGTTTGTGTAAAATTCAAGGACTTCTTAAAACTTTTCCTACAGTTTTCAAGGACTACATGTTTATGAAAAATACTGATTTTCTTGTTAAAATTTGACTAAAATTTAAGTCTGGGATAATGAAGAAATTTAGCATAACAGTGTTGTGCCTTTATTTGGTGCAAAGCACATTATTTCCTTACTGATTTAGGTCTCTATCAACAGCGTTAAATGAGTTCCAATATAAATAGTAAAATTTAAGGACTTTTCTGGGCCTTAGTGCGATTTTCCCATACTTTTCAAGGCAGATTTAATTTTCAAGGATGTTTCAAGAAAACCTTCTATATTAAAGTACTTTTAAAGCCTGTGTGAACCCTGAAAGAACACAATGTGACTGTCAATTCCATTGCTATGTTTGGTTTTAGGTTATGGTCATGTCGAGACCAGAGATGCCGTGCCTAAATAGCACTCTTCAGGAATATGAAAGGCATTTTTCAGGAATCTGGGGACATTTACCCGAATGCCGCATATTTCGCCATAAAAGTACATAATTTCTTGTAAGATAAGCTTCAATATCACATGATACAGAATCCTCGTCCTCTCTCCCAATATAATCTGATGAATTTCTGCATCTACACAACGTTTTTTCCAAGGAATCCATTTTGTTCGTATCACAAGCGGGTTCTCAGACTCACAACTTTTTACCCACTAAAGTAACGTTTTTCCAATAAATTCTGCACAAACCAGTCTGTATTTTATTTTACTACCGGTGATCAGGTATACCCGGTGTAGAGGTTGGAGTAACCCCCCTTACTCTATCTGGTACCATTTTAAAATCGCTATTTCTGTAATTTTGATGTTCGAAATGGTAATGCGGAAACTGGCCTTACAAAATGGTATGATTCCACAAAAATCGAATGGTTGGCATCTCTGTGAGACGGTCAGTTCACCTAACCACCCGTTTCCTGGGCAAGCTTGACTAAGTGGTTAACCAGTACTTTGTGCACGTATGTTCGCTTGTAACTGACAACAACCCTTCTTGAATCAGCAGGAGGAGAATGGCCATAGGAATTATTTCATGATCAATCTCCACAAAAGTATGGGACCAGGCCGGGATCAAACTCACAACCCCTAGATCTGAAGTTGGACTCGCTACCGACTGCGCTACGGGACACTGTTAAAGCCAGAGAATTATTGAATCTGTTTCCTGCTTTAGCTTGGATATCTCTTCTTTTGAAAACAGTAAAGATCCGGATCAGAAGCCAGCTGATCAGGATTTACACTGTTCTATGCAGCATGCAATCAAATGTACAATTTCATGCTTATGCTATAGTCTGCTGACATTTTTCAAAATTATCTTTTTCATAAAAAATCTTTCATGAACACTATCAAAGTAACAAACAGTTTGGACCCAGATCAGGACTGACATTCTGTCAGTCCTGATCTGGGTCCAGACTGTTTGCCAAGGTCATCAGCACTCGACACAAGTGGTAGCTAGCAAAGAAGAGTTACCTAAACTCCATAAAAACCCCTATAAAGCAAGATTTATTGCAAATTCTAGTTCTTGTACGACAACAGAACTTTCTAAATTGTTAACCTCGTGTCTTACAGCTGTTAAAAAACATGTTATCAAATATTGTGAAAAAGTATATGAGAGATCCGGTAAAAACCTATTTTGGTCGATTAAAAATTCAGGTGAAATTTTAGATAAACTTAAAGCTAGAGGTTTCAATGCGACCAGTTTGTCTACTTATGATTTTTCTACTCTTTACACTACTTTACCTCATAATTTAATTAAAGATAAACTTATTGATCTTATTGAAAGAACCTTCCAGAGAGAAGGCTCTCCTTACCTTGCATGTAGTGACAGAAATGCATTTTTTACTTCAGAAAAACCTAACAAGCAAATTCAGAGAATTTATGTCCCCCGCCATTATTGTACACTTAAAAATGACTAAGTTCAAATTGCAAAAAAAGTGACAAAAAATAATCTCAGGATAATATCCAAACCACATGCATATCTTCAGATCATGACAAAAACATCTGTAAAGTTTCAAAAGAATCGGCATAAAACTGTAGGAGGAGTTGCGCACACAAGGTACCCAGTATCCATTAACTTTGACAGTAAAAACGCCAGAAAAATGCCTAAGTTAAAATAGCAGAAAAAGTGATAAAAAATAATTTGAGGATTATATCCAAACCACATGCATATCTTCAGACCATGTCCAAAACACCTGTGAAGTTTCAAAAGAATCAATATAAAACTGTAGTAGGAGATGCGCACACAAGGTACCCACTATCCATTCACTTTGATAGTAAAAATGTCAGAAAAATGGCTAAGTTCAACTGGCGGAAAAAGTGTTAAAAAATAATCTGAGGAATATATCCAAACCACATGCATATCTTCAGACCATGTACAAAACACCTGTGAAGTTTCAAAAGAATCGATATAAAACTGTAGGAGGAGTTGCGCACACAAGGTACCCACTATCTTTTCACTTTGATAGTAAAAACGCCTAAAAATGACTAAGTTCAAATTGCGAAAAAAGTGACAAAAAATAATCTCAGGATAATATCCAAACCACATGCATATCTTCAGACCATGACTAAAACATCTGTAAAGTTTCGAAAGAATCGGCATAAAACTGTAGGAGGAGTTGCGCACACAAGGTACCTACTATATTAGGGGGACGGAAAGACGGAAGGACGGAAGGACGGAAGGACGGAAGGACGGACGGAAGGACGGAAGGACGGAATGCCGAAAACTATGTCCCTCCGCTTTTCTTCGAAAAGGCGGGGGACAAAAAATATCATGCATGGTCGTGTCAAAATGTATGTGATGCGCTGACCTTTTTGTTGGACAACATTTTTATTCGATTTGGCACCAAGCTCTATAGACAAGTAGTTGGGATTCCTATGGGCACTAATTGTGCTCCCCTAGTTGCAGATTTATTCCTGTTTTGTTATGAAAGGGACTTTATGATGTCTCTTTCTGATGATAAGCAGGCTGATGTTATTGATGCGTTTAACACTGCTTCCAGATATTTGGACGATATTTTAAATATTAATAATGTTTATTTTGAAAATATGGTTAGTCAAATATACCCTTCAGAGCTCCAACTTAATAAAGCCAATGCCTCTGATACCGAAGCCGCATTTTTAGACTTGCATTTGTCAATTTCTAATGATATTGTTTCTACCAAAATTTATGATAAACGTGACGACTTTGATTTTGAAATTGTCAATTTCCCATTTTTAGATGGTGATGTTCCTCGTTCTACATCCTATGGAGTCTATATCTCTCAACTCATTCGTTTTGCTAGAGCATCTAGCTATGTTACTGACTTCAACACTCGCAATAAATTGTTAACTCAGAAACTTCTTAAACAGGGCTATCGGTATCATAAACTTGCAAAACATTTTCAAAATTTTATAGACGATACTTTGATTTGATTTCTAAATTCCAAGTTGGACTTAAATCTCTCTTGCGCCAAGGACTTTCGGAACCTGATTTCTATGGTGACTTGGTGTATAAGTTGAAGAAGATTGTTGGCTCTAATAATTTTTCAGCGCAGTTCATTAAAATAATTTCCCATTATAAAAAGATTGGCTATAACATTAATGTATTGCAACAGACTGCATGCTTGGTAGTCAACCCAATCACGGTTGGCACCTTTGCTTTCCTCTTTAATTGCACGCCGGTGGGTCGGACTTCAGACTCTATGATGGTTCCGACTTAAAGACTTATCTATTGATGAGATGGTAGGGGCCTGATGCTTTGGCTGTTTGTCGGGCCCCCCGGGGTTTACCTGTTGGATTTCTTTTGCTCCGGTATTCAGTTTAATTTACTGTTGAGTCCTTATCTTTGCTTTATCTCCTTGTTATATCTTGATTAATATGTTTTAGGAGATGATGCATTGATAAGTTAGGGGTCTTTCATGCAAACCAAATATCTATGTGTCTTGATCCACATCTGAATTAAGGGTGAGGTTGGCGCCGTTAAACCGGTTTAAGCCCTCCAGTAAAATATTTTACTGACCGTTCCAAGGCGGTACTTCTTTTGTGGATCTTTTATGTTTTTGTTCTGTCTTGTGTTTGCTATGTTTTGTGCGCGTCTGTTTATATGTGCTTCGTGGTCACCTGCTGGGAAAGGGCTGACCTCTTGGCTCTCGTTTGTGGTGTCTTCTGTGAGTTTGTCACTTTCCCATTGGTATCCTGGGTCAGGTGTGGTACTTGATTGTATCGATTCCTGATCTTTGCAACCTTACTTACTTTGATACAATTATCCCCTTTTTCTCACCTATGGACTGGTTGACAGCTTTCATACAGAGATTCTCATAATGGACTTGACCGGGGAGCTTACCTTCTTTGTTCTTGGGCTGAAAATTTATACACACCAGTTTCATTTTACAATGCAAACTACAACACAAACTAGAATCTTCTGCCTTGAATCCTTAATATGCTGTGATACATATGGTAACCTTTAACCCTTTCCTTCATGACTATTCATGCTAGACTCCACCCACTCTGAATAATTATATAAATAAACTTTCATTATAGTACATAGAACAAAGAAATTACTTGTCAGGTCCACTAGTGTAGGATCAGATATATCATATTTTGATAAGCAAATAGAGCAGACCCAGATCAGGCAGCTCTTGTAAGAGCTGCCTGATCAGGGTCTACTCTGTTTGCAAAAGCATTAAAAGGTGTCTCTATGAGGTAAAGGGTTAAAATGCTTACATACCATCCACTGAAGCCAACTACCTCGACTAAAAACTTGATAATCGCAGAGAGGTTGCAGGGCTTGGTAAGGCTTTATAACACAGTCAAACAAAACTTGAGCATGCACAAAAGACCAGCCATCACTAATTTTGATCACAGTCTGGTCGCAATGGCTTTCTAGAAGTTACTGATCATTGCTAACAAGTAGGTGACCGTAGCTGTCACTGCAAATCTTTGACAATCCATCCATGCATGCTGCAACCTGTCATAGTCTCGTCCGCCGTCAGTAGAAAGTTCATTGATAGGTGGCAGCAAGGTTACAAGATTCCAGAGCCGAAGCAAGAATTTAATGACAGAACTGCTGAAGACTGCTACCAATCACTCTGAACTGGTCACAAAAAAGCTAGTGAGTATGATCAGGAACTACCACAATCACACTAAAGCAACGTGAGGAAAAGCCACAGAACAGTAACAAGACACTAGGAAGACAAACAAAGTAAAGCAACCAGCTCTATCTTCCTTATCATGATGATTGCAAAACTAGTAAGGACCAAAAGCTATGCACAACAAAACATGGTACAAACATAGAACCCCACAATGGGAGCACAATAAACAATGAATCAACAACAACTGACCATCCCCTTAGAACAGACAGCAGCCTAAGTCACTGGGAAGGGGGGGGGGGGGCTAAATAATGCATTTTACTGGTACCAAATATTCACCCTAGATTCTGCTGTCGTTAAAATACAAAAATTGTTTAGTCCGCATGGAGGCTTCCTAATTATTGCAATGTATCATCACCAAAAAACAATCTAATCAAATTAATACGCTATGATGAAACAAAGAAAGGGCTCACGACTCACAGATAATTAGAGCTAAAGATAACCTCAAGTTGCAGAAGTCAAGAAGTAACTTGTCACTTATCCTATGGTAAGCAATTGCAGAAAGGTTGCTAACTTATCACTGACCTAGATGCAAAAGCTATCATTGATAGTATGGCGACTGATCAGCATCTTGGCCAATTAGTTGCAATGGTCGTAAGTTAGTTACAAAAGAAAGCAAGGAACTTAATATATTAAGTTAAAATATTCACAATTTTACCATTTTTATTAATCTTTAGTAATCTAAGCTATTTTTGTAGAAGGTCAATCAGTGACCATATCTGCAAAAAGTTTTTGAATTCTGATCACCTGTTTTAGAGAAATTTTAAGCATTGGTGGCCATATTATTTTGGTATATCAAAAGAAATTGGTGAAAAGCAACTTTTATTTTTGACATCACATGAGGCTACAGTAGCCCTCTAATGCAGGTAGTTTTTTTTTGCTCAGTTTAAGGTCTTACATCCAAGACAACAGCTATGGTCATGTTGAGACGGTCAGTTCGCCTAACCACATTTTTTCTGCAGCAATTAACCAGTATTTTGTGCCCATAATTTCGCTTTAACTGACAACCCTTTTTGAATCAGCAGGAGGAGAATGGCCATAGAAATTATTTCATGATCAATCTCCACAGAAGTATGAGACCGGGCCAGGATCTAACTCACCACCCCTGTATCTGCAGTCAGACTCACTACTGACTGCAATATGGGGCCTGTTAAATGCAAGTAGCTCTTTACTCACAAAATTGGCATTGAGATAGTCCATCTTTTCTTTAAGTTCTGGAGACTTTATGTTAGGATAGGGCATTCCGATCATCATAACACATCTAAAATGACAAACAAGCACAGGTTTAGAAAATTGTTTTTGAAAATTGTAAATATTTTCTTACCCATCAGTTTTAACATATGTTTTGGGTGCTCAAAAGAACCGTCTCCTTGAGACGGATCTTTTGAGTACCCACAACATATGTTTTGGTTGAGAAATCAGAAAACTAATTTTTTGGTACATACCCTTAACTAAAGGCCTGAACAAGTTATGCCTATTTTTTCTTCGGCTGCTAATCGTGACCAAATGTTGTATGCTGGTCCTTTTATTTCAACTCTGTAGCAAACAGTGTGGACCCAGACCAGACTGCTCTTCTGAGAGCAGTCTGATCTGGGTCCACACTGTTTATCTGTATGCCTAAATCAGTCCTTGACGTAAGCATTTACACGCAGCAGATACCTTCAGCAGATGCAATTTTTCAGATGCTTTTTTTAATAGCAGGCTGTTCGAAGCCATTGTCCAATGAACCAGAAAACATGTTCACATGCTGTTTGAACATGGGGTTTAACTTGCAATACTTAAAATAAGCCCCAAGTTGTTTGCAGGACATTAACTTTATATATACGAAATTGATCTGGTGTACTGTATCACATCCATGAGATGTGATACTGTATGCCAGATCAAAAATTACAATTATAATAATATGTGTATTATATACCTTTTTTCTGACATTATTCTGATTTTATAAATTGTTTTGATCTTTTAATCGATAAAATGTGGAACGTTTGCCTTTACACGCCGTCACGTCATGTTACGTGGCGTTAGGTCATCATGTTTTCCATCTCTGGTTCCATGCTTAAAATTTACTTTATGTAACATTGCCTCAAAAGCAGGTAACCGACATTAGCCTCATTTTAAAGGATAGTGATATGGAATCAGAAAACCTCAGTTCGCTGATCTGGCTTTCTGTATCAGATGGCCAGAAAACAGACAGTTCAAAACTGGTATCATTTATAGGTATAAAATAAAATGTCAGAAAAGAGTTAACAAGCTAACACCACTTAGTTTAGTGAAATTCAGTGTAAGTAAAAGGATATTTTACTGTTTTAGCAGTGCTTTCAGTGTCATTTTGGTTGAAATCCAGTAAAATATGCAAAAATTACAATCACACATGTTTTCTATTCATTGCATTTACACTTGTTGGGATCTTTAGATGATGTTTGTGCACTTGGTCTAGTGGCCTGATGTTCAAATAGCTTCATCGGGACTCTGTTTGCTTCTCTGACAAGCATTTTGGGATTCCCATGTCTTGATAACCAGCATTCATTTCAGAACAGAAAGAAAGAAGTTTTTTTTTGTTTGTTTGATTTGATTCTTTACTTCCCATCAACAATCTTTCAGTTAAACAGGGACGGGTCTTCCTGGGTTGAACCAGTACTAAGCTAGGATAAATGTGTCTTGCTCAAGGACCACAATGCAGTGATGCCGGTGAGGCTCCAACCCGCGGCCCTCCGGTCTCGAGTCAAGCACTCTACCACTGAGCCACTGCGCTTCCGAAAAAAAGTGTTTGAAATTTTAGAACATTTATCATAAATGATGTCCAGCGCTTCAGATTTTTTTTCATGATTGGTGGGCCGAAGTGACCCATGGAGCAAAAAATGGTGGGTCATTTTCTGAAATGATGGGCCCAACCATATCAAACTAACCACAGTTGGCATTTGGGTAGTGCTACTACATGTACACACTGACACAGACACTTGTATGCATATGTACATTGACTGCTGATTATATAGTAAAACCTTTTTTAAGCTGCCACCAAAAAAAGAAGACCAATTATCGCTTAATGTAGGTCAAAAGTATTGCAGAATGCTCCAAGGGGAGCATTCTGCAATACTTTTATACTTCATTAAGCTACCATTTGTTATTAAGATCTTTGTTTTTTGTCTTTTTTGAGTGGCTGCTTAAGACATGTTTTACTGTATTGACTACCTACATGTACTTTCCGTTTTGTGCAGTTTGTAGACTCACTGTTAGATGAATATTTTTATTAGAATTAGATATTTTCACAACTAAAAAGGATGGGTCCACTGCCTTGGAAAGTGATGGGGCCATATTTTGAAAACATGCGACAATGACCCGGGCCCACTATAAATCTGAAGGCCTGGATGCCTACCTCCCTAAATCATCGGAGAAGTTGATACCTTCGCTCATCTTTCCACCGACAACACAGAACAGAATAGACCCTGTTAGACTGCCACTGCATTTCTGAAACATGAATAAACAAGCAAATTCAGAGAATTTATGTCCCCCGCCATTATTGTTTATTATTTAAATGAGAAAACTGCCAGAAAAATGGCTAAGTTCGACTAGCGGAAAAAGTGATAAAAAGTAATCTGAGGATTATATCCAAACCACATGCATATCTTCAGACCATGTCCAAAACAACTGTGAAGTTGCGCACACAAGGTACCCACTATCTTTTCACTTTGATAGTAAAAACACTTAAAAATGACTAAGTTCAAATTGCAAAAAAAGTGACAAAAAATAATCTCAGGATAATATCCAAACCACATGCATATCTTCAGATCATGACAAAAACATCTGTAAAGTTTCAAAAGAATCGGCATAAAACTGTAGGAGGAGTTGCGCACACAAGGTACCCAGTATCCATTAACTTTGACAGTAAAAACGCCAGAAAAATGCCTAAGTTAAAATAGCAGAAAAAGTGATCTTCAGATCATGACAAAAACATCTGTAAAGTTTCAAAAGAATCGGCATAAAACTGTAGGAGGAGTTGCGCACACAAGGTACCCAGTATCCATTAACTTTGACAGTAAAAACGCCAGAAAAATGCCTAAGTTAAAATAGCAGAAAAAGTGATAAAAAATAATTTGAGGATTATATCCAAACCACATGCATATCTTCAGACCATGTCCAAAACACCTGTGAAGTTTCAAAAGAATCAATATAAAACTGTAGTAGGAGATGCGCACACAAGGTACCCACTATCCATTCACTTTGATAGTAAAAATGTCAGAAAAATGGCTAAGTTCAACTGGCGGAAAAAGTGTTAAAAAATAATCTGAGGAATATATCCAAACCACATGCATATCTTCAGACCATGTACAAAACACCTGTGAAGTTTCAAAAGAATCGATATAAAACTGTAGGAGGAGTTGCGCACACAAGGTACCCACTATCTTTTCACTTTGATAGTAAAAACGCCTAAAAATGACTAAGTTCAAATTGCGAAAAAAGTGACAAAAAATAATCTCAGGATAATATCCAAACCACATGCATATCTTCAGACCATGACTAAAACATCTGTAAAGTTTCGAAAGAATCGGCATAAAACTGTAGGAGGAGTTGCGCACACAAGGTACCTACTATATTAGGGGGACGGAAGGACGGACGGAAGGACGGACGGAAGGACGGAATGCCGAAAACTATGTCCCTCCGCTTTTCTTCGAAAAGGCGGGGGACAAAAAATTATGGTTAACTAAAATACCCAGTTTAAGAGGCTGGATTTTGCTTGTTTGTTTCGTTTAAGGGTTATACGTCCCAGTCAACAGCTATGGTCATGTTGAGACAGTCAGTTCACCAAAACTAACTTTTTTTTGCTTGTAACTGACAACAGCCCTTCTTGAATCAGCGGAAGGAAGGAGAATGGCAGGATACCTCTCACCAAGTTTAGGTTCAATCCAACATAATTGAGCCGTGACGTGTGATTTCCAACAATGTGGCATTTTGACATGAATAGACCCGGATGAGCCAGTGCAGCCTCCTTTTAAACTTAGAAACTCCAAATGATGTTGGGTCAGTAGCTTAGCACTAGCAATGGCTCTGATCAGACTGTGCGTATGCACAGGCTGATCTGAGGCATTGCTGGTCGCACATACCACATTGTTAGAAATCTCCTGCCAAGACTCATGTGGTTCAGAAGCAGATATCCTTTGAAGAATTTCAATATGGATGCAACAGCTACCATCTTGGATATCCAAACAGAACATATTAAGCATTTCTAAATATACATAATGCCCCGATGCCCTAACCAAGTTTCAGTTCAAGCCTACAAGGGATGTCATCATTTGAAGAATTTCAAGTTGACTGCCATTTTGGATATCAGATCGTTATGATTTTAGTAATTCGGAATCTCCATGAGGCCCAAATACCATCTATCAAGTTTATCTTTGATGTTGTTTGAAGTATTTCATGATGGCTGTGTCTTGGATATCGAAATCAAAAATTTTAGCAATTCTCAATCACCATATTGCCCTGATGCCTCCCATCAAGTTTCGGTTCAATCCAACATAATTATGGTTTAGGAGGAGATTTCAAGATGCAGTTGTCCAGATAAGAGTGCGTAAATGAAAACTATTTATCTTATTCCTCAACCAAAACATATGTTGTGGGTACTCAAATGAACCATCTCAATGAGACGGTTCTTTTGAGGACCCAAAACACATGTTTAAACTGATGGATAAGAAAATAATCACAATTTTACACTGAATTTTTTTGCTTAACTGGCCCTATGAAGATCATTTTAGCAATTCTGAATCTCCATGTTGCCCAGATGTCTCCCAACAAGTTTCAGTTCAAACTTATGTATTGTTTGCGAGGAGATAACATTTGAAGAAATTTCTTGGATTTAAGAAATAAATTCAATTTTTGGACTTCATAGAATCATGAATACTTCTGGTCTCTAGCAAAGTAAGTGAAGCACTTCGGGCACTTAATTTGCAAGGGACCCAAAGTATTCATGATTCCATGAACAGACCAAAAATTTAATTTATTACTTTTATTTATATTCTATTATAAATATCTAATATATAGAAATTAGTTATATTTAGGAAACAAAACAGTTTTCTATTTAATATGTAATCTTATTAACGGTTTTGTTGGATTGTAAAACGGAAAAGCAGAACAGCCAGTGTGAACACAGACAGCCAATGGAGCAAACAAGAGGCTTATTTTGCATGTGAGAGTCAGGTGTGGCTTGCTGTCAGTCACAACACCAGTGTCACTTCTGGTGAATGAATTCGATGTTCGAAGCGTATTGCACAAATTTATGAGGTTTATTTATTTCATGAGGTTATGAACGGTTGCAAAAATCTAAAGATTCATTAAAGGCTTGCTTTGAAAATGTAAATATAGTGGAATGAAACTATTTGAGCAATTCTGAATGTTCATGATTCCATGAGTACTTACTTGTATACAGTCTGTATATTCAGTGAGTACTTGATCAACCTGTCCTGCTCTCTTTGGTTCTCTCAACACCTGGAAAATTAACCAGGGAATAAGCTAGGGGGAGACTAGGGCGAAATAGTCCCCCTAGGGGCCGAAATTTTGCACTAAATGCGACCCAGGGAGAAGTGGGAGACTCCCTAAAAAAAATAATTTTTTTTTTAGGTGATAATCTTCTACCATTGCGTCATATTTCTCCTTCCATTTAATGGCAATAGTATGTGTAATGGCTAATTTGCTTCTAAACTGACAGAAAATGCTGTAATTGTGTACTATAACTTCTCCCTATCTGACTGTCACTTCTCCCTAATTTTCCTGGATGGAGATCACTTTTCCCTACTGTCAGGGCCCAGCTTGAAGAGTGTAGGACAAAAGCCCACTAGGACAAAAGCCAACAAGGACAAAAGCCCACTAGGACAAAAGCCCACTGGGACAAAACCCACTAGGACAAAAGCTCACTAGGACAAAAGCCCACTGGGACAAAAGCCCACTAGAACAAAAGCCCACTAGGACAAAAGCCCACTTATATGCATTTAACAGGGATAGGTTTGAACTGATGGACAAACCTTAGGGGGGGGGGGGGGGGGGGGGTACTCTCATTTTTTCTTCATATGTAGGCTCGAGCACAGCATCTACCATTCACCCAAAAAAATATTAGGAATTTCAAGCACCCCAAATAAATATTTGAAATTATAGCAACCCAAAAAATATCCTCCATTCTGTACCTTGACCTTCAGAAAAGACCCTAAAATGCATAGAAATGACCTCTAAATATAGTCCAATTTTGTGATGACCCCCCCAAAATATCCATAAAATCTTCATACCCCAAAAAATATTCAGTTTTCTGAAAACCCCCAAAATATTGATATTCAAAGTTTTGACCCCCCCCCCCCCCCCCATCACTGGTGGACAAACAGACAGGCGGACCTAAGATGAAGAGTCTCCCTTCTTCTCAAATCTGCAATTTAAAACTTCTAATTTTGTTTGGCACCTCTCATAAAAGTGCATTCGGGAGTGAGTGGCTCAGTGGTAGAGTGCTTGACTCGAGACCGAGGGGCCGTGGGTTCGAGCCTCACTGGTCAAGCACTCTACCACTGAGCCACTGCCCTCCCTGTGATTCTGTTGTAGTTTATTCATTGTTTGTTTTTGCTCCCATTGTGTGTGTGAATTTTGTTTTAGGTCTTGTTTTGTGATGTGGTTCTTCACACCGGATAGGCGGCTATCAAAAACATTAATACTATCAACGAAAGTAAATAGAAAATTGTTAGAAACAGAGTTTTTGATTGCCATTAGTCGCCTTACTGGCGACAAATGGCAATCAAAAACACTGTTTCTAGCAATTTTTGATCCGCATTCGGCAATTGCTAAGAGCGTTTTCGATTGTCACCTATCCGCTGTGTTCTTAATGTCCTTTCAAGTTTAGCAAATCTTGTTTCGTATGGAAGAGAGAGCTGGTTGCTTTACTTTAATTGTGTTGTAGCTGTCTGTGTTCTGTGTCTCTTTCTCATGGTCCTGTGGGTTGGTCTGCAATCTGTGATTGTGGCATTTCTTGGTCATACTTACTTCTTGCACATCAAGCCCCACTGGCTAGGTCTACATGGCCGTTTTAAGGCACCATTCTTTGCAAATGTGATAAGTACAGTAAAACCTGTGTAAAATGGCCACTCAAAAATGGACAAAACAAAGATCTTAATGACAAATAGTAGCTTAATGAAGGTCAAAAGTATTGCAAAATGCTCCCCTTGGAGCATTCTGCAATATTTTTGACCTGCATTAAGCGATAATTGGTATTGAAAACCAGTTTTCGGTGTTTTTGAGAGTGGCTGTTTTACACAGGTTTTACTGAAGCATAATATCTAATGGACAGGGCTATTTTAAAAGACGCAACGATAAATTTCTTAAATAGCCTTGAGGTTAAGAAAACCAGGCCTTTAGTTAAGAGTGCGTACCAAAAAAAAAAAAAAAATTCTTATTTCTCAACCAATGTTGTGGTTACTCAAATGAACCTTCTCAATGAGACAGTTCTTTTGAGCACCCAAAACATATGTTCAAACTGATGGGTAAGAAAATAATAACAATTTTATGCTCAAAAATTTTGTTTATCTAAACCTATGGAATAGTAGAGGAGCCAGGGTTCAAAAATGTCAAAAATAAGCATTTAGGTATGTCCCCTTTTTAGCAGAATTTTCACTTGTTTTATCCTTTAGTACATAGTATAGGCAGTATGAAACCAGATGTTGCAATCAATTTAAGTCTTGCAAACATACCTGTAACAGTGTGTTTAATACGTTACCCCTCATTTTCTTAAAAACAAAAATATGTAATTAAGTCTATTTAGGTAGAAGTTGAAATGTTTAAATGAACAAAACATTTATGCAATCTGTAAGAACATGCTATTCTCTGAACATATTGATGTTTTTAAAAGGTTTTTTGGGTCCATTTTAATGTCATTTACGTTACATTTTCAACTATACCCTTAAAATAATTGATATTTTGTTAAAAAGTTTCATTTGAAAAAATTTTCAATATGTGTTTAACTTCAGGATAACATGTTTTTAAATGAGCGTTAACTGACCATTTCAAAACTGCAAACAGATACATTCTAACATGAATACTTTTTCAGTTATGACCTGTTTAATTAGATGACCATAGATAAAACTTTATATAAGTTTAGAGCCTCTTAAGTTAGAAAATAAGCATGCATTTTTTTCTGTTAGTTTTTAAACACCTTATGATAATTGTTTTGATATCACCGACTTTAGAGACTTTACTTAACAACATTTTTGAGGTAAAATATCATTTTGTTGTTCGATTTTCAATATGTAACGTATAAAACAAAGTTGAAGACAAACAAATATTGCTTAATCGCTTAAATTATACATCACTGGAACGTTCATTTCATTAAAAGGGGGGGGGGGGGGGGGGGGCTGTGTTTGATAGGCATAAAAAGAGCATTTGCTCCAAAAGAAGAAGTAATCAGTATTAATTAGGAGACTGTGCAAATATGGTTGTAATTTTTTTCTTTTAAGCAATGGTATAATTCTTGACTTAAAAACAAAACACTGTTTTCTATTTTTTCTATGTTATGTAATGGAATTTATAAACTTATAAAATGATAAGTCTGATGCAACATCTCAACTAGGATACATTCCCTTAAGCTTGTTCAGTCAAATTTGTCAAAGTAACATATATAACTATAAGTAAACGAAATACATCATGATTATATATTTGTCTCAACCGTTTTTCATATACAAATGAGCCTGAAAACCTTAAAATAATTTAGATATTTGCCCATTTGTTTCTTTTAATTGAGCAAAACAATCTAATAAGCTATTCAGAAGCAGCCAAAGCTTTGTGTCGAACCTGTTGACACTCATCACAATATATAAAATAGTAAATAACATATCAGTTCTATCAAATCAGATTCATTTATGATAAATTATCTAGGAATTTCTGAAATTATGTGTGGATGTTGGAAACTTTTTTAATGTTGTTCCTTTTGGTTATGGAGTTTTGTGTCTGGCCTTTGTTTTCTAATTTGTTTCTAGTTCAGCAATCTCCTTGAAAAGGAAGAGAGCTGGTTGCTTCACTTTAATTATATAGTAGATATCTGTGTTCCGTGTCCCTTCCTTAAGGTGCAGTGGGTCATTCAGGAGTCTGTGATTGTGACATTTCCTAGTCATGTTCACTTATAGAAAGAAGACGTTTTCTGGCAACCTAGAAAGCATCACTCCTTTACGAATATATAAAATAAAATGTTGTTTACGTTACATTAAATTTAAGGAAACATAAGTGTTTATTATCAATTATTCTTTAAGAGAGTGGCTCTGTTATGCAAATTGTTTAAGCCACATCTATTTCTGCATGTATCAAAACTCAGATGGTGAATTTTGAATTTATTCTAGCTATGAACTTTAATTTCAGCTCATTTTTAACATGGCTTTCATTGTTTGATTAATGAAACTGATAGTCCTTTCACCTTAACACCACTAATCATTTGTCAAAGCAATGCAAACTTTAAAACTGAATGGGTTATTTAAAATGAATTATTGTCGTTGACATTGGGGAAATCATAAGGATGGGTTTCGCATGGCAAGGCAGTGACCATATCCAAGAAATCTGGATTTCTTCAGTTGTAATTTACGATACCAAATTTACTTGATAAAATTTCAACAGAGAGAAAATGTTTAAGCCACATTTAACTAGGACGCATTGAAATTACCGTTTAAAAGATAATTTACGTTAATCAGAATGTTGATAGGAATAGCAATACCTTAGAGGAAAAAATAGCAGTCATAAGATCAAACTTAGTTTTAGCAATTTGTGCTAAAATAGCTGATGTTATGTTCTATCATAATACCATAGCCGTCATTGGACCCCATTTTAAACAAACTGTTGCAGGATTCCTGTCAGTTGATTCCTTTTATGTGTGTTAAATAATAGCTGAGTTGTAAACACATCAGCGTAAAGAGACAAAAAGACATATATTAAATTATCTACTTTTCTAATAAAATAATAATTATATGGACAATAGAGAAGGCACAATAGTTAAGATTATTACTTACACAAATAATAGTTTAACATGTTATGCTAAGAAAGTATGCATAAACTTAACAAATAGTACGTATGCATGTTTAATTTGTCTGTCGCTCTTTTTATCAATCGTCTGCATAAGAAATTGTATTTCTTTTGATTTGTAAAAGTATCATGATACATCTCAGATAGTGATTATATTATCTCTATTGTCAATTGCACTATATGTAAGTATGATACAGCATAGCATTTGTTGAGTATACTATCTGAAAGTATTCTTTGAAAGTAGCATTAGTATGGATTTTGTTTCTATTACATGAACTATCAATATACCATAAATATAGCATCGTTTGACAAGTTGGTAAATGTTTTATGGGTATTAATTAGTTAGTTTTAAGGACTGAATGACAGTTGTTATGATTACTTATTGTGAGTGTAAAAAATAAATAGTGTCCTGCTGAATAAAACAAACATTCAAGCAGATTCTATCACGTATGCTGATAAGCTATATAACTAAAAAGCAAACGTCTGCAAACATTCTGGAATATATGATCAATCAAGTCCTATTCTAGAAAGTTGTTTACTAACAATGCAGGGGAGCTTTTCCAACTTATTAACAGACATGTGTATTAAGATGGTAATTTAGAATAAATGCTGTCCTATTCATTGCTTCACAAAGTGTAGAACCAGGCAACACAATAATTAAAGTAATGATCTTTATAGTTTTGTTACCAACATAAATAATACTCTTTTTTCCAAAGTGGGCACCCTGTAGATACTAAAATAGTATAACCCCAAGGATAGCTTAGCTGGGTGCTAAATCAGAGACAAAAATCATCACGATTTCCACAAACTTCAGTTTTGTTGCATATGACACCGATGAAGGTATCTTAAATGTTTCACTTCTTGATTTGGACTTCTGTTTGGAATATCTTACATGTTTTAGAGTTTTGAGGTATATTTTGTGCCTTATTGTTTTAAATATAGCTGCTGTAACGAATAACTGTTTATAAATGCATATATTTGATGGCTTTAACAATGTGTGATGGATCTGACTATGTTACTGCTTGCTTTTAATTTATTCATTGAGCTGTTGACGGTAAAAGAAAATGTCTTGTATATGTCATTTAATGCATAAAAGAAGCAATTACATGGTAGTGGCACATATTTTAAAGAATCATCAACTTTTTGAAACAATTTAGTTATGAATAATAAATATGTATCAATATCATATTTACATGATTCCTAAAACAAATACTTAATTGCATTTATGTGCTTTATTTTCAAGTTTTTCCCTTTAAACCAAATACGATTTTGTTGATGCTGCATCTCATTGATATTAATTTTTTTAAAATACAATATTTCCAATCTAATTTTTAGCACTAAGATGGTAGTCAATTTCATTTTCACCTACTAGCTGTTTGAACGCATATACACATAACATTGCACAAAAAATTGTTTTAAAAGAACGTAACGTATATAACACAACTTCAAGGTGCCTAAACTAATATTATTCTGCTATTAAGCTGCATCTAATTAAAATATCAATCATAACAATATGTAAGAAAACGATGCAAGTGATAATAACACTATACTAAGAATTTCCTTATAATCTAATGGTAACGTATTAGACTTGGCTATTGCATGGTTAATGTACTTGTTCATCAAAAGCTTACAGACATTTTATAATACATGAAGTAGCTAAGAAAATCATAATGTACAAAAATCTCCCTCCACAAGTCTTTTGGCAG
Organism: Loripinus fragilis; assembly: GCA_964019695.1. Taxonomy (NCBI): domain Eukaryota; kingdom Metazoa; phylum Mollusca; class Bivalvia; order Lucinida; family Lucinidae; genus Loripinus; species Loripinus fragilis. Next base: position 20,007,282 of record OZ026521.1, read on the forward strand.
TCCATGGCCAAGTAAATAATTGTAATATATTTGAATTTAAGTAACGTATATAACAATTACGTAAGCGTTAGTCATTTGAACTTATTGTCAGTTTGGTGCTTTTAATTCAGTAACTGTAAAGCAATATGCAGACAGTAGGAAATGTGACCTATCTGGTCTAAATAACTTTTCTTCTCAGTAATGTAGCGCATAGCCTATTACATGAAACCTGCATGAGGGTAGCTATGGTTACCCCATAAATTAACATCTTTTGCAAGACTTAAAATTTGTGCAATATCTGTTTTCACACTTCTGAAACAACATACTAATTGATGATATAGTCTAAAATTCTGCTACTTTGCGGCCACTTTTTTCCAATTTTTGAATCTCTGGCTCCCCTACTAGAAAACAGTTTTTTTAAACCAACCCTTTTCTTTGCTGCCAGTCTTGTTATGACACCAGATTTCTCCCAGTGGTTGTAGACTAATTTCTCATACTCATAGGATGGGAAGAAGCAGATAACTCCCCCTGGCATGATGTTACATAGGTTACACACCAGGCGGCCAACCTCATCCAACTGAAAATAACAAGAATAAACAAGAGTTACTCCCCCTGGAATGATGTTACACAGGTTACACACCAGGCGACCTACCTCATCCAACTGAAAACAACAAGAATAAACAAGAGTTACTCCCCCTGGAATGATGTTACACAGGTTACACACCAGGCGAACAACCTCATCCAACTGAAAACAACATGAATAAACACTGATTACTCCCTCTAGAATGAAATTACACAGGTTACACACCAGGCGACCTACCTCATCCAACTGAAAACAACAAGAATAAACAAGATTTACTCCCCCTGGAATGATGTTACACAGGTTACACACCAGGCGAACAACCTCATCCAACTGAAAACAACATGAATAAACACTGATTACTCCCTCTAGAATGAAATTACACAGGTTACACACCAGGCGGCCAACCTCATCTAACTGAAAAAACAAGAATAAATGAAAAAAGTCAATAAGCAATGCTTATTAGATACCCCCCGCACAGTAAGAGTCAGTGAAAAAACTTGGCAAGTTATAGTTCAAACAAGAAGACCTTAGTTTTGATAAGAAGATTTCAGTAGTATCTGTGCAAACAAAAATTATAAACTCCTTCATGCATATGTTCAATGTGTCTACATTGTATCGACAAAGTATCAAATTGTTCCATCAAAAGCTGTAGTAGGAGTTGATCGGCCCATGAAGGCACCAACTATGCATATACAAAAGCCTAATAAGGGAAAAATTGTCTAAGTTCTCACAGCTGTCATTTCGTCAAAAATTATTTTTTCTGAACAAAACTCCTTCATGCATATGTTCAATGTGTTTACATTGTATAGGTAAAGTATCAAATTGTTCCATCAAAAGCTGTGGTAGGAGTTGATCGGCCCATGAAGGCACAATCTATGCATATACAAAAGCCTAATAAGGGAAAAATAGTCTAAGTTCTCACAGCTGTCATTTCGTCAAAATTTATTTTTTCTAAACCAAACTCCTTCATGCATATGTTAAATGTATCTACATTGTATAGGTAAAGTATCAAATTGTTCCATAAAAAGCTGTGGTAGGAGTTGATCGGCCCATAAAGACACCGTCTATGCATATACAAACACCTTATTAGGGAAAAATTGTCTAAGTTCTCACAGCTGTCATTTTGTCAAAAATTATTTTTTCTGAACTAAACTCCTTCATGCATATGTTCAATGTGTCTACATTGTATAGGAAAAGTATCAAATTGTTCCATCAAAAGCTGTGGTAGGAGTTAATTGGCCCGTGTATTGCCTATAATAGCATAAGCATAAAGCACTATATTAAAAGCCATTTAGAACTACAAAGGGAAATAACTCTAATAGAATTGGCCCCTAGCCCTTACTTTTTTGTCTAAAGTATTTGTCTTGCATATATGAACATGTTTGCAAGGTTTGATGAAAATCCAGCAATGACTCTTCGAGTTATTAAGGAAACAAAGCGTTACGGACGGACGGACGCACGGACGGACGTGAAAACAGTATACCCCCTACAAAGTTTGCGGGGGGTATAATAAGAGTTACTCCCCCTGGAATGACATTACACAAACTGCACACCAGACGGCCAACTTTATCAAACTGAAATTCAATAATAAATAAGAGTTACTCCCCCTGGAATGATGTTACACAGGTTACACACCAGACGGCCAACTTCAACAAAATGAAAAACAAGAATAAATGAGAGTTACTCCCCCTGGAATGATATTACACAGGTTACACACCAGACAGCCAACTTCATCAAACTGAAAAATAAGAATAAACAATGATTACTCCCCCTGGAGGCTAAACACCAGATGGCCAACAAACAAGAATAAACAATGGTTCGTATAAGCAATGGTTACTTTCCTATACACATGGTTATACCCCCTGGATGATGTTACATAGGTTAGAAAAAAAACTGTTTAAACGATGGTTATAATTTCCTATAAATAATGGTTACTCCCCCTGGAATGATACATTGTATCGTTCTGTCGGTCCAGCAACAGCAGATGACAAAAGTTGCTGCTAGCAAAGAAAGCAAATCTAATTTTTCAAAATTCTGGCTAGTGTCTGTTGCTAAGCAGGCTGGTTTGACTTTTGTTGCAAACCCAAGCAAGGTGTCTGCTGGCATGGCTGCTCGTGCCAGCTGCTGATAATTTTTGCAAACCATTCAGACCCAGATCTGGATCCAAAAAGTTTGACACTGATAGTATTCTTGAAATTGTTTTAGGAAATCATTAATTTGGAAGAAAAGAAAAAATCATGATTAGCATTCCAAATTTTCACAGCATGCAAAGGGTTAATTTGAGCCCAGGACATAAGAACTTTTTAGGACATTTGTCCATAAAAAAAGACACATGACCCAAACTGCTGCTAATGAAATCAAATCCATGTCAGGATGACATTCTGGTACATTATTTCCTTATTTCCATGAAAAAAAAAGTTTTTTTTTTTTTTTAGGAATTTAGCTATACTGGGCAGACAGGTTTCAGTCATACTGGGTACATACAAACATAATACTGTACTCACATTCATGTTCAAGGAGAGAACCACTACTGTTGCCAGAGGTATATTCTTAACTCTTTGCCTACTACTGTCATCTGCTGACAACCTTTGCAAACAGTTTAGACCCAGATCAGGACCAACAAAATGCCCAGACAGATTTGAACCGAAACTGTTTGACACTTGGAATGGTATTCCATAATGAATTTTTTTCAAAAAGTTACATATTATAATATTGAAAAAAAATCAGCAGACGACAAAAGAAGCATGTAAAATTACCGAACTTGCAAAGATTTAATTAGACTAATTCAATGCAAGCAGATGATTCACATGAAATATCAAGTCCCACTTTTTGTCTCCTGGGAAATTTTGTATGCTTTTTTGTTTGACAACATTCTTTAAAATTTCTTTCAGATTGTTGGGCCTGATCTGGGTTCAAACTGTTTGCCAAAGTTATCAGCAGACGACACCAGCATGCAATGAGTTAACCACTTTCTTCTTTCTAATACTTGGGATGGTCCATTGTGTGTATATAGGGATGTCAGGTAATGATTTTCAAAAAATATTACTTTGTTTGACTGAAAATCTTTTTTACCTTAACAGTGTAGACCCTGATGAAATGCTGCATCATGCAGCATTTCATCTGGGTCTTCACTGTTTGTAAAGCAGTCCCCCACACTATTTGGATCCAGATCAGGCAAGACATTTTGTCGAGCCTGAGAGCCTGATCGATCTGGATCCAATCTGTTTAGAAATGTTTTCAACAGCAAGAGGGCTAATGTCCCTCTGTACCAAACCTAGTGTCAATGAACTTTTTGAAAACTCATGTACCTAAGTGAACTAATGTTGCACCATCCAAAAACACTAGCACTGACTACATGTAGTCTTTTAGATTTTTACAATTGCATGCTGGGTAATTTTTCATGCTTTTAATGTCTGCTGACTTTTTTCAAAATTAACCTTTTCAAAAAATTCTTTCAGGAACACTATCAAAGTGTCAATCAGTTTGGATCCAGAGCAGGACTGATGTGCTGTCCATATTGGTTTTCGCAAAGGTTATCGAAAAGTTGCGGCTAGCATGCTCATAGGTTAGAACATTTCTGTTTTTAGGGGTGAAAAAAAAAAAGATTGGGGTCTTGAACCTGTCATTAAGAACAAAAGATTGACTGCTTTGTGGTCAACTATGGAATTTAGAAAGGTTATAGCAATCTGATCTGGGTACATGCAAGTTAATTCACCCTTAAAGGTCCAATCACAACTGCAGCAGACGACAAATTTTGCAATATCTTCCAATAAGGTATGATATTTCAGCAGACGATTCTCATGAAATATCATGCCTTATTTGTTATTTTTTGAAAAAGCAGCACCCTTATCCTGCAAAAATATTTTGCCCTGAAAATGTTGTCTTCTTTGACAACATCTGCTGCATATATGAATAAACTACGTTTAAGTCTACTTTCATCCAAGGAAGCAAACACTATGACCCCCCCACCCCCCCCTGGAGTCTGATCTGTGTACAAATGTATGCAGTAAGTACATAGAGAGGCTGTGAATGGCAGGAAAATGGGTAAAACATGTATTAATGAAGTAATCAAAGCACTTGGAGAACCATTGTCACAAACAGGAAGCATGCTAGCACACACTAACCTGTCGCCTTTCGCTCGGTGCACACTGGGATTGAACCGCCATTTTTATTAAAAATATATTCTGCGATCACTGCTTGTAAGACTCAGGGCTTTACATTCAGAAAATATTGACTAAAAGAGAAATGATAAACTGTCAAAAAAATTAACTTTTTGCTATTTTTAACAATAAATTCTGTCACTACAGGAGTGCGAGAATTGAACGTAACTAGCCAAATATCGCTAGTTACCCATGATGCAAAGGGCGAAATGCGAGAGATCTAGATGAGGTATTGTCAGGTCTCGTGAGAATGCTTGGAGTACTGGTAGTTTGATGTTTAGATGAGGCAACCTGATCAGAATTTCAAATGGATCCTTTTTTTAGGCTGCTTGCAGCCTTATGATATCACTTTGACAATCTAAATTTCAACCAATCAGGAAAAGACAGAAATCTGCATACATGAATATCTGCTAAAATCTGAAATAACCAGACTGTCCATACAGAGTTTTATTCCAGGTGACAATACTCACTGAAATAGGGATACAGACTGAAGAAGCCAAAAATACTTTTGCACTTTTCTTATCAGAACATTGTCAACGTCCCAGAAAATTGTCAACGAAAGTGAAAGTAGGCTTTCCCAGAAAATTGTCAATGAAACTGAAAGTAATTTCTATTTTTAGATAAATCTATTTATTGCAGGTCACAGACATGAAAAATTAACATTTTTAGAAAACCCCTGTGTAATCCAATATTTTCATATCAGCATTTAAATTGTCATCTTCACAAGGCTTTAGTTACATTTTAAGCAACTGTTCTTTGGGGAATTAAGTAGTAATTTTGTATTTAAAAAATAGTGCCCTAAATAGGTTTAAAAACACTTACAAAAATGTTTGCAGTGTAACAGTATCAATTATATTTCCCTAGTCAGATGACCCTTTGTAACAAAGAGCAATACATATAGGCCTAAAACAAATTCCACAATTGAAATGCAGCCGAATATCTTTCTTAAAGATATTTCTTGTTTATATTGAGTTCCATCTTATTCTTAAAATACTCCATTGCCTGCTAGTTCCCTGATGTTTTCTTCTCTGTTGGTGCAATGATGGCTCCAATGCAGAAGTTTCTTTCCCTGTTGGTGCACTGATGGCTTCAATGCCTGCTAGTTTCCTGATGTTTATTTCTCTGTTGGTGCACTGATGGATCCATTGTATGCTAGTTTCCTGATGTTTCTTTCCCTGTTGGTGCACTGATGGCTCCAATGCCGATGTTTCTTTCCCTATTAGTGCACTGATGGATCCATTGTATGCTAGTTTCCTGATGTTTCTTTCCCTGTTGGTGCACTGATGGCTCCATTGTATGCTAGTTTCCTGATGTTTCTTTCCCTGTTGGTGCACTGATGGCTCCATTGTATGCTAGTTTCCTGATGTTTCTTTCCCTGTTGGTGCACAGATCGCTCCAATGCCGATGTTTCTTTCCCTATTAGTGCACTGATGGATCCATTGTATGCTAGTTTCCTGATGTTTCTTTCCCTGTTGGTGCACTGATGGCTTTAATGCTGATGTTTCTTTCCCTGTTGGTGCAATGATGGCTCCAATGCAGAAGTTTCTTTCCCTATTGGTGCACTGATGGCTCCAATGCCTGCTAGTTTCCTGATGTTTCTTTCCCTGTTGGTGCACTGATGGGTCCATTGTACGCTATTTTCCTGATGTTTCTTTCCCTGTTGGTGCACTGATGGCTCCAATGCTGATGTTTCTTTCCCTGTTGGTGCACTGATGGATCCACTGTATGCTAGTTTCCTGATAATTCTTTCCCTGTTGGTGCACTGATGGATCAATTGTATGCTAGTTTCCTGATGTTTCTTTCCCTGTTGGTGCACTGATGGATCAATTGTATGCTAGTTCCCTGATGTTTCTTTCCCTGTTGGTGCACTGATGGCTCCAATGCTGATGTTTCTTTCCCTGTTGGTGCAGTGATGGCCCCAATGCCTGCTAGTTTCCTGATGTTTCTATCCCTGTTGGTGCAGTGATGGATCCATTATATGCTAGTTTCCTGATGTTTCTTTCCCTGTTGGTGCACTATTGGATCCATTGTATGCTATTTTCTGATGTTTATTTCCCTGTTGGTGCACTGATGGCTCCAATGCCTATGCTTCTTTCCCTGTTGGTGCACTGATGGATCCATTGTATGCTAGTTTTCTGATGTTTCTTTACCTGTTGGTGCACTGATGGCTCCAATGCCTATGCTTCTTTCCCTGTTGGTGCACTGATGGATCCAATGCCGATGTTTCTTTCCATGTTGGTGCACTGATGGCTCAAATGCCGATGTTTCTTTCCCTGTTGGTGCACTGATGGATCCATTGTATGCTAGTTTCCTGGTGTTTCTTTCCCTGTTGGTGCACCGATGGCTCCAATGCTGATGTTTCTTTCCCTGCTGGTGCACTGATGGCTCCAATGCCTGCTAGTTTCCTGGTGTTTCTTTCCCTGTTGGTGCACTGATGGCTCCAATGCAGAAGTTTCTTTCCCTGTTGGTGCACTGATTGCTCCATTGTTTACTAGTTTATTATTTTGGATGGTTGTTTATAGCCTTGCAGTTTAGTAAACATACTAAAGGCTTATATAAGATTAATAACAACTCCATTTATGGTTTCTTAACCAATTAGAAAATATTCTTATCACTATGGCAATGACATAACGAGGGTTCTTTGTCATATACCCCCATTTTGCTCCTTGAGCCCAAAAATTTCCGAGGGGTACTTGATTTTGAAGAAAATCTATTGGGTGACAAAATATTTAGTTGTTTATTTTTTGTCAAGTGTGTCAACTTTGAAGAATTCCAGTGACATTAATGTCATTAGATACATAATAAATAAAATAGTAAGTTGCAGAACAAACTTTCTTAACACCCTTTAGTTCGCTGAGGTTTCTTTCCATGTGGGTGCACTGATGGCCCATTGGCTGCTAGTTCCCTGATGCTTCTTTCCACGTTGGTGCACTGATGGCTCTATTGCTTGCTATTTCCCTTAAGATTCTTTCTCTGTTGGTGCACAGATGGCGCCATTGCTTGCTAGTTCCTTTATTTTTCATTCTCTGTTGGAGCACTGATGGCTCCATTGCTTGCTAGTTCCCTTATGTTTCTTTCCCTGTTGGAGCACTGATGGTTCCATTGTATGCTAGTTCCCTTATGTTTCTTTCCCTGTTGGAGCACTGATGGCTCCATTGCTTGCTAGTTCCCTTATGTTTCTTTCCCTGTTGGAGCACTGATGGCTCCATTGCTTGCTAGTTCCCTTATGTTTCTTTCCCTGTTGGAGCACTGATGGTTCCATTGTATGCTAGTTCCCTTATGTTTCTTTCCCTGTTGTAGCACTGATGGTTCCATTGTATGCTAGTTCCCTGATGTTTCTTTCCGTATTGGTGCACTGATGGCTCCATTGCTTTCTATTTCCCTTATGATTTATTCTCTGTTGGTGCATGGATGGTGCCATTGCTTGCTAGTTCCCAGACATTTCATTTTCTGTTGGTGCACTGATGGCGCCATTGCTTGCTAGTTCCCTTATGTTTCTTTCCCTGTTGATGCACTGATGGCTTGATTGCTTGCTAGTACCTTGCTGTTTCATTCCATGTTGATGCACTGATGACTTCCTCGCTTGCTAGTTCCCTAATACTGCTTTTCCTGTTTTTGCACTGGTGGCTAGTTCCCTTAAGTTCATTCTCTGTTGGTGCCATGATGGCTCAATTGCTTGCTAGTTCCTTGATAGATGTCTTTTCTTGTTGATGCACTGATGGCTATATTGCTTGCTAGTTCTCTGATGTTTCCTTTCCTGTTTGTGCACTGATGGTCCCATTGGTTGTGAGTTCCCTGAGGTTTCTTTCTCTGTTGGTGCACTGATGGCTCCATTCATTGCTTGTTCACTGATGTTTCTTTCCCCATTGGTGCACTGGTGGCTCTATTGCTTGCTTGTTCCCTTGTGTTTCCATCTCTGTTGGTGCACTAAGGGCTCCATTGCTTGCTTGTTCTCTAATGTTTCTTTCCCTGTTGGTGCACTGAAGGCATAAGAAGTCTTGTTATTGTGGCATTTGGCAAAAAATCTGGTCAAGGAATATATGTAATAGAGACATTCTTGTAACACTGGTGATAGACTGTCAGAGATTGACCGAAAACAGGTTGTTACAGACCTACAAACATCTAATTCGAGATTGATGTGTGTGCCAGAGCACTGTGCTAAAAATTTCACCAAATAATTAACCTTTGGGGGCGGTCAACATCTGGTGGGTGGCACCTATTTCAAGTTTCCCTTCAAGTTTGTTTAATATAAAACTCCACCGAACTCCGGGTGTGCCTCTCCAAAATACAGAACTTAAGAAGAAAAGAAAGAGGAAAGATGGCTCCATTGCTATTTTGTTCCCTTATGTTTCTTTCCCTGTTGCTGTAGTGACGGCTCTATTGCTTGCTAGTTCCCTGATTGTCTTTTCCTGTTGGTGCACTGATGGTCCCATTGCTTGTGAGTTCCCTGATGCCTCTTTCCATATTGATGCACTGATGGCTCCATTGCTTGCTAGTTCACTTCCAAGGTTTCTTTCTCTGTTGAAGTAATAGCTTGATTGCTTGCTAGTTCCTGGTTGTTTCCTACCCTGTTGGTGCATTGATGGCCCATTGCTTTCTTGTTCCCGTATGCTTCTTTCCCTGTTAGTGCACTGAAGGCTGTATTGCTTGCTAGTTTCCAGGTGTTTCTTTCCTTGTTGGTGCACAAGTGGCTTGTTTCCTTATTTATCTTTCCCTGTTGGTGCACTGATGGCTTAATGACTTGTTTGTTCCCCTAAGTCCCTGATGTTTCATTCTCTATTGGTGCACTGATGGCTCATTGCTATTTTGTTCCCTTATGTTTTTATCCCTATTGGCCTAGTGATGGCTCCAGCGCTTGCTTGTTCCCTTATGTTTCTTTTTTGTCAGTGCACTTATGGCTCCATTTTTTGTTCCCTTATGCTCCTTTTCCTGTTGGTGAAGTGATGGCTCCATTGCTTGCAAGTTCCCTGATGTTGCAGTGATAGCTCCATTACCTGTTTATTCCCCGATATTTCTTTTCTTGTTGGTTCACTATAGGTTCCATTACTGTTTCCTTATGTTTTTTTTGCCTGTTGGTGCACTGACGAATCATTGCTTGCTTGTTCCCTTATGTTTCTTCACATGTTGGATCATTGTTTGCTTGTTCCCTGATATTTCTTCCCCCATTGGTGCACTGATGACATCATTGCCAGTTTCCTGATGTTTCTTTTCACTGTTGATGCACAGATGGCTCCATTGCTAGCTTGTTCCCTTGTGTTTCTTTCCCTGTTGGTGCACTGATGGCTCCATTGCTTGCTTGTTCCCTTATGTATCTTTCCCTGTTGGTGCACTAATGGCTATATTGCTTGCTTGATCCTGGATGTTTTTTTATTTCCACTGCAGTTGCATTGATGGCTGCATAGCTTGCCAGTTCCCTGATGTGCCATTCAATGTTGGTGCACTTATAGCTTCATTGTTTTCTTGTTCCCTAATGTATCTTCCCCTGTTTGTGCACTGATGATATCATTGTTTGCTAGTTCCCTGATGTTTCTTCCCCTGTTTTTGCACTGATGACATCATTGCTAGCTAGTTCCCTTATGTTTGTGCACTGATGATATCATTGTTTGCTTGTTCCCTGATATATCTTCCCATATTTGTGCACTGATGACATCATTGCCATTTTCCTGATTATTCTTTCAATGTTGATGCACTGATTTCGCCATTGGTATGTTTCTTTCCCTGTTGGCAAAGTGATGGCTTCATTGCTTGCTTTATTACTTTTTAGTAAGCTGGTGTTTCTTTCCCGTTGGTGCACTGACGGTCCCATTGCTTGCTTGTTCCCTTATACTTCGATTCCTGTTGATTCTTTGCTGACTATATTGCTTGTTTGTTACCTGAAGTTTTGTTTACTGTTGGTGCACTGATGGCTCCATTGCTTGCTTGTTCCCTTATGTAGCTTTCCCTGTTGGTGCCCTGATGGCTGTATTGCTTCCCGGACATTTTTTTTCATTGTAGTTGCATTTATTGCTCCATTGCTTGCCAGTTCCCTGATGTGCCATTCAATCTAGTGCACTGATAGCTCCATTGTTTTCTTGTCCCAGTATGTATCTTCCACTGTTGGTGCACTGAGGACATCACTGTTTGCTAGTTCCCTGGTGTTTCTTCCCCTGTTGGTGCACTTATAACATCATTTCTAGCTAGTTCCCCGATGATTCATTCTCTGTTGGTGCACTGATGGCTCATTGCCGTTTTGTTCCTTTAGTTTTTTACCCTATTGGTGTAGTGATGGCTCCATTGCTTGCTTGTTCTTGTATGCTTCTTTTTTTGTTGATGCACTGATGGCTCCATTGCTATTTTGTTCCCTTATGTTTTTATCCATGCTGGTGTAGTGATGGTTCGGCTCCATTGATTGCTAGTTCCCTGATATTTCCCTGATGCTGCAAGATTGGTCCATTGCTTGCTTGTCCCTCTTTTCCGATTGGTGCATTGATGATTCCATTGCTTGTTTGTTCCCTGATGTTTCTTTTCCTGTTGCTGCACTCATGGTTCCATTGCTTCCTAGTTCCCTTATGTTTATTTCACTGTTGGTGTAGTAATGGTTCTGTTGCTTCCTAGTTCCCTGGTGCTTATTTCCCTGTTCATGCAATGATGGCTCCATTACTTGCTTGTTCCCTTATGCTTCTTTTCCTGTTGGTGCACTGATGGCTCTATTGCTTGCCAGTGCCCTGGTGTTTCTTGACCTGTTGGTGCACATATGGCTCCATTGCTTGCTTGTTTCCTTATTTATCTTTCCCTGTTGGGGCACTGATGGCTATATGACTTTTTTGTTTACTGATGTTTCTGTCACTGTTGGTGCACTGATGGATCCATTGTATGCTTGCTCCCTGATGCTTCTTTCCCTGTTGGTGCACTCATGGCTCCATTGCTTGCTTGTTCCCTTATATCATTTCACCTGTTGGTGCACTGATGATATCATTGTTTGCTAATTCCATGCTTCTTTCATTGATGGGGTGCTGATGGCTCCATTGTTTGCTTGGTTCTCTGATATTTTTCCCTATTGGTGCACTGATGACATCTTTGCCAGTTTCCTGATGTTTCAATCTCTGTTGGTGCTTTATTGGATCCATTGCTATTTTGTTCCCTTATGTTTCTTTCCCTTTTGACATAGTGATGGCTCCATTGCTTGCTTGTTCCATTATGTTTCTTTCTGTGCACTGATGGCTATATTGCTTGCTAGTTCCCTGGTATTTCTTACCCATTGGTGCACTGATGGCTTCATTGCTTGCTAGTTCCCTGATGTGTCTTTCACTGTTGGTGCACTGATGACATCTTGCTAGCTAGTTCCCTGGTGTGACATTCTCTGTTGGTGCACTGATGACATCATTGCTATTTTGTTACCTTAGGTATCTTTCCCTACTGGCATAGTGATGGCTTTATTGCTTGCTTGTTCCCTTATGTTTCTTTTTTTGTTTGTTGGTGCACTGATGGCTCCATTGCTATTATGTTCCCTTATGTTTCTTTCTCTGTTGGTGTAGTGATGGCTCCATTGCTTGCTAGTTCCCTGATGTTGCAGTGATAGCTCCATTGCCTGCTTGTTCCCTGGTTTCTTTCACTGTTGGTGTGTCTTTTCCCTGTTAATGCAATGATGGCTCCATAGCTTGCAAGTTCCCTGATATTTCTTATCTTGTTGGTGCACTGATGGCTCCATTTTAAGCTATTTCCCTTATAAGTCTTTCCCTGCTGGTGCACTGATGAATGCATTGTTTGCTAGTTCCCTGGTGTGTCTTTCCATGGCTTTATCTGTGCACTGGTGGCTCCATTGCTTGCTATTTTCCTGGTATGGCTTTCTCTGTGCACCATAGGCTCCATTGCTTGCTATTTCCCTTATGTTTCTTTTCCTGTTGGTGCACTGATGGCTCCATTACTTGCTATTTCCCTTATGTTTCTTTTCCTGTTGGTGCACTGATGGCTCCATTGCTTGCTATTTCCCTTATGTTTCTTTTCCTGTTGGTGCACTGATGGCTCCATTGCTTGCTATTTCCCTTATGTTTCTTTTCCTGTTGGTGCACTGACGGCTCCATTGCTTGCTATTTCCTTATGTTTTTTTTTCCTGTTGGTGCACTGACGGCTCCATTGCTTGCTATTTCCCTTATGTTTCTTTTCCTGTTGGTGCACTGACGGCTCCATTGCTTGCTATTTCGCTTATGTTTCTTTTCCTGTTGGTGCACTGATGGCTCCATTGCTTGCTATTTCGCTTATGTTTCTATTCCTGTTGGTGCACTAATGGCTCCATTGCTAGCTTGTTCGCTTATGTTTCTTTTCCTGTTGGTGCACTGATGGCTCCATTGCTAGCTTGTTCGCTTATGTTTCTTTTCCTGTTGGTGCACTGATACCTCCATTGCTAGCTTGTTCTCTTATGTTTCTTTTTCTGTTAGTGCACTGATGGCTCTATCGTTTGCTAGTTCCCTGATGTTTCTTTTCACCGTTGGTGCACTGATGGCTCCATTGCTTGCTTGTTCTATTATGTTTCTGCATAATCAGATAATGCTATATTTCATCCGGGTCTTCACTTTTTTTGTTAAAAGTAGCCGTTTAGAGGTTTCCTGTATACAAAGAGTTAGTTGTTTATACCCATTCTTGCTAATTGGAGCAGTTTCAACAAAATAAATGGTCATATGGTTCCCAGTATATTTTAAGCTCTATAATTTATGCATATGAAAAAAAGTTGGAATTATCACTTTAATTAGGCATTCTATTCTGTAATACCTTTTTCAAATAAAATCTGCAAAAAAATGCGGGTCACACAAAACCTGGAAGCACAGTCGTCACAAAGCCCAAGGACATGTTTTCCTGTGACAATAAATTACCAGTGCATGAGATTTCCAACAATGTGGTATGTGTGACCAGCAAAGCCTCAGATCAGACTGCGCATATGCGCAGTCTGATCAGAGCCTTTTCTAGTCGCTTGAGTATTCTATGATTGTTAAGCTACTGACTGAACACCATTTAGAGTTTCTAAGCTTAAAAGGAGGCTGCAGAGGCTCGTCCGAGTCTACACATGCCAAAATGCCACATTGTTGGAAATCACGTGTCACGGCTCATTTATTTTACCCTGAACCACTATTGATGAAGCCGACACAGATCCTGTAGTTAGCACCTACTTTAGTCAATATTCACACAGATCACACAGTCGCGAGTTCAGTAAGCCATAGTTGAATCAAAACAAGGTCACTTTATTAAACCTTTTGTAGAAAGTGGGGAAATGGGTTTTGCTGTATGTCAAATAGTATGTCTTTTGGCCTGTTTTCACATTTGTTACTGTATACTTAATCAATGAGCTGCAGATTATGGATTCTCATACACACCATCTTTTGAAGATAGGACTGTGGGCCAAAAACATCAAAGCTTCTTTTATGTCAATATCAACATTCATGCCAAATGCTGTCATTTCCTTTCAGAGAGACCAGGGAAGGCTCTGACAAGACTGCGCCTTTGCAAGGCTTGTCTGAGTATTTGCTGGTTGTTTGTACCGTAATGTAAGCTTATTACCATTGATGTATCATACTTGCCAAACATATGCTCTTCGAATTTTAATTTTTACAACCATTTCAGTAGCCTTATATTACATCATTAACGGGGCCCCCCAGGGGTTTTGGGGATCTGGGGAGAATGGCTATTTATTTTCAGGAATCTAGGGAGCACTTGTAATTATTTTAGGGGAGCTGGGGAGCAAGCTCACAGTTTTGGGGATCTAGGGAGCCCTGCCAAAAAGCAAAAAAAATAAAGGAAAAGCCTCCATTTTGTTTGATTTTTTAAAATTTCTCCTGCTTCTGGGGGGATAGCCCCCCCCAGACCCCCCTTGTAAATTCTAAATGTATTTATTTTTGTATAACATGTACATCTAGATTTACCTACGGAAAAAATTATGCAATTACTTTTGTTGTTGTTGATTTATTAACCTTAAAATTGTTGAATTTTAGCTTGGTAATAACACACTTTGGATCGCCCAGGTTGCACCAGATCGCACCATTTTTATCAAAATTTTCCCGGGGGAGCATGCCCCCAGGCCCCCTAGCACAAGTCTGGCTACGTATTGTTACAGTGCTACCTTAAAATGCACCTGCTATGTAATCCTCTTTGTTTTTAGATAATAAGCTATTTTTATAAGGAAACTTAAGAATGCTGATCAGATATATACTTATTTGATAAACAAGTGTATAGGGGCTAATAGCAATTGTAGACAATTGTATTACAAAAAAAAAAAAAAATTCACTTTGTCTATAAAGAAATCTAGTTTAAGCTGTTTGAAAAAATTAGCCCCCCCCCCCCACTCTAACCAGAAAAACAAATGGTCTGTCTCCAACAGCATTTTAAGGAATTGCCTCATATTTTGAGCCATATATCATGCATTTCATTGAAATAATTATGTCATGTATTCCATGACTAAGCCCTGTCTTTACATGTATAAGGCAAAATGTTAAGTTATCATTAAGTCATGCGCTCTTGTATAGCTTCATAGTTTTTAAGTATGTGATTTTAATCCTACGAAAAGAAAAGTACATTTTAGGGAGAATTGACTTATATTTTTGGGGATCTGGGGAGAAGCTGGTCTATTTTTAGGGATTTGGGGAGCAAAGGCAAAATACTTTTAGGGAGCCGAGGCAATTATTTACAGGGATCTGGGGAGATCAATGCATTATTTTCAGGGATCAAGGGAGCACAGACCCCCCCTGGGGGGCCTCATAAACCCATGTAAGTCTATTGTCTCAACTAACAGTCCAAGAATCAGACCAGACTCCCCAGAACGCAGGGGGGAAATTGCTTCTCGAAAGGGATCCGTACCAGTAATGCTAAGGTAACATATAGCAACTTGTGATTTTTAAGGTGGTTCTGCAACCCCCCCCCCCCCCCCCCCCAACACACACACACACACACATCCTCTGGATCCGTCCATGGGTGCACTCATTATGTCAAATACATGCAAGGCACAGGAATGAGGCAAATTTTTTGACGTTTGCTAATTACATTTGCAACATACAAAGTATTACAAACTACATCAAGCAAAACCTCCTATTCAATCATCCGATATTAGATCAGTCTACTTCCTGGCTCAGTCTATCTTACCAGCGGGGAGATCAATAAATTGACTGATATACTGCTGTTTGCGTGGGTTGAATCAATGGAACAGAGTTTCTTTGTACTAAACTATCCTGTCTATAGAAAATTGATTTATTTAGTTCTTTTTTTAGATAAAGTGGGAAGAGTCTATTATATGATGGGGTAGAGTAGCATTGCACTAGTGACAAGTTCTTAATAAGGCTGAAGCTGGCAGACGAATATTGAAGCTTTGAACCCTCTCATTCAGGACTAGTGAATTGAACAGAACAAAACAGAACAAGAGACTTCATGCCGAAGGGAGATAACCAAATCAGGAATGGTGGTTAAGACTACCTCCAGTCATTTAAATTTAAAACCCCTTTTGTTTGTTTGTTTGTTTTTGTTGCTTTACGTCCCATGTCAACAGCTATGGTCATTGCGGGACGGTCAGTTCACTTAACCACACTTTTTCCTGGGCAGGCTTGAGCAAGCGGTTAACCAGTAATTTGTGCACATACTTTCGCTTGTAACTGACAACAACCCTTCTTGAATGAATTAGCGGAAGGGAGGAGAATGACCGTAGAAATTATTTCATGATCAATCTCCACGAAAGTATGGGACCGGGCCGGGAACGAACTCGCGACCCCTGGATCTGCAGTCAGACACGCATCTGTAGCCAGACACGTTACCGACTGCGCTACGCGGCCCTTTTCATTCTGGATACTGGTACTTTGGCAAGCAGTGAAGACTCAGATGAATGATGCATACAGCTGCATTTTATTAGGCCAGTTAGCAAGTCAGTGGATGAAGACTTGTTTTGAGCAAAGGTACCAACTTTTCGATAATGTACTATGGACTATCCCAAGTTTATTGTATCAAACCAACAGGAAGAATCCATTAGCAAATAAAAGGGTAAATGCAATTTTTGTCCTAAAAATAAATTAGTTTTGATACATAATTTTTTGTTGCCTTCTAACTTTTATGAAAAAGGTGTTTTCTAAAAATATAATTTTCTTTCAGGAATACCATCATAGTGTCAAACAGTTTGGATCCAGATCAGGACCAACAACATCGGGGCCTGATCTGGATGCAAACTGTTTACCAAGGCCATCAGCAGACAATGCAGGGCACAGTGGCTCAGTTGGAAGAATCTTGGAATCTAAGGGTAGCTAGTTCGAGACTCACCAACGGCAGAGTCACTGTGTTGTTTTCTTGAGCAAGGCACTTTATCTGCTGCTGAGGATTGGTTCAACCCAGGAGGACAGGTAATCATCTTGAAATGACCGAAAATTTGTTGACTGGGACGTTAACCCTTAAAGCGCCAATCACGACTGCAGCAGACGACAAATTTTGCAACATTTTTCTTAATTTTCGAAAAAAATAAGGCATGATACTTCATGAGAATCGTGAAATATCATACCTTATCTGTTATTTATGAAAAGGTGGAAAAATCTGAAATTGTCGTCTGCTGCAAATTGTAGGTGGCGCTTTAAGGGTTAAGCAATAAAACAATCAAACAAATCAGCAGACAACCAAAGTTACTGATTAATAGTGATGTAAACAATGGCTGTACTCTTAGGAAGGAAGAGTACACCCTTAAAAGTACAATATTAATGTGTGAACATTGGCATGGAGGAGCATGTATTATTACACTAAAGTGCACAGGGGTCAAATAACTTTGACCTTCTATGAGTACATCGTGTTTCCCCCTTGCAATCACATGGACTATACCATATAGTATGCACCAGTTAAACTCTTTGCATGCTCGGTAATTTTTCATGCTTTTGTTGTCGTCTGCTAATTTTTTTCAAAATTAACTTTTTTAAAAGAATTCTTTTACGGACACTGTCCGAGTGTCAAACAGTTTGGATCCAGATCAGGACCAACATTTTGTTGGTCCTGATTGTGGTCCAAACTGTTTGCAAAGGTTATCCGCAGATGACAGGCAAGGAAATATTTTTTTTATAATGCACTAGTCATCCCAAGCCTGAGGAACAGTGGGGACTTTTGACTTTTCGTCTAGCAATTTCCTGCTATAACTCCCACACTGCGGGGATGGCAAGCTGGTAAAACCATGGCAGTTCTCCCCGGCAGTGTCATGTTTTACGTTGCACTAACATGTTTGCCTAGGTATATCAAATCCCTGACATTTCCCCCGCACTTTGGGGACAAGGCAAAAGAAAAAGCACAGCACATTTATCCAGCTATACCCCACCCTGCTCAGGGGCTGGGTCAGTGGTTACAAAATGACTGGAGAATAACCACTGTACACGACCATCACAGGGGCCAGTCTAGCTTTACAATTTGCCATCTCTAGTCTTTTGTGGCATACTGTAAACACTGGACTGGCCCCTGTGACCATCATCCACATGTGCAGATCAAGAAAGTTTAGCCAGAGGGGGTCCATTTCCACGGCCTCCAATCTCGGCCTCCTTCTCCAAAAAGAGCAGAACGTAAAGTGAGGCGAAGGCCCTTCCGGGAAGCAGGCAGTGGGCAAAACAATGGAACACGGTAAGTTGTGTTGACACATTTTCAATCATAAGTAAATTTTCAGCGCAAAACTCGAAAATCTAAGAATGCTATGCTTCGGGCAATTGTTCAAGCTATCCGTAGAGCATGCTGTTTGCACATTTGAACTTAGTTTGTAAGCGTGAGAGTTTTTCTCCCGTTGCACAGTTGTCCAAGAAACGGTGGTTCCCGCATGGTTTTGCCTTCTAACCAAACGTATAGTAGCGTTTGGACCCTTATTCATACTACCAAGGCCCCTCCACACCCATGATGTCCCAAATGCAATATTTCGAGATATTTCAATGATAATTGAGTGATTTAGAGCCAAATTTCTTTAGGAGCAGGAGGCGAAGGGCAGGAGAAGCAGGCTGGGAGAGGAGGAGCAGGCGGCGATGAAATCAAAATTTGCATTGATTTTGCTTATTTTTAATAATATACTTATCCAATCTATATCAAACTTGCATGTATGAATATTTTAAACCATTTAAATAAATCGAAATTACTACGCTTTAAATGCCACCACCAACGTAATGTGTGGTTCACTTTTTTTCTCATTGGAATCATGTAATGCTCACAGATTAGTGATACTTGTGAATTTCTCCCTAAGTTCTTGGGAAAAGGATTATCAAAAATCTCAGACTGGGTCGAACCTCTGTTTTATACCCACCCCCTCTCAAGCTTTGATTAAGAGCAACAATTACTGATGGTGCGAAAGACTTAGACGCAGAAAAAAAGGAATTCAAACCAAGTGTATTAAGGAAGTTACCGCCTACATCGCTGTTTAACTAAAATTGGAAGTTAGAGTACGGTTTTAAGCTCCTCCTTCGTCGTTATTCTAGGGTGTCTGATTTAAACATCAGCAAAGATCAAAGAAAAAAGCATCAGCCATACTACAATGTATAAAAAGTGTACTTTTTGAAAATAACCATGCTGTACGAATACCTTGCACATCATATAACTGATAGAACAACTCGTGTATAAGAGCAGTCTCAAAAGATGTTAACTTAATTATTGCAAATCTGATAATGTCCGTACACGCTTTATAAAGGAAACAAAAGCGTTTCGCTTATTCTCCCATTGTGTTGTTTGTTTAACCCAGAATGTCATGAGCTTGCTAGAGGTATATATATTATAAGAGAGGTATATATAGCAATGTTTGTGATCAGAATAATTCCGTTAACAATAGCGTTTAATCATTCGTATCATACATGCAAGTTTGATATAGATTGGATAAGTATATTATTAAAAATAAGCAAAATCAATGCAAATTTTGATTTCATCGCCGCCTGCTCCTCCTCTCCCAGCCTGCTTCTCCTGCCCTTCGCCTCCTGCTCCTAAAGAAATTTGGCTCTAAATCACTCAATTATCATTGAAATATCTCGAAAAATTGCATTTGGGACAACATGGGTGTGGAGGGGCCTCGGTAGTATGAATAAGGGTCCAAACGCTACTATACGTTTGGTTAGAAGGCAAAACCATGCGGGAACCACCGTTTCTTGGACAACTGTGCAACGGGAGAAAAACTCTCACGCTTACAAACTAAGTTCAAATGTGCAAACAGCATGCTCTACGGATAGCTTGAACAATTGCCCGAAGCATAGCATTCTTAGATTTTCGAGTTTTGCGCTGAAAATTTACTTATGATTGAAAATGTGTCAACACAACTTACCGTGTTCCATTGTTTTGCCCACTGCCTGCTTCCCGTAAGGGCCTTCGCCTCACTTTACGTTCTGCTCTTTTTGGAGAAGGAGGCCGAGATTGGAGGCCGTGATTTCTGATAACGTTTTTTTTTTTATGAGGGGAGAGAGGATCCAAATAGCACTAACAGTGGGCCATCATCGGCCCACCAGCAAAACGCCATTTAAATGGCGTTTCCCTGGTGGGCTGTTGATGGCCCAACATTGAATGCTGCATGGTTTGGTAGCTTTGTGATTTTTCAGGGGATCCTGACCAGTATTGTTAAAAAAAAACTATCTTTTTGTGAGGGGGCCAGGGCAGACTCCTTCCCCTTCTGGATCTGCGCATGCCCCACTCCCCAAACTTGGCACACAGTCAGGAATCGGTCAGATTAATATTCTACCTGTAACTGACTTCTTGGACTCGCTTAAGTCTTGAGTTCAAACCCTGATCCTGTCACAAACTAATCACACTGGGTAGGCACTGACCTTGAACTGCCTTTCTTTCTCTGAAGACTGATTTAGATAAAAATTGGGGAGGGGTGTAATACAAAAAAAAATCTAGCATGTTAACTCTTTGCCTACTGGTGTCATCTGCTGATAACCTTTGCAAGCATTTTGAACTCAGAATGTCCGGCCTGATCTGGATCCAAACTGTTGGAAACTGATGGTTTTCCTGAATAATTTTCAAGAACATTGACTGAAAAAAATCAGCAGACAACAAAAATTAAAAGTAGAAAAAGAGTAAAGGCATTATTTTTTATTGCAATCCTATTGAGGATGGCAATTAAGTTTGCAATCTGTATGGTAGCACCGGCTAAGTAATGTAGCATGAGATAGCTCATTTTGTGGCTTTCAAATGGGCCTCGACGCGAGAAAACCTGTCTTCAGGGGTTTGCGAACAACACAGGCGCAGACCAGCCTGCGCATCTGCGCAGTCTGATCAGCGCCTTTGTTATTTGCTTTATGGAAAGTATCATATGTAAACTTGCTACAGGTGAAATTTTAATTTTCCAACTAGTCTCTGTAGCTGAGGAGACTGGTTTGAGTCTTGCTTTGTCGGGAACCCCGAAGACAGGTTTTGTCACGACGCGGCCCAAATGGCTTCTGTACTTTCAGTCAGTAGACAAAACCCACTTTAGTTAAGTGCTGAAAGATGGCAAGCTTTTTTGAAAAGCTTATACTTTTTATATAAATGTGTGGCTTGAAAGTACTGAGATGACCAGAGGGCACTTACTTTTGCCTCCCTTTTGTACTGGTGGTTCACAGTACAATAAACTACCTGTACTCACAGGTATCTTTTGTGGCTTGGGTGTACTCAGTGACTCTCTTATACTAATAGTGCACTTAACAGCCACTTATGTAACTTTTTGCATGATATTTGAGCCATGACATGTGATTTCCAACAATGTGGTATTTTGACAAGTGTTTGTTTGTTTGATTTGATTCTTTATGTCCCATCAACAATCTTTCAGTTAAACAGTACTAAGCTAGGATAAATGTGTCTTGCTCAAGGACCACAACGCAGTGATGCCGGTGAGACTCGAACCGTCTCGAGTCAAGCACTCTTCCACTGAGCCACTGCGCTCCCTATTTTTTTTTGACAAGTGTAGATTCAGACGAGCCTGTGCAGCCTCCTTTTAAGCTTAGAAGCTATAAATGATGTTCTGTCAGTAGCTTAACACTCATTGAATATTCAAGTGACAAGCAAAGGCTCTGATCAGTCTGCACGTATGTGCAGGCTGGTCTGAGCTTTTTCTGGTCGCACATACCAAATTGTTGGAAATCTCTTGCCACGGCTCAAAATTTTTGTTGTGACTTTTTCTAAAAATCTTTCAGGAGTACCACAGTTTGGAAACTGATCAGGCCTTGATAGCTCATTTTAGATCCTGATCAGGCCTCGATAGCTCAGTTGGTAGAGGGTCCGCTTTCGGTGTGGTAGGTCGCAGGTTCGAATCGGGAGGCCACAACCATACCAAAGGTGTAAAAAATGATACTAACAGCTCCCTTGCCAACCTCGCATTAAAAGGGGTTGTGCTAGGAAGATAGAGAAGTTTTATTATAAGGCTTTTTTTTTTATTTACCTGCTGGGAAAAATTAATGCTTTTTTATCATTATAAAAAATAAATTTCACTAAGCCAGATGAATGCCATGGGCAACACTTTGCATGCTGGGAAATTTTTCATTTTTTCGCAGGGGACAAAAATTCCACTTGTCCGCATGTAATTACAAGTGAAATCTAGGAAGGGTGAGTAACTCTTCGGGAAGAATTACTCGAGGGAGTCATATTACTCCATAATATCAGCAGCCTAGATAAGCAGCGTATTTGCGTAAATACGCAATTAAAATAATCAAAAAAGCAATTAAAATTAAATGTGTGCGTACCGAAAAGCAATTCCGTCGATCGGTATGCAATTACATGCGATGTCATTGCGTACCATTTGGACCATTTCGTTTCCATTTTAGTAATATACAAATGCCAGTCCGGTATTGATTTTTTTTTACTAGCGAGCGCACGGTATAATTCCAATTTTATGAATAAAATATCGCCGCCATTCAAGTATTTTCGCAGAAAAACTTTGCAAAATGGATGCGAGCAACTAATGTCAACAAGGCGATGTGAGTTGCTTCACGTACTATAAAAATCCGCTAGTTTGATACTCAGAAAGGCAGACGATGAGAGTAAACATGTAGGCACATTCGCGATGGCTTCTTTCAATAAGAAACGCATGTAATCACTGCCAAAAATGTGGCGTAAAAATATAAAAAAATACGCAATTGTTTTTGCAAGTACGCAATTGAGGATAACGAGGCTGCGAAAAAAATACCCAATTGACCCAAATGCTGATCTAGGGCACTGTAATATGTTCTTTATTGCATATGCTTTTAAAGGACAAGTGCACGAGTGAAAATTCTAAGTCCCTCGTCCTGAAGGACAATGCAGGACAAGTGCAATATTGAAATATTTTTACCCCTGTTTTGTAATCTGCTATTCTTTGCTATAGACTTAAAATGGTATAATAACTGATGGAGTGTTAAAAGAACCATCTAAATGAGACATTTCTTTTGGGTACCCACACCATAATGTTGCTCTCATGTAAATCAGATAGAATTCCAAATCAGGTCCAACAAAACATTTGGCCTGATCTGGATCCAAACTGTCTGACTTTTGAAAACATTTATTATGAAAAAAGCTGAGCTCTGATACAATAGGCTTGGTTCAGTTCATTGTTCATATCAAGGGGTCAAGTAGAAAATAGCAGACAAAAAAGCGAACTACTTTATTCGTTTAGTCATGTGCTTATTCACACGATTTGACCCCCAAGCAAAAATATGTCATCGACAGCAGACAGTTACTCAATTATTCAAGCAGATGTTTTTCACGCATTTGTAATCTATATCGGTTGGAAGAGTCTATTTGATATGACTGGTTCCCTAACCATTATTCACATACTGAAAATTGTGACCCAGTCCAACGAAAAATTGGGAAACCGATTTCTATTTTATAGACCTAAAATACTAGTACAACAGTAGTGCACAAGCCTTCAAAAGAAGAGGATGCATATCAGAATTGAGCCGTGACATGTGATTTCCAACAATGTGGCATTTTGACAAGTGTAGACTCAGACGAGCCTGTGCAGTCTCCTTTTAAGCCTTGAAACTCCAAAGTAGCTTAATACTCATAGAATATTCAAGCGACTAGCAAAGGCTCTGTTCAGACTGCGCATATACACATATGGTCGCACATACCACATTGTTGGAAATCTCAGGCCGCGGCTCAGATATAAAGATAAATTTATGGAGATTATGTACAATTAACTCTATAATTTTTTAAGCTTTTTTGTCGTCTGCTATTTTTTTCAAAATCAACTTTTTTTCAAAACCAGTTTTGATCAAGATCAGGACAGCATTTGTCTGGCCTGGTCTCCATCCCCCTACCCAGAGAATTCAATTGATTGCATGCTGGATAATTGTTCATGTGCTGACTTTTTTCATATTTTTAAAAAAAAATCTTTCAGTTTCTTACCGTTTGGATCCGATCAGGGCCGAAGTTTTGTCGGTCAGATCCCCGCGTTCTGTCAGTCCTGATCTGGGTTCAAATTGTGTTGCAAAGGTCATTAGCAGATGACAAATCATGGCTAGTAAAGACAGCTGTACCGATCATAGCGGCATCTGCATTTAACTCTTAAAGCGCCAATCACGACTGCAGCAGACGGCAAATTTATGACATCTTTCTAGATTTTCGAAAAAATAAGGTATGATATTTCATGAGAATTGTCTGCCAGCAGACGATTCTCAAGAGATATCATGCCTTATTTGTTACGGTCAAAACTCTTTATAACGTCTCTCCTTATAACAGAATATTCAATATCCGCCATAAAGTTGCGGGAAACGGATCGGTTTCCATTAAAATCCCCTCGGGAACAGATATACATTTTCAATTGAAGATAAATTCATTAAACAGAATTTATAACATGTGTCAGTCAATTTGGTGATCAGAACAATGTCTTTCATACGAACAGGTTTCTGTCACAATTGAAAAGAGGTTACTGCAATTAAAATTTAAGAGCTGCAATATAAAATTAAACTGATGTAAATATTTGAAACAATAGCATTTTAATTCATTTGTATAATATTTTCTTTTTCCAAATGATTACTATGTGGAAACCTGTTACTGGTCCGCATTTCATTATAACAGCAAATTCACTTTAACGTCAAAGGTAGCTTGGAACAAACATGGTCGTTATATAGAGGGTTGACTGTATTTTTGAAAAAGCCACAAAATTTGAAATTGTCGTCTGCTGCTAATTATAGGTGGCGCTTTATGGGTTAAACTAGTATTTTCACATCAGAATATTGGCTTCTTTTAATTTTTCTGACAAAAAAGGCCAGCATCATCTCTTTCCCTGCCAGTCAGTGTTGTCTGCTGGTAACCATTGTACACAGTTTAAACCCAGATCAGAAGGGACAAAATGTTGAGCCTGATTTTGATCCAAACCATTAGACACTGATGTATTCTTGAAAGTTGATCTGCAGACTGAAATCCTTGTAAGCAAGTTGACTAGTGCTAGTGCACTTGTAAGAACATCTGCACTCAATATGAATCTCTTGAAAAATGACAAAAACCCCGTCTGCTAGCATACCAAATGAGAGACAAGTGTATACTCAGATGAGTCTGTGCAGCCTCCTTTAATGATTAGAAACTCCAAATGATGTTCAACTCCTAGAATATTCAAGTGACTAGCAAAGGCTCTGACCAGACTGGGCATATGCGCAGGCTGGTCTGAGCCTTTGCTGGTCGTAGATAGCACATTGTTGGAAATCTCATGTTGCGGCTCAAATGTAGTCAGCAGAAAACTCTATGGGTAATCTGACATTTAGAGACTGCAAAAGTGGGGTTGTGAATTCGAATCCCAGGTCCTTCTATACTTTCAAAGATAATCCTTTACCAAACCCTGATTCAAATAGGGCAGTTGTCAGTAACTGACTCAAGTATAATGACTACAATTAGTTTTAGCAAACTGCTTTTGGGAAACCATCCCAAGAACTGTGTGATTTATACTAGTGACTCCAAAATGCTGCATTTCATCAGGGTCTGTTCTGTTTGATCAGAGAAAGAAAAATAATGATAGTCTCTACCCTTCAATATATACAATTGACCTTCCCAAGCCAGAAGGAAGAATCCATTAAAGCATAAAGGGTTAACTGTGGAATCTTTGAAAATCAATGTTGACTCATTTATGACGCATGATTTCTCCCATCCTTGTTAATTGGACAAGTCCATCTAAATTGGATGAGTCCATCCCTAACTTAAGGGTTGCTGGGTGGAATTTATTTCATTTTTATTCTAATTCTTTAAGACATTCTGTAAGCAAACCGTAAAGACCATGATCAGATGCCATGGGCACAGTCTTCTCTGTTTGCTTAAAACTTTTTGTGGCTTTTCCATGGGTAGTAATTATGAGCACCCGAAGGCTCAACCAAAAGTGGTTTTATGGAGAAGCCGGGAATCGAACCTGCAACCCCTGGTTTACAATAACCAGCTTCAAATGTCCAATATCAGAGACAATAACACAAAACTGAGTGCAAAAAGGTTAAGAATATATAGAAGATTAATTACAAAAGGTTGTTCAAGGTTTGAGGAAATATATTTCAGCCATGTCACTTTGACTTACTGCTAAAAATAGATTGTGGTTTTACTAAGTAGAATGGGCTGTTCCAATTGGATAAATGAATTAAGCCGGTCAAGGCAGGGGATCTATATCTGATAGGAGCACACAAACTAACCAGTACTGATTGTACCAATATCCTATTGTTGGTTAATGGCTTTGCACCGAAAGCAAATATGGGTTGATCAAACCCAGTTTAATTTCAGAGGAATAACTAGTTTTTCCTAACCCAGAAATTCTCAAAAATACAGGTCTCCTTGTCCAAATAAATAGGGCATTAAGTGAGACATCAAGTACAAAAGTGAAACTGTTTTTAAGCATGTTTCTTTAGTGTCGAAATTAAGAAAGAGCAGTTATCTTCGTTCAACACATAAAAATAATTTTTTAAGGATTTCAAAACATTGCATGTACAGTAAAACCTGTGTAAACGGCAATACTTTTGACTTGCATTAAGCGATAATTGTCTTGAAAATCAATTTTCAGTCTGTTTGAGAGTGGCCGTTTTACACAGGTTTCACTGTATCAAATACTTATTGAATGAGTTATAGTGTTTAAAAAAATGAAAAAATCATTACCAATGACAAAAATTCAGAAAAAAGATTGAATCTTAGGCAGAATCCATCAGTATACAAGGGCGATAATACTTTATTTAATGGACCATCCCACAGAAGAATTGGGTCAAAAAGAAACTATTTTCCTTATAAATAGGTTCAAATCGTGACGGTTACCAGATTAAACCCTTAAATGCTACTTCAATTTGCAGCAGCCGACGTTTTCAAACTTAGCAAACCAAATAAGGCGTGATAATTTTTATTTTAAGCCAGCAGATGATTCACAACATAAAATGTCATGCCTAACCCCCCCTCCCCCCCCACACACACCCTTAAAGTAATACATATGTGCTTTAATTGTTTTACCTTTATTTTTTTTTAAATTCTTTTCTTTTGTCGTCAGCTGATATAAAAAGATTTACAAAATGCCGGGCCTGATCTGGATCCAAACTGTTGAACACTCTGACAATATTCCTGAAAGAATTATTTGAAAAAGTTTTTTTTTTTAAATCAGCAGACGACAAAAAACATGCAAAAATTACCCAGCATGCAAAAAATTATCTAAAGTTATTAATTGTAACTACTTCTCAATATTTCTAGGTTAAACAGTTACCTGTTTAGTGACAATTTACAGGTAATCATAGTTAAACAACCAACCTGTACTACCTAGCGTAATAATGGTTTGTCCCTGGACCAAAATAACTTCCTGCAGGCATACCAATTGAAGTCTGGTTCCCAACATTATGTTTTGTATTTATCTCCCTTGCATTAAAGTAAGTCTTGCGCAATTAACTCCCTTATATTTCAGTAATCTTTCCCCATGTCCGGTTGAATAATATTAATATATCAATGTCCTTAATCAAGTCGATTTTCAGCCAGATCAGCTGTGATAACATTTGCAAACAGTTTGCCCAGATCAGACCCGGACCCAGATCAGACCGGACAAAATGTCCGGTCTGATCTGGATCCAAACTGTTTGAAATTGTGATGGTATTGCTGAAATAGTTTTTTAAAAAAGAGGATTTTGAAAGGTAATCTGCAGACAACAAAAATGCATGTAGGCAAAGACCTGTTTTTCACATTTAGATAAACAAAAAATTTCTGCATAAAATTGTATATTTTTTCTTAACTATAATTTTTAGCATATGTTTTGGGTGCTCAAAAGAACCGTCTCATTGAGAAGGATCTTTGAGTACCCAAAACATATGTTTTGGTTGAGAAATAAGAAAATCATTTTTCTGTCATGCACTCTTAACTAAAGTCCAGAGGATACATCGGAGTCTAGCAGAATAAGTTTCACTGAACCTTTGTGTCATTTTATGACCGCATGCATTGCAATGCATCTTGAGTCAATGAACTGCAATGTGCAGAAAATTATGTCAGTTTCGCTTGCAAGTTCACTGATTTACAGTTTCAAGTCAACAACCTGCACAATATAACAGACAATATTTATACTCTGGGTCATAAAAGAGGATTACTCGATCAATGACGTGGGAGATTTAGTCTGATGACCTCATCATGCATGTCGGTTGCAAGGTGGGAAAAGGGCTCTTCTATCCAAATTAGGACAACAACCAGTGATGGATTCCTCTGAACGTACATGTAAGTAAATATGTTTGTATTTAATGTCCCACCAACAGCTATGGTCATATGGAGACAGGGCCATGGTCAGACAGAGTAGAGGAGTCGGGGTTCCAACTCCGGAGAGCCCTGGGTAAAAGGTGAGTGGTTTATCCTACAACTACACCTGGGAATGGAATCTTTTGAGCAAATGTAGAAGACTTGTGTTTGGTTTGTAGTTTAACGTTCCAGTTAACAGCTATGGTCATGTCTAGACAGTAAGTAAACCAGGGGACCAAAATTCCACTCATCCGCTCGTAATTACGAGTGAAATCTAGAAAGGACGAGTAATTCTTCCCAATGCACTCGTCCTGTAGGACGAGTGCTTTGGGAAGAATAACCCGATGAATTTGTATTACATATTACTCCCTTATGTTCTTTATTACATACACTTTTAAAGGACAAGTGCATGTGTTTACAGGACGAGTGAAAATTGTAAGTCACTCGCCCTGCAGGACAAGTGCAATATTGAAATAATTTTGCCCCCTGCTAACTTAACAAAATTTGTTTTCCTCGGCAAGCTTAGACAGTGATAAACCAGTTCTCCTTGCACATACTTTCGTTTGAAACTGAAACAGGCCTTCTTGAATCAGCGGAATGAGGAGAATGACAGTAGAAAAAATATTTTATGATCTCCACAAAAGCATGGAACTGGGCTAGGATCAAACTCATGACCCCTAGGACAACAATAAGACTCACTACTTATTGGGCTACACAGCCCGCTAACAACTTGAGAAAGAAGCTCTTCCAAGCAAATGTTGACAACCAGCTGTGTTAGCTCCCTATAAACTCAGTTTACATGTGGACACAGCTTGAGAAAGGAGCTCTTCCCAGTAAATGTTAACAATGACCTGTGTTACCTCCCTATAAACTTAGTTTACATGTGGCCACAACTTGAGAAAGGAGCTCTTCTGAGCAAATTTTAAAATAACCTGTGTAAGCTCCCTAAAACACAGTTTACATGTGGACACAACGCAAGAAAGGATCTCTTCCGAGCAAACGTTAACAATGACCTGTGTAAGCTCCCTCAAAACACTGTTTACATGTGGACAAAACGTGAGAAAGGAGCTCTTCCCAGTAAATGTTAACAATGACCTGTGTTACCTCCCTATAAACTTAGTTTACATGTGGACACAACTCGAGAAAGGAGCTCTTCCCAGTAAATGTTAACAACGATCTGTGTTAGCTCCCTATAAACTCAGTTTGTATATGAACACAACTCGAGAAAGGAGCTCTTCCCAGTAAATGTTAACAAAGATCTGTGTTAGCTCCCTATAAACTCAGTTTGTATGTAAACACAACTCAAGAAAGGAGCTCTTCCCAGCAAATGTTCACAACGATCTGTGTTAGCTCCCTATAAACTCAGTTTGTATGTGAACACAACTCAAGAAAGGAGCTCTTCCCAGTAAATGTTAACAAAGATCTGTGTTAGCTCCCTATAAACTCAGTTTGTATGTGAACACAACTCAAGAAAGGAGCTCTTCTCAGTAAATGTTAACAACGAGCTGTGTTAGCTCCCTATAAACTCAGTTTGTATGTGAACACAACTCAAGAAAGGAGCTCTTCCCAGTAAATGTTAACAAAGATCTGTGTTAGCTCCCTATAAACTCAGTTTGTATGTGAACACAACTCAAGAAAGGAGCTCTTCTCAGTAAATGTTAACAAAGATCTGTGTTAGCTCCCTATAAACTCAGTTTGTATGTGAACACAACTCGAGAAAGGAGCTCTTCCCAGCAAATGTTAACAACGATCTGTGTTAGCTCCCTATAAACTCAGTTTGTATGTGAACACAACTCAAGAAAGGAGCTCTTCCCAGTAAATGTAAACAAAGATCTGTGTTAGCTCCCTATAAACTTAGTTTGTATGTGAACACAACTCAAGAAAGGAGCTCTTCCCAGCAAATGTAAACAAGGATCTGTGTTAGCTCCCTATAAACTCAGTTTGTATGTGAACACAACTCAAGAAAGGAGCTCTTCCCAGCAAATGTTAACAACGATCTGTGTTAGCTCCCTATAAACTCAGTTTGTATGTAAACTCAACTCAAGAAAGGAGCTCTTCCCAGTAAATGTTGACAACGATCTGTGTTAGCTCCCTATAAACTCAGTTTGTATGTGAACAAAACGTGAGCAACGAGCTCTTCCCAGTAAATGTTGACAACGATCTGTGTTAGCTCCCTATAAACTCAGTTTGTATGTGAACACAACTCGAGAAAGGATCTCTTCCCAGTAAATGTTAACAACGATCTGTGTTACCTCCCTATAAACTCAGTTTGTATGTAAACACAACTCAAGTAAGGAGATCTTCCCAGTAAATGTTCACAAAGATCTGTGTTAGCTCCCTATAAACTCAGTTTGTATGTGAACACAACTCAAGAAAGGAGCTCTTCCCAGTAAATGTTAACAAAGATCTGTGTTAGCTCCCTATAAACTCAGTTTGTATGTGAACACAACTCAAGAAAGGAGCTCTTCCCAGCAAATGTTAACAACGATCTGTGTTAGCTCCCTATAAACTCAGTTTGTATGTGAACACAACTCAAGAAAGGAGCTCTTCCCAGCAAATGTTAACAACGATCTGTGTTAGCTCCCTATAAACTCAGTTTGTATGTGAACTCAACTCAAGAAAGGAGCTCTTCCCAGTAAATGTTGACAACGATCTGTGTTAGCTCCCTATAAACTCAGTTTGTATGTGAACAAAACGTGAGAAAGGAGCTCTTCCCAGTAAATGTTGACAACGATCTGTGTTAGCTCCCTATAAACTCAGTTTGTATGTGAACACAACTCGAGAAAGGATCTCTTCCCAGTAAATGTTAACAACGATCTGTGTTACCTCCCTATAAACTCAGTTTGTATGTGAACACAACTCAAGAAAGGAGCTCTTCCCAGTAAATGTTCACAAAGATCTGTGTTAGCTCCCTATAAACTCAGTTTGTTTGTAAACACAACTCAAGAAAGGAGCTCTTCCCAGCAAATGTTAACAACGATCTGTGTTACCTCCCTATAAACTCAGTTTGTATGTGAACACAACTCAAGAAAGGAGCTCTTCCCAGCAAATGTTAACAACGATCTGTGCTAGCTCCCTATAAACTCAGTTTGTATGTGAACACAACTCAAGAAAGGAGCACTTCCCAGTAAATGTTCACAAAGATCTGTGTTAGCTCCCTATAAACTCAGTTTGTATGTGAACACAACTCGAGAAAGGAGCTCTTCCCAGCAAATGTTAACAACGATCTGTGTTAGCTCCCTATAAACTCAGTTTGTATGTGAACACAACTCGAGAAAGGAGCTCTTCCCAGCAAATGTTAACAAAGATCTGTGTTAGCTCCCTATAAACTCAGTTTGTATGTGAACACAACTCAAGAAAGGAGCTCTTCTCAGTAAATGTTAACAAAGATCTGTGTTAGCTCCCTATAAAGTCAGTTTGTATGTGAACACAACTCGAGAAAGGAGCTCTTCCCAGCAAATGTTAACAACGATCTGTGTTAGCTCCCTATAAACTCAGTTTGTATGTGAACACAACTCAAGAAAGGAGCTCTTCCCAGTAAATGTAAACAAAGATCTGTGTTAGCTCCCTATAAACTTAGTTTGTATGTGAACACAACTCAAGAAAGGAGCTCTTCCCAGCAAATGTAAACAAGGATCTGTGTTAGCTCCCTATAAACTCAGTTTGTATGTGAACACAACTCAAGAAAGGAGCTCTTCCCAGCAAATGTTAACAACGATCTGTGTTAGCTCCCTATAAACTCAGTTTGTATGTAAACTCAACTCAAGAAAGGAGCTCTTCCCAGTAAATGTTGACAACGATCTGTGTTAGCTCCCTATAAACTCAGTTTGTATGTGAACAAAACGTGAGCAAGGAGCTCTTCCCAGTAAATGTTGACAACGATCTGTGTTAGCTCCCTATAAACTCAGTTTGTATGTGAACACAACTCGAGAAAGGATCTCTTCCCAGTAAATGTTAACAACGATCTGTGTTACCTCCCTATAAACTCAGTTTGTATGTAAACACAACTCAAGTAAGGAGATCTTCCCAGTAAATGTTCACAAAGATCTGTGTTAGCTCCCTATAAACTCAGTTTGTATGTGAACACAACTCAAGAAAGGAGCTCTTCCCAGTAAATGTTAACAAAGATCTGTGTTAGCTCCCTATAAACTCAGTTTGTATGTGAACACAACTCAAGAAAGGAGCTTTTCCCAGCAAATGTTAACAACGATCTGTGTTAGCTCCCTATAAACTCAGTTTGTATGTGAACACAACTCAAAAAAGTAGCTCTTCCCAGCAAATGTTAACAACGATCTGTGTTAGCTCCCTATAAACTCAGTTTGTATGTGAACTCAACTCAAGAAAGGAGCTCTTCCCAGTAAATGTTGACAACGATCTGTGTTAGCTCCCTATAAACTCAGTTTGTATGTGAACAAAACGTGAGAAAGGAGCTCTTCCCAGTAAATGTTGACAACGATCTGTGTTAGCTCCCTATAAACTCAGTTTGTATGTGAACACAACTCGAGAAAGGATCTCTTCCCAGTAAATGTTAACAACGATCTGTGTTACCTCCCTATAAACTCAGTTTGTATGTAAACACAACTCAAGAAAGGAGCTCTTCCCAGTAAATGTTCACAAAGATCTGTGTTAGCTCCCTATAAACTCAGTTTGTATGTAAACACAACTCAAGAAAGGAGCTCTTCCCAGCAAATGTTAACAACGATCTGTGTTACCTCCCTATAAACTCAGTTTGTATGTGAACACAACTCAAGAAAGGAGCTCTTCCCAGCAAATGTTAACAACGATCTGTGCTAGCTCCCTATAAACTCAGTTTGTATGTGAACACAACTCAAGAAAGGAGCTCTTCCCAGTAAATGTTCACAAAGATCTGTGTTAGCTCCCTATAAACTC
The DNA here is from genome assembly GCA_964019695.1 of Loripinus fragilis. Lineage (NCBI taxonomy): Eukaryota > Metazoa > Mollusca > Bivalvia > Lucinida > Lucinidae > Loripinus > Loripinus fragilis. The sequence continues at coordinate 20,040,495 of OZ026521.1, forward strand.
AGTTTGTATGTGAACACAACTCGAGAAAGGAGCTCTTCCCAGTAAATGTTAACAACGATCTGTGTTAGCTCCCTATAAACTCAGTTTGTATGTGAACACAACTCGAGAAAGGAGCTCTTCCCAGCAAATGTTAACAACGATCTGTGTTAGCTCCCTATAAACTCAGTTTGTATGTGAACACAACTCAAGAAAGGAGCTCTTCCCAGTAAATGTAAACAAAGATCTGTGTTAGCTCCCTATAAACTTAGTTTGTATGTGAACACAACTCAAGAAAGGAGCTCTTCCCAGCAAATGTAAACAAGGATCTGTGTTAGCTCCCTATAAACTCAGTTTGTATGTGAACACAACTCAAGAAAGGAGCTCTTCCCAGCAAATGTTAACAACGATCTGTGTTAGCTCCCTATAAACTCAGTTTGTATGTAAACTCAACTCAAGAAAGGAGCTCTTCCCAGTAAATGTTGACAACGATCTGTGTTAGCTCCCTATAAACTCAGTTTGTATGTGAACAAAACGTGAGCAAGGAGCTCTTCCCAGTAAATGTTGACAACGATCTGTGTTAGCTCCCTATAAACTCAGTTTGTATGTGAACACAACTCGAGAAAGGATCTCTTCCCAGTAAATGTTAACAACGATCTGTGTTACCTCCCTATAAACTCAGTTTGTATGTAAACACAACTCAAGTAAGGAGATCTTCCCAGTAAATGTTCACAAAGATCTGTGTTAGCTCCCTATAAACTCAGTTTGTATGTGAACACAACTCAAGAAAGGAGCTCTTCCCAGTAAATGTTAACAAAGATCTGTGTTAGCTCCCTATAAACTCAGTTTGTATGTGAACACAACTCAAGAAAGGAGCTTTTCCCAGCAAATGTTAACAACGATCTGTGTTAGCTCCCTATAAACTCAGTTTGTATGTGAACACAACTCAAAAAAGTAGCTCTTCCCAGCAAATGTTAACAACGATCTGTGTTAGCTCCCTATAAACTCAGTTTGTATGTGAACTCAACTCAAGAAAGGAGCTCTTCCCAGTAAATGTTGACAACGATCTGTGTTAGCTCCCTATAAACTCAGTTTGTATGTGAACAAAACGTGAGAAAGGAGCTCTTCCCAGTAAATGTTGACAACGATCTGTGTTAGCTCCCTATAAACTCAGTTTGTATGTGAACACAACTCGAGAAAGGATCTCTTCCCAGTAAATGTTAACAACGATCTGTGTTACCTCCCTATAAACTCAGTTTGTATGTGAACACAACTCAAGAAAGGAGCTCTTCCCAGTAAATGTTCACAAAGATCTGTGTTAGCTCCCTATAAACTCAGTTTGTATGTAAACACAACTCAAGAAAGGAGCTCTTCCCAGCAAATGTTAACAACGATCTGTGTTACCTCCCTATAAACTCAGTTTGTATGTGAACACAACTCAAGAAAGGAGCTCTTCCCAGCAAATGTTAACAACGATCTGTGCTAGCTCCCTATAAACTCAGTTTGTATGTGAACACAACTCAAGAAAGGAGCTCTTCCCAGTAAATGTTCACAAAGATCTGTGTTAGCTCCCTATAAACTCAGTTTGCATGTGAACACAACTCGAGAAAGGAGCTCTTCCCAGCAAATGTTAACAACGATCTGTGTTAGCTCCCTATAAACTCAGTTTGTATGTGAACACAACTCGAGAAAGGAGCTCTTCCCAGCAAATGTTAACAAAGATCTGTGTTAGCTCCCTATAAACTCAGTTTGTATGTGAACACAACTCAAGAAAGGAGCTCTTCCCAGTAAATGTTAACAACGATCTGTGTTAGCTCCCTATAAACTCAGTTTGTATGTGAACACAACTCAAAAAAGGAGCTCTTCCCAGCAAATGTTAACAACGATCTGTGTTAGCTCCCTATAAACTCAGTTTGCATGTGAACACAACTCAAGAAAGGAGCTCTTCCCAGTAAATGTTAACAAAGATCTGTGTTAGCTCCCTATAAACTCAGTTTGTATGTGAACACAACTCAAGAAAGGAGCTCTTCCCAGCAAATGTTAACAACGATCTGTGTTAGCTCCCTATAAACTCAGTTTGTATGTGAACACAACTCAAGAAAGGAGCTCTTCCCAGCAAATGTTAACAACGATCTGTGTTAGCTCCCTATAAACTCAGTTTGTATGTGAACTCAACTCAAGAAAGGAGCTCTTCCCAGTAAATGTTGACAACGATCTGTGTTAGCTCCCTATAAACTCAGTTTGTATGTGAACAAAACGTGAGAAAGGAGCTCTTCCCAGTAAATGTTGACAACGATCTGTGTTAGCTCCCTATAAACTCAGTTTGTATGTGAACACAACTCAGGAAAGGATCTCTTCCCAGTAAATGTTAACAACGATCTGTGTTACCTCCCTATAAACTCAGTTTGTATGTGAACACAACTCAAGAAAGGAGCTCTTCCCAGTAAATGTTGACAACGATCTGTGTTAGCTCCCTATAAACTCAGTTTGTATATGAACACAACTCAAGAAAGGAGCTCTTCCCAGCAAATGTAAACAAGGATCTGTGTTACCTCCCTATAAACTCAGTTTGTATGTGAACACAACTCAAGAAAGGAGCTCTTCCCAGCAAATGTTAACAATGATCTGTGTTAGCTCCCTATAAACTCAGTTTGTATGTAAACACAACTCGAGAAAGGATCTCTTCCCAGTAAATGTTGACAACGATCTGTGTTACCTCCCTATAAACTCAGTTTGTATGTAAACACAACTCAAGAAAGGAGCTCTTCCCAGTAAATGTTGACAACGATCTGTGTTAGCTCCCTATAAAGTCAGTTTGTATGTGAACACAACTCAAGAAAGGAGCTCTTCCCAGTAAATGTTAACAACGATCTGTGTTAGCTCCCTATAAACTCAGTTTGTATGTGAACACAACTCAAGAAAGGAGCTCTTCCCAGTAAATGTTGACAACGATATGTGTTAGCTCCCTATAAACTCAGTTTGTATGTGAACACAACTCAAGAAAGGAGCTCTTCCCAGTAAATGTTAACAACGATCTGCTTTAGCTCCCTATAAACTCAGTTTGTATGTGAACACAACTCAAGAAAGGAGCTCTTCCCAGTAAATGTTAACAACGATCTGTGTTAGCTCCCTATAAACTCAATTTGTATGTGAACACAACTCAAGAAAGGAGCTCTTCCCAGTAAATGTTAACAACGATCTGTGTTAGCTCCCTATAAACTCAGTTTGTATGTGAACACAACTCGAGAAAGGAGCTCTTCCCAGCAAATGTTAACAACGATCTGTGTTAGCTCCCTATAAACTCAGTTTGTATGTGAACACAACTCAAAAAAGGAGCTCTTCCCAGCAAATGTTAACACTACTTGAGAAATAAAAAAAGCTTTTCCCAGCAAATTTTGACACAATCTGTGTTTCGCATCAACATTTTTACAATAGAATGATCAAAAGTTCATTACTCAGAGGTAGTGGTACATCTATTCATGTGGACACAACTGGATAAAAGAGCTCTTCTGAGCGAGCGTTGACAATGTTGCATTAGCTCCCTATAAACTCAGTTTATATATGGACACATGACAGGAAAAGAGATCTTCCAAGCAAAAATTAACTGTTTCGAAAAATTTGCACCATCAGTGCCCAGATCTGGCCCCAAGGTGATAAAACTGTTTTTATGCTTAACTCAGCTGAGTATGAAATTTATCCTGCTCATAAATGTTAAAATGCCAACAATTGTTGGCATTTTAACATTTATTAGCAGAATGAATATACCATCTGAATGTTTTGAGCAGGATAAACTAGTTATTTTTCAGTATTTTACTTTCTATGAGCAGTCGAAATCCCGTGTTCAGCTGAGTTGAGCATGAATTTTTTTTTATAACCTCAGGGCCAGTCAGGCCTGAGTAAAACTATTAACTATTTGCATGCTGGGTAATTTTTCATGCGTTTTGTCATCTGTTTACTTGTTTCAAAATTAATGTTTTTGAAATTGATTTCAGAATATCATCAGGGAATAAGCTAGCGGACAAATAGTCGCCCTAGAGGCCGAAATTTTGCCCTAAATGGGACCCAGGGAGAAGTTAGAGACCCATTTTCATTCTGTAACCACACAACAAACGCAAGCTGTGGTGACAATCTACTACCACTGCATAGTATTTCTCCTTCCATTTAATGGCAATAGTATGTTTAATGGCTAAATTGACAGTCACCTTTCCCTAATTTTCCTGGTGGGAGAAGTGACAGTCACTTCTCACTACTGTCAGGGCCCAGCTTGAAACTTGATCATTATTCATCCGTTGTCAAGTAGTCTAGGTTTTGTCAGGCCTGATCTGGGTTAAAGAAAGCAAAGGTTTTTTGCAGAGATTAATCTAACTTACTAGAGATGGTCTGTTTCTGTTCTGGTAAGTAAAATCCAGTTCTACACCAGTTGGCCCTGTTGCCATGGTGATTGGCAATAACTGGTCTCCTGGTATCACATGACCTGAAATCATTGATATAAAAACGTGAAATGTAGCTGTCCATACTGGAGCTCATTTATTATATGGGCATTGATGCGAGAAAACCTGTCTTCGGTGTTTGTGTACAACAAAGGCACAGAACAGCCTGCCAATTTGCACAGTCTGATCAGTGCCTATATTTTACGCTTATTGGAAAGTATCATATCTAAACTTGCTACAAGCAAATTTTCTAGCTAGTCTCTGTAGCTGAGGAGGCTGGTTTGAGTCTCATTTTTGTGGGAAGCCCCAAAGACAGGTTTTGTCGTGTCGAGGCCCATATACTAGAATGGAATCTCAGTGAACCCAATGGGACTTAGAGATGTCAACTTGCACCCCTATATGCAATGCTTGCCCGGTGATGACAAATGGTGATATGGAGGGACCGATTTTTCAATAAAATGATGGACTTTTTTCCTTATTCAACTTTGAATTTTGCAATTTATACTAAAATACTAAAATAATCCCAATTCCATAACCTTTTTCATTCTGGATACCGACAAACAGGTACTTTGGCAAACAAATAAGACACTGATGAAATGCTGCATAAGGCAATCTTCAGGGACAGAAATACATCATTTTATAGAAATTTTGACTGGAAACCACTAAAATTACAAAATGGACAATTCCATACTTCATGTATCATTATGTATAGCATAATCCATGAGAATGAACAGTGGAGGATCCAGAGGGATGAAAAGGGTTATTACACGCAATGACGTCACTCAATGACCATGTGCATGTTTGTTTGCTTTGTTTATATGCTTTACGTCCCAGCCCTGTAAGATAGAGATTTCCCCATCATGATGGATTTTTTTCTCCCCCTTTTTCAAGCTATTTTGTTCGAACATAAAAGTCCCATAAAAAAGGAATTTTTCAACTTCTTACTTATTGGAGTTACTTAAATTCTGAGCGCATTGAAGAGGAAAAGAACTTTCTCCCACCTTTGCCCATGTAAAATAGGCTGCCAGCTCATTTAAGAAATTTCTATCTTACATGACCACATGACTGCTTTCTTACATGGGAAGAGTAAAATATTCTTTTTTCCCCGAAAAAAAGGTATTCAAAGGCCAATATATTGCGCTTAAGTATATCAAAGGCACCAAGCATGGTTAAGGAAAACTTACTGACGTCATGGAAATTTAATGACGTCACCACACTTGCGTCATGCGACAATATGGGTAACATGATGCCAACAGCACAGGGAGCATTACAGGATTTTATTTTGCATTTTGCAACTAAACTAATACTTCAGTGATTTTGTTACCTGCGCATCCTGCATCTTTTGCGCATAAGTTTTTATTTCAGCGAGTCCCAGCGAGTCCCGGGATGCAATAGTATGGCAGACTTGTCATTAAAAATAGTGTTTTGGACTCATTAGTTTGCAGTGGGGACTCATTGATATTGGATGTAGCGAGTCCCAGGACCCTTAAGCCCAAAATTGTAAATGAATCACTGATACTCCAATCGTATTTTCCAGCCAACAACAAGGTGCAAACTATGTTTACGCACATTGTCATACCTGATAAAACACTCGTGAGCTCAAAATTAATGCAAATCCAACGAGTAAACAGTAGTTGAAATTTTAAAGTTTTATGGAAAATTTAAGGTTCCCGGAAATAAAAAGCTTCGAAAAGTGGGAGAAAAACAATCCATCATGAGCCTGTCCGCGTAGGATATAGAAATCTCACCCTCGGGCTCGGAATTTTAACAGGGACTCGGCTAATTCTGACCCCTCAGGTCAAATATCTTATCCTACATGGACACTCATGGTGGATTGCTATATTCTTACATGAGCTGACAGCCTACCTTACAAAGGTGAGTTAGAGAAATATTTATCACTAAGGATTATTTAGTTGATTCGGTTTTGTTTACTCAAACTGCAATCGATCGTTACATTGACAGATGAGATCAGTTTTTGCAGAGGCATTTTTTGTTGCAAAATTGGTTGCATTCCTTACGAAATATTTGCTCCTGTGCTGTTAGCATCACGTTACTGATATTGCAGTGTGATGCAACCCAAATTGAATATATTTTGTGGAAAACTCACCGCAGGAATATTCCAGAATTCTCTCAGGCTGGACCCCTGCTGCATGAAACAACTGGTCTTTGAACTCGGATACCTATAAACAGATGATAAGTTTGTTCTGTAAATATTTTATACACCCGATCACTCCACAAAAGAAAACCTATGTGATATCTATAAACAGATTTTAAGTTTGTTCTGTAAATATTTCATGCACTCCCACCCCTCCACAAAAGAAGAATTCTGATACCTATAAACAGATTGTAAGTTTATCTGTAAATATCCTTTAAGCAACCCCTCCCCCTAACACACACAAAAGTTTCATAATTTTACTATCAACAAATATATTGCAGGTCCTTAAAAGAACTGTCTCACTGAGAAGTTCTTTTTAGAACCTACAACATATATCTTGAATAGAAAATAGAATAATTCAGACAAATACCTTGTTCAGTGTAAAGCTTAACATGTTGCATTTGCATCAAAATGTGAATTTAAACATATGATCTTAGCCCAATGTATGATCCAAAATTTTCTCTGACCTAAGCAGGTACTTAAAAAGTTATAGGGATTCAACTGTTAACCCTTTTCATGCTGAGCACAGCTTTATCCTCAGGGCTGTCGTCGGCTTTTAGAAAGTGGTACGGCCATTGGAAACCGTTGGTTTTTACCGAGTGCGGATGGCACGAGGGGGGGGGAGAGGATGAGGGGACATAAGGGGGGTCTGGGACCTCCTCCAAAAAAATTTGTAATTCAAGATGACTAAAGAAGCGACTCTGTTTCACTTTGAGACCATTTTCGCTTGTGAACCTCAGCTTATTTTACAGGCATTATATCTATTTTTCAAATGCCTACCACAGCCTCTTTCGACTGCCACCCCCTCCCACAACTACCAAAATATCAACAACTATTTCGACCCCTCGATGGATCTCATAAGGCCGTGGCAACAAAGTTAACTGATTCTTCAAAATTTAAAGTAACAGTTAAATCTGATACAGATATCCTCGCTGTAGTTTTTCTTATTTGTTTGTTTTGTTTTGTTTATTTTCTTTTTATCTTACTTTTTATCTATTGTTTTTCTTTTCTTTTTTTCTTTTTTGTCTTTTTTTTAAATTCTTTTCATTGATTTACGTACATGTAACAGTATATACATATTAACCATGGCACAGCATTCTCAGGCCTCTGAGATAAGAGTGTGTAATAAAAAAATATTTTCCCTATTTTTCAATCAAAACATATGCCATGGGTACTCAAAAATACAGTCTCATTAAGGCGTTTTTTGTGAGAACCCAAACAAATGCTAAATTTTCAATCGAAAGTTAAGCTGTGGGCACACAAAAGAACCATCTCCTTGAGACGGTTGTTGTGCGCACTCAAAACGAATGTTCAAACTGATTGATGAGAAAGCATGATTCTGTATAATAGTTGTGCGCCAAGAGAAGTCTAAAATCAGGCTGTGTCTTTAAGCTGTCTGATTATCCGTCTTCGCTGAGCAGACGATGAGGGTATTGTGACTGTAAAGCACAAAGCGAAAACCCTTCAAGTGTATATTTTTTCTGTTCCTTCACAGATCATAGAGATCGGTCGTATTGACTATAATCAAAAACTCCCTTCAAAGGATAATCCTTTAATTGCGCCTCAACGTGAGAAAACCTGTCTTCGGGGGTTTGCAAACAACAAAGGTGCAGACCAGCCTGCGCATCCGCGCAGTCTGATCAGCTCCTTTGGTATACGCTTATGGTAAAGTATTATATTTAGAATTATTATGAGTGAAATTTTAATTCTCTAGCTAGTCTCTGTAGCTGAGGAGACTGGTTTGAGCCTGGTTTTGTCGAACATCCCGAAGATAGGTTTTGTCGCATTGCGGCTCGATTATAATCACTGTCTTAAAACAGGTGTCATTTTCTTAGTTGTGTTTGTTTAACCACTGTCTCTCACACCCTGAGGTAGCCGAAATATTGACCAGCGCACGCTTCAGTTATCATTTAATTATTAATCTTTGATCAACGAAAAATAGATCATTAAAGAAGGTCTAGAAGAAACGTGAGAAAACGGCCCTGCAAAAAACATATTTAGCCAAAAATGTGGTCAGGCTAAAACCATTTCGGGCAAAAAAAGTGGTCCGGCCATAGCCGGACCGCCGAGGACGGCCTTGATCCTTTTTGGAAAACACTGTAGAATTTGATTCTCACTATAAGAAAACCTGATTTTGTTGCATGTAACATAGGGCCAGATAAGCAAATTTTTTGGTGTAGAATTGCCATTATTTTCTTACCCATCAGTCTTAACATTTATTTTGTGTGCTCAAAATAACCATCTCATCGAGAGAGTTCTTTTGAGTACCAACAACATATGTTTTGGTTGGGAAATAACAAAAATAATTTTAAGTTAGTGCCTCATTTATTTGCTCTTTGGAAAATATAATATCTAAATTTTCCATGTGCAAAAGTTCAATATTCTAGCTAGTCTCTGTAGCCGAGCACACTGATTTTACTCTTAACTGACCTTGATGTTCCAAAACTTTTTCATGCTTCTCACCTGAGCATGAAATTTATCATGCTCAAAAATACAATTGTTGGATTAGCAAGATAAATACTGCATTAGCATTTCATTGCAGTTAAAATTAGCATGAAAAGTTAAATAACCTCGGGGCCAGGTTGCAGATCCCAATGATTGGTTTCGTTTCAATGCAGCCTTCTCTTTCACTTGAACTGGACTATACTTACTGGCTTCATTGTCCTTCCAGCCACAATCACTGCTCTGACTTCTTTAACTACACTGGCAAAATGTACGGCTGGATTCAACAGTAAGAACTTCGCACTGCACTATCTGAAAACACCTATCAAGACTCATAACTCTTTCACTTGAACTGGACTATACTTACAGGCTGCATAGTTCCACCAGCTACAATCAAAGCTCTTGCTTCTTTAACTACACTGGCAAAATGTACAGCTGGGTTCAACAGCAAGAACTTCACACTACACTGACTGAACAAATCTGAAATCACATCCACATAAGTTCAGCTTCGTCCTGCACCTTTGCTATAACCTATCGGGTTAGCATGGTAGTTTAACTTGCTACATAGAGAATCTTACACGAGTGCTCATGTTTTATTGAATTTATTAAATGAGTTGAGGAAGAGATAAAATGCGAGGCTTGCCATTTTATCACTTTTTTGCAATGAGTTTAATAAATTAAATGATACAGGAGTATGAATATTAGATTCTATTTATCACTGTGACACATAGCATTTAATTTACTTAACTCTTAAAGCGGCAAGAAAAAAATGCATCTGAAAATGTCGTCTGCTGCAAATAATTACCTAACATTACTGACAAATTAAGTATAGAAGCAACCAGCGTGGACCCAGAACAGACTGCTCCTACAGAAGCAGTCTGACCTGGGTCCACACTGTTTGCCATAGAGGCTTCTTAAACATTTCAGCAGACGAGAAAAGCAGACACTTTTGTTGCCATTGGCGCATTAAGGGTTAAAATCACATTTTTGGCATGAAAACGTCAAGATTTTGCCAGCTTTTACGCAACATTATAATGAATGTCATTATGTAATGTTACTAAATCTACAAACCACTAGTGGGTTATCGATTTTAATGTATGGCTTTATATCATTCACAGACGCGACGTCATATGATAAGTAAATGTTCAACATTCTAGAGAGTCTCTGTAGTTGAGCAGACCAGACTGAGCATTACCTGGTCACACACCTCGAAGATGGGGTTTCTTGAAATGAGGCTCAATTAAAATGCAGGATATTTTCCAATGAGTGATGAAAAAAAAATTGTGTTCATGGGAAAATAAGCGAAATGCTTTTTTTTTTTCATTTATTTATTTAAAAAGCATTTTTTTTATATGACATTCTCGTTTTAGAAATACAGCTTTCATAGCAATGCTTAAATCAGGAATCGTACAAAAATGGGAAAACAGAATTCCAGGACTTTTCAAGGACTATTCCTGGATTTTTTTCATTTTCAAAGAATTTCAAATTGAATAGAATAGAATACGAGTCGCACCTCGCTCTTTGACGTGTATCTAGCGATTTACACTCAGTTTTTTGCGATTTTCACATAGTTTTATGTGCATCCCATAAATACAAAAGGACTCGTTGTATTTATATTTATCAAGGACTAATTCATATTTTCAAGGATAATTTTACAAAATTCCAGGACAAGACACTTTTTTTCAAATTCAAGGAGTTTTCCAAGACCAAGGTCAAATTCAAGGACTTTTCCAGGTCTGTAGAAACCCTGTAAATGCCTAGATAAAGCACAGCTGTGTTTGGGTTGTACTCATAGGTTTAGATAAACAAAACTTTTGAGCGTAAAATTGTAAATAGTTTCTAATCCATCAGTTTGAACATATGTTTTTGTTGAGAAATATGATAATAATTTTCAGTTACGCACTCTTATCTAGGGGCTGCTTACTTAAATATTAAGTCAAAATTTGTCTTGAATTTAAACATTCCACCCCTTCATCCAAAACAAATGTTAAAACGGGTGGATAAGAAAATATTCACAACAATATGCTAAAAGTTTTCGTTTATCTGGAATAATAAGTTACCTCAATACTTACTTTGTTTATTAATGACTATTCGACCATCTTTATCTGCATTAGTTAAAGCTAGAAGAAAACCTTCTATATGCATTAACGGGGAGCTGAGAACCACCTGTCTGTCTTTCTGTACTTGTGGAGCTGGTACCGCTGAAATATTATAGAAATATATGGTATAAACTGTGTGCCAAGTTCCATGACAAAATTCTAGGTCTCGAGAATTTATTTGTCAAAAAAGGAAAGGCCATTGCATGACAATGGCTGTTTGCTGTATACTCCCTTTTTGCTCCTCGAGCCCAAAATGGGGTACTGGTTTTTGCAGACTATATTTTTCGTGAAAAAGTATTTGATTGAATATCCGTTTATATACTTCTTTAAAAGTATGACCACTATAAAGAATAACAGTACTGATTATGTAATTATAATGCATACAGGCCTTTAGTTACTAAAAACTTAATTTCCTTATTTCTCAACCAAAACATATGTTGTGGGTACTCAAAAGAACCTCCTCAATGAGACAGTTCTTTTGAGCACCCAAAACATATGTTAAAACCGATGGATTAGAAAATATTTACAATTTTACGCTCAAATAATTTTGTTTATCAAAACCGATGGCATTATTACTAAACTAAGAGGAAAACAATTTTCTTGCGGAACAAACTTCTTTCTTATCACCTTTTAATGAAGACTCAGACCAAAAAAAAGGGCCGTTATCCAAGCTGGATGCGTCAGCACGGGTGTTTAAAGAAGGTTTTCATACTTTTTGATAAGTGCCAAAATCTCATGTGTTGTCCAAAATTTATTTTTTGGCATAAGAACCATTTTCTCATGGCTGGCCTGAAATCTGTCCAATTTTAACCCTTAATGCACCAATCGCAACAAAAGTCATCTGCTTTTCTCGCCTGTCTAAGAAGCCTCTATGGAAAACAGTGTGTCCACGCTGTTTGTTTCTATACTTAATTGGTCAGTAATGTTAGGCAATTATTTGCAGCAGACGACTTCAGCAGACAACATTTTTAGATGCATTTTTTTCTTGGCGCAACAAAAGTCGTCTGCTTTTCTTGCCTGCTGAAATGTTTAAGAAGCCTCTATGGCAAACAGTGTGAACCCAGAACAGACTGCTCCTGTTCTAGGTCAACGCTGTTTGTTTCTATACTTAATTCATCAGTAATGTTAGGCAATTATTTGCAGCAGACGACTTCAACAGACAACATTTACAGATGCATTTTTTCTTGGCGTTTTAAGGGTTAAAGAAAAAAATAGTTCATCTTGGAACTTAAAGGATTTAATATGGAGAGCTTGGCAAAAGATTCTCTCATTTCTGTTTTTACAGAACTCACCAAGACTGTTTGAGTTATCTCCCTTCCCACTTAAAGATTTCAAGAAACTTGACACACTTGAGCAACCTGTTTCTTCTTTTTTCTTTATATCTGCAAAGTAGAGATGTTTACTGATTATTACAATGAAATTTATTTAAACAAAAATAATTCTATTTCCACTCTGTTTCAAATTTTCTGCCACCTGGCAAACATAAAGTATGTAAGTATATGAAGACACCCACCAAAATTCTAACATCTAGATCTGCTTGATACTTCAGCATTCATATTAAACTTTTGTACACTAGGAACTCCTAAAAGCATACTTTTGCAACCAGTGAAGACCCAGATGGAATGTCACATAATGCGGCATTTTATCAGGGACCACACTGTTTGCTAAGACAAAAACTATAAGAAATACAATTTTTATTGGGAATTCAAACCTGTGACTCCTTGATATATACAATGTACTATCCCAAATATATTGTATCAAACTAGAAGGAAGAATCCATTAGTGCATAAGGGTTAACCCTTTGTATACTAATGGAGTCTTCTCTCTGGTTTGATACAAGAAACTTGGGATAGTCCATTGTACATATCTAGGGGTGTCAGGTTATAATTTAATAAAAAATATTGCATACTTTCCTCTGAAGATCTTTTTTTACATTGAAAAACAGTGTAGAGAACCTGATGAAATGCAGTACCTGTTTAGGGGTTTCCAAAATTCCATACAAAGTGTTGAAGGAGGCATTATACCTATAAATGATAATCTTTTGAACTGCCTGTTTTCTGGCCATCTGATACATAAAGCCGGATCAACAAACTTTTCTGATTCCGTATCACTATCCTTTAAAACAGGGCTAACTTCTGTTACCTGTTTTGTGGCGAATGTTACGTAACAGTTAAGATAATTTCAAGCATGGAACCAGAGACGGAAAACATGATGACGTAACTTCAAGAAACTAAACTTAAGGGCAAACATGTTTCTGCAATTTTTCTGGATTAAAGACCAAAACAATTTATAAAATCAGAATGATGTCAGAAAAAGGTATGTATTAATCATATTTTTATAATCATACCTGATCTGGCATACCATATCGCTTCTTGTGGATGATGTCATACTTCGCATATCGAGTGATCCGATGGTATAACCTCATTCACTCAAGGTGATATAGAACGCTAGATCAAGTTACTATTATAATAATGTGTACGAGTCTCATGTGTTGACCAATATACTGAAACGCCTAAAAATTAATCCTACCTACTCAGCTTCAGAGACTACATGTAGCTAGAACAGGGTTCGTACAGGGAAGTTTGTGTAAAAATCAAAGACTTTTCAAGGACTTCTAAAAGACTTTCCTACTGTTTTCAAGGACTGAAAACTTACGAAAAAGACTGATTTACACATTAAAATTCTACTTCGGAAATGCTAGAGTCCATTAATTAAGATTTTAGTTTTAGAAAATTAGTATAAACTTGTGGTGCCTTTATTTGGTGCAGCATATGCTGCCCCAAATAAAGGCACCACAATTTTATACTGATAAAGGTCTGTTGAATCCTCCTGTAATTGGTAAAATTCAAGGATTTTTCAAGACCTTTGAGTATTTTCCAGTACTTTTCAAGGCAGATTTAAATTTTCAAGGACTATTCATGAAATCCCTCTAAATTCAAGTACTTTTCAAGCCTGTGCGAACCCTGTAGAAACTTGAAATTTTACATGTGTCAAGTTTTGCCTTCATACTTTTCAGAAAGGAAATAACAAAGGAGCTGATCAGACTGCACAAATGCACAGGCTGGTCTGGGCTTTGTTGTTGGCATAAAACAAAGTCAGGTTTCCCACATGATAAGGAGAGTTCTAGCTTACCTGTTTGGACGATCTCGGACTGATACTTCTCCACAAAGCCATGTAACTGAAAAGTAGAAATAAACCATTTTAAACTGATTTTTTTTTTATCATTTCTGGTTTACTCCAACTGTTCAGAGCATTCATCAAAAGAAGATAAGATTTTACAATTTTTTAATTGTACAATACCTAAAATCATTGATAAAAGTAAGACAATTAGATACCTACCTTCTTTGAAATTTGACTTCTACAGCAGTATAAGGTCACTTTGAACATGTTCACAGTGTCCAGCTGTATTGTGAACAAGAAATAATTGATTACAGGATAGCTTCTTTTAAAAGTGAACTTCTCTCACATTAAGTAGTCACAGTGAACAGGTTCACATTGTCTACATGCAGATATGAACAAGCAATCATTGATAAAGGTAGCACAACCGTGAAGATACCACTTTGTAAATTTGATTATCTGTCATTACTGAGCCACTTTTACATCCATGCAACTAGCAGCTTAGCAAAGAGGTAATTCAGGAACTCAAATTTGGAGATATAGCTATTATGCAAATATAAACAATTTACAGTAGAGTGGCAGGAATTCTAATACTGATTGGCAGTTAGGGATGATTAAAAGAGGTAAAGACAATGGACATGATACTTGGAAAATGTAAAATTCCAAAGTGTTCTTCCTTATTGGCAGTAATATATGTTGTAGGTACAGATTGGAATTGCCTCTATGAGGCAATTCCAATGTGTACCTACAACATATGTCTTTTTAATAAATGAGTTTTTCACCATATGTTTTCTAAACAAATTCTCAACCACTTTCATTGATTCAAAGAAATAAGCATAAAGAAATGAACAACTTTTCATGTAGTTTGTCATGCACCTGAATGACAATAATAGACTGTCTATTTTATGCTTCTGGCAGCTTATCTTGAGTTGTTTCATGAGAGTATATTGCTAAATTGCTAGTTGTGAGGTTGTAACAACTTCATATTGATTATCTATGAAGTGAACAAGAAATCATTTATTAAAAGACAACTTTTTTAAAGTTGATTTATTCTGGCATCATTAAGTCACATTGAACATGTTCAGATTGCCTAGCTGTGTTGTGAACAAGAAATCATTGATTAAAGTAAGACAACTGAGTACCTACCTTCTTTGAAATTTGACTTCTCTGGCAGTAGCGTGTAACTTTGAACATGTTCACATTGTACAGCTGGATTGTGAACAAGAAATCATTGATTAAAGTAAGACAACTGAGTACCTACCTTCTTTGAAATTTGACTTCTCTGGCAGTAGCGTGTAACTTTGAACATGTTCACATTGTACAGCTGGATTGTGAACAAGAAATCATTGATTAAAGTAAGACAACTGAGTACCAACCTTCTTTGAAATTTGACTTCTCTGGCAGTACCGAGTAACTTTGAACATGTTTACATTGTCCAGCTGGGTTGTGAACAAGAAATCATTGATTGTCTTTAACCTGGCATCTGAAATGTCAAAAGATGCTTACTCGTGTCTCGATGTCAGCAAAGGTTAAATATGTTCTTAAAAGGGTATCATTTGGAAGCAAAGACTGCACCAAAGATTGAAACTAAAGTGTGCATATTTCCTGGGCCAGACTAGCTAGTTTCTGCCATTTAGACTTCATCAGTGACCCTCTAATAGTTTCAAAGTTCCACAATGAAACCCATGATCCCAAAGGACATGAAAATAAAATCTACATTATAGTGAAGGGCAGGGAGACGTTTTACCGCCGCCACACAGTCCCAGTCACCAGCTGTAGTGAAGTCAAATATGTTCTTAAAAGGGTATCATTTGGAAACAAATACTGCACCAAAGAACTGAAACTAGAGTGTGCATATTTCCTGGGCCAGACTAGCTAGTTTCTGCCATTTAGGCTTCATCAGTGACCCTCTAATAGTTTCAATGTTCCACAATATCAAGAATTAATATTCTTTTATTCCTTCTCATGGCTTAATTGTAATGGGGAGTCCTCTTACATTTTTGATGACAGTGTGGTCATATTTGGCACAATGACTGCTTATTATGTGTAGATGATGAGATTTAGAATCGCTGATGTCATGACCTTGGAGTCAAAATACTTACATTGAACTAAAGTTCTAAGTGGCCACTTTTCAATTTCATTTTTTCTGACTAAGCGCTAATGGTATTTAAATGAAATTTTGCCCAAACATGTGCATTCCAATGGACTAAAGTTAAGCGGTCCTTTAGAAGAGTTTTCTATACCTTCACAATTTTTGGGCTCAAAAATACAAAAATCCACTTTTTTAAGAAATTAAGCGTTTTTGAATGCAGTTTTTATTGAACTGAAGTTCAGGTGATTACAAACCAAACTGGCCAACTTGAAAAACACCAATTACTTGATTTTTTGCTTATGACAGATTTTTTATGAATTTTAAAAAAATCTCAATTTCTGCTTTTTCCAATATTTTCGAAAATCATCAGCTGCACATACTAAAATCATTGTATGTGTTTCATTTAATGTGACCATGTTTGACCAAACACAATACAGCTTGATCAGCCCATTTTCTAACGATAATTTTGTCAAAACTGATGCCCACTTCCGGTTTTAACATGAAATTTAAAGGTCATTTAAGTGGCAAATGTAAAAGATTTTTTTAATCATTTTCAGTAGAACAGTGACACCTATTCATAATAAACATTCGCTGAAAAGTTCAATGCCGTGCCGCAAATAAAGCATACAGAGCAACGCAAGTTTGTAAGCAAATTGCATGGTTAAAGCTAAAGTTCTTTGACTAAAATGTAAAAGTGGCTCTCTTCATGTTAACTGTCACACAACTTTTGATTCTTTTTCATCTTATATCAAGCTTCATCCTAATTAAGATATAAATGGATAACGTATCTGAGCAATATATTATATCACACTAAAAAGTGTGACTTTTTGAAATGAGGGCATTGTCTGTGCATGATCTACCTGTCATTTTGAAATGAGATATTTGCCGAGTCTCGACAAAGCATTGGATTTTTTCATAGCATTAAAATTTTGTAAGAGCGATTTTTATTTTCTGAACAGGCGCAAAAAATGTAAGGTGGCCACTTATAACAACGTTTCAGTGTAGATCTGTATGAATGGCTCTTTAGGCAAACTCTTACAGTTTTTTTATGGAGAATGTTCCTATTTGGCACACTGATTGCCTTTTGTGTGTAGATGGCAGTAAAGGTTTAGAATCCAGAGGTATGACCTTGGACATAAAGGTCAAGGTAAAAAAAATACTTCAAAGTCTTGTAATCATTCACTAATGCAAACTTCTAACAATTTTTGTTTTGATGCGCTATATCTCAGTCAACAACTATGGTCATGTCGGGATGGTCAGTTCACCTAACCACACTGTTTCCTGGGCAAGCTTGACTAAGCGGTTAAACAGTACTTTGTGCACATACTTTCGCTTGTAACTGACAACAAATTTTCTTGAATCAGCAGAAGGGAGGAGAATGGCCGTAGAAATTATTTCATGATCAATCTCCACAAAAGTATGGGACCAGCCTGAGATCGAACTCACAACCCCTTGATCTGCAGTCAGATATTTTACCGACTGCCCTACGCGGCCCAGTAACAAACTGATAGTCAATGATGTGTAGATGCAATGAAGCTTTCAGATCAGATCCCTGCTATGTCATACAAAGTGATATCAGATACATGTGAGGACATCTGCTATGGGGCCCCTATTGATTGACCCTGTTATGGTTACAGTTTGCACTTGTATACAAGCTCATCAACTTATTTTCTATATGTCTACTTAACTGTAAATTCATAAATTTTCTTGAGAATTTTATTTCATGAATAAAGTTAAATGACACATTTGCAACATTAAAACTTCGCAACTGGTGCATGATTTACCTACAGCAGTAAACTGCTCTGTGATTTCTCTATTTTGTGAGGGTTTCATTTCCACGAAATTTCCTGAAAATAAAATCCTCGCAAAAAAATTATGAATTTACTGTATCTGTTGTTGATATATCAGTGTATCAGTATCTGGTTTTGTGTGATAGCTTGTGTAAATTAAAACTAGAACACATTCGATGGCGCGTCATCGCAAATCCCCACGCTCTCGAAGAAATCTAATGGTAATTGACCCTTTGACCCCATCCCAAGGTCACCAAAATTTATCAGTGTATCCTGATCTACTGCTCATCCCCTTGAATTTGATATGCCACATGACTATGTTCAGAAAATTAAATTTTGACCCCTCCCCAAGGCCCCAGGGGGTGGGGACCCAAAAAATTGTGCCGGTGCATGTTCCATTCATGTAAGTAACTCACACACCAAATCTGGTTGAATTTTGGAAAAAAAATTTTGACCCCCAATCCCCCACGGTACCCCCAAGTCCCACCCCTGGGCATGACCTGGGCTGCCGAATAAAAATCCCGTCTGATATGTTATATATCTTTCATTTGTGAGAAGATACACAAAGTTTGGTTTAAAAATCTTTGAAATTGACTTAGTAATTCAGATTTAATGATATTTGACCTTTTGGCCCCTCCCCAAGGCCCCAGGGGGCGGGGACCAAAAAAATGGTGCCAGTGCATGTTGCATTCATGTAAGTAACTCACACACCAAATCTAGTTGAATTTCGAAAAAAAATAATTTTGACCCCCCCACCCCCCACGGCACCCCCAAGTCCCACCCCTGGCGCATGACCCAGGCGACTAAATGAAAATCCCGTCTGATATGTTTTATATCTTTCATTTCTGAGAAGACACACAAAGTTTGGTTCAAAAATCTTTGAAATTGACTTTGTAATTGAATTTAAATGATATTTAATGATATTTGACCTTTTGGTTTTGTGCCGTTGCGGGCCCCATTCATGTGAGCAACTCACACACGAAATTTGGTTGGATTTCGTCCAATGGTTTAGGAGGAGATAGCGTGACGGACAGATGGACAGACAGACGGACGGAGGCGATTGCAATATCCCCAACACTTTTTTAAAAAAGCGTGGGGATAATCACATAAATCATGTCCATCCACCATCCAAACAAGTCTATGACGACTTCATAGGCGGGGGCATAAATATGTAGATGTGTATCAAGCTAATTTGAGACTGCCTATGGGCAGACATTTTCAGGATTTAGATTCTTAGTTACCTGCCCTTACTATGTAATCTTTCAAAGATATATTTGGGCCAATACCAGATTTTTGTTTGCTTGCTTGATTTGATTCTTTACGTCCCATCAACAATCTTTCAGTTAAACAGGGACGGGTCTTCCTGGGTGGAACCAGTACTAAGCTAGGATAAATGTGTCTTTCTCAAGGACCACAAGGCAGTGACGCCGGTGAGGCTCGAGCCTGCGGCCCCTCGGTCTCGAGTCAAGCACTCTACCACTGCGCTCCCGTCTCCAGATTTTGGTACTTAATGCATAGGCGAGCAACCAAGACTTAGACTAGATTGCTCTTACCAACTCACATATATAAAGTATGGATGCAGATGAAGACCCAGACCAAACTTTAGCCCCCTAGCTCCTTTGGATATGTCAGCATGGGCAATGACATGATATTATGTGATAAATTCAGTAAATTTTCTAAAATTATGAACACTAGTTGCCTGTTTTTTGCCATCACCAAACCGACTTGCTCAAAATGTCACCTATCCAAAATATTTTATGGCAGTTTCAGAGAAATATATTGATTTCCTTCTAATTTTAAACATTTTTTTTCTTTATTTTAATTTACTTTTAACAAATCAGTTTGAAAAAATTAAAATACCTCTGGAAAATTCTGAAGAAGCAGTCTGATCAGGGTCTTCCCTGTTTGCTATACTGACAAGCATTCTGTGAATTCCAGCTGTGATAACAAAGGGGTTATTTTTAGAACAGAAAGAGAAAAGTGCTTTAGAAAATTTACCTAGCAAAATATCATGTACTGGACAATATTTACCTTCCTGTTGGAGAGTCTGTTTATCAGCAGGGACATCTGTCCGTCCTGAAAATATGAAACAAACCTTAGAACATGACCCATACAATATTCCATCCAGTATAATACTGTAAATCCAGAAATTTTCGCGAGGGTTTTAATTTCGAGTTGTGAAAATAAAACACTCGCGAAATGGCAAAATCACACTGTTGTTACTGATATCTGTATATCATGCCCAAGTTGCGAATTTCTACATTGCAAGTATGTCTTTTAATACTATTTGCGAAAATAAAATTATCACAAAAATTTCCGAATCTACAGTACAAGGCCTCAAGCAGAGTTGCCACTGAATATCCATTTTGAAATTCTCTGACTTTCCACTTACATTTCCCTAACTTTAGACTGTTTTCCAGACCATTTTGGAAGGTTGATTTTAGTCATTTTCGTCCATTGACAATTCAAATGATTTGTAAAAATGACTAAAATGCTTCCTGATTTAAGCTCTAAAGAAAAATCTCAAACTATAAATATTAGAAAAGGAATTTATGGACAATAAAATTGCCAAAAGCCTGTTAACTAGCAAATTGTTTGGAAAATTTTGAAAGTCCCTGACTTTTCATTTTTTCTTCTTCTAAATTTCTCTGACTGAAAATGAAATGCCCTGACTTTTCTCTGGAAAAATTAAATTTTCCAGAATTTTCCCTGACCGAGGCAACCCTGCTCAAGGTTATAAAAGAAAGAGGGCAAAGATCAGGAATTGATACAATCAAGCACCACACCTGACCAAGGATACCAATAAGACATTTTTCATGCTTAATTATACATAAGAGTGAAATTTATCATGCTCTTAAATGCTAAAATGCAAAGAATTGGGTGGTATTGTTCAACTTTATTCAAATTCTAATAGAACATTCTTTAAGTCAACAGTGGAGAACCCGATCAGACGCCGCATTATGCGGCGTCTGATCTGGTTATGCACTGTCTGCCAATGTCCCATAAAAAGGATCCCAGGCTTAAGATTCAATTTTTGATCCTTGGTTGGACTTGTAATGACTCAAGTGGTGCAAGTTCACATGAACTGTTACAAGTTCACATGAACTGTTACAAACCAACCTCCTAGAGAGAAAGCTGGGCTTGCAAGTATAAACAAAATCTGCTTGGTACAGTAAATCTATCTTAAGTGGCCACTCAAAAGGAAGACCAAAATCGCTTTTCAAGACCGATTATCCCTTAATGCATGTCAGAAGTATTGCAGAATGCTCCAAGAGAGCATTCTGCAATACTTTCGACCTCCATTTAGCTACCATTTGTCTTTAAGACTTTTGTTTTGTCTATTTTTGAGTGGCCGCTTAAGATAGGTTTTACTGTATATCAAATTTTGTTTCCTACTCACTTGATTTGCTATGAACTTATAGCCTGTACTCATACTAACTCGACTGTCTGTGTGCTTGTGAGAACTATAACATACCTACCTCCTAGAGACTTAGTTAGGTTAGAGAGAATAAACTAAATCTGTTTAATATACATCAAGTTCTTCAATCTTTATCTGTACCTTGCCTCATACTGACTCAACTGGCTGTGAGCTTGTGAGAACTATAATACAAGAGGTGTTTCATGTTTATTTGAACAAATTTGAAAATGTTGTTACTAGTTTTTTTCTCGTTATATTTGGTAATAATTGATTTCCATGGGTTAGTCTGATCTCCAGGAACATGCAACCATTGTGAAAACAGTTCTTAATTTTTATTTTCTGGTTTGAAACAGTCTCTGAAGATGAGCAGTCAAATTTTAAGCATTTAAAAATGCTGTCTGAAACAAAATGTACTAAATCTTTCTCGAACAATTTCTCTAAAATAAATGAAGTTTTTATCCTGAAATTTTTTAAATATTGTACAAAAATAATTAAAGTGTGTTCTGTTAGAAGATAAAACATTCTAGATGGATAATTACTTTTTAGCAGAAACTTGAACATAAAATTTTAGGGTTTACAGTTTCCATAGCAACACTAAATTGTATGCAAAAGTACTCAAATGCAATATTTGGAGATCAGTTTTATAGGCGATAGATACTTAAAATATCTAAGAAATTGAGTAGGCTGTGAGTTTTGAGAATTTGTTTTTACAAAATTCTTCCAAGACACATTTTGTACATGAGATGCCCATTTGGGCACTTGCTTGAAAGAACCTATTTAAGCCCAGTTGGCAAGCAAAAACATGCACACATAGGTTGTTCCCCATTTGAATAATAGACTGAATATTCCTCTGAACTTAAAAGAAAGCATCACACTTAAATACGTATTTTCTTAGAAGATACGCCCGTTTTAGCTCTTAAAATGAGTTAAAGGGGGGTGAGGATGTATTTAGGACCGCTGTGTTATTGCTATGCTTTAAATTGTCATCTTGTCTAGTTGCCAATACAAGTGACACGTCCGGAATGTATGAAAAGGCAAAATTTGTTTGTTTGCATTTAATGCGACCGCAAAAAATGAAATTCGAATCTGTTCAAATAAACATGAAACATGTCTTGTAAACCTACCTCCTAGAGACTTCGCTAGGTTAGAGAGAATAAACAAAATCTGTTTAATATACATCAAGTTCTGGGCCTTCAATCTTGATCTGTACCTAGCCTCATACTGACTTAACTGGCTGTGAGCTTGTGAGAACTATAATAGACCTACCTCCTAGAGACTTAGTTAGGTTAGAAAGAATAAACAAAATCTGTTTATTAATATACATCAAGTTCTGAGCCTTCAATCTTGATCTGTACCGTGCCTCGTACTGACTCAACTGGCTGTGAGCTTGTGAGAACTATAATATACCTACCTCCTAGAGACTTAGTTAGGTTAGAAAGAATAAACAAAATCTGTTTAATATTTCAATCTTGATCTGTACCTTGCCTGATATTGACTCAACTGGCTGTGAGCTTGTGAGAACTATAATATACCTACCTCCTAGAGACTTAATTAGGTTAGAAAGAATAAACAAAATCTGTTTGATATACATCAAGTTCTGAGCCTTCAATCTTGATCTGTACCTTGCCTCATACTGACTCAACTGACTGTGAGCTCTAACAATCTGAAACAGAAGAATTAATCCATCGGTTGTCAGAAAATTAAAAATTTCCAACATTCTAAACTTCAGAAATTCAAATATCAAAACTTACACAATGCCAACAAAAGTCAACCTCAACATCCTTGACTCAGGAACAATCCTGTAAACTTTTCAACCATGTCAATAACCAGGGTTCATACAGGCAAGTATGAGTAAAATTCAAGGACTTTTCAAGGACTTCTAAAAGCCTCTAACAGTTTTCAAGGACTTAAAGTTAATGAAAAATACTGATCTAAGTGTTAAAATTCTACCTCAGAAATGCTAGACTGAGATAATGGAGAAATTAGTATTGGAAAATTAGTATAAAATTGTTGTGCAACATTAATTTTATACTGATTTAGGTCTCTTTCAACAGTGCTAAGTCCTACAGAAAATAGCAGAACTCAATGACTTTTCAAGGCTTTTGAGTGATTTTCCATTACTTTTCAAGGCAGATTTAATTTTTAAGGACTTTTCAAGTAAGCCCTCTAAGTTCAAGCACTTTTCAAGCCTGTGCTAACCCTGGAATGTTGATTTAGAGCATTCCAACATACCACAGAGCTTTTTACAATCCACTCGTCTCATACCATGTACTTTTTTCCATTAGCATTACATGCTACTACTTGAAATGCAACTTCAACCCTGGACATAGAAAACGGTGTTGCATCGACCCTCTAGCATAAATCAACAGATGCACATCCTGTCTAAATGTATTTTAATCAAACAAGAAAAAAGAGGGCACATGGGCCCTAAATTGCTCATTTGAGTTCTTGTCACAAGGAGAGGATGTTAACAACAAAATATAATCCCATTTCTCCAACACCTAAGTCCATCTTGGGTATGTATCACTCAGACCATAATCAAAGACTATCAATTCACTAAGTTAAATCAAAATATACATATTTGCACAATTTCAATGTCTGATGTTTTTACCCAACCAAAAAGGTCAGGGGTGTGCATAAGGTCAAACTTGCATAATGTTCTACACCTCTTTACCTTTTCTGATATGCAACATTACCTTCTTCAGAAAAAAAAATGTTTTGACCTTTTGACCCCATCTGGAGGTCTTGGGTGTATAAAAATATTTGTGTGCATTTTGTTCTCTGCTTCATTCTTGTTTAATTTGACATGCAACACA
The DNA here is from genome assembly GCA_964019695.1 of Loripinus fragilis. Taxonomy (NCBI): domain Eukaryota; kingdom Metazoa; phylum Mollusca; class Bivalvia; order Lucinida; family Lucinidae; genus Loripinus; species Loripinus fragilis. Next base: position 20,064,830 of record OZ026521.1, read on the forward strand.
ACTACTTTCAGAAAAGAAAAAAAAGACCTTTTGACCCCTCAGGGGTCAAGGATGTGTGTGAAGGCAAACCATTTTGCTAGCATGTTATTGTATGCTTCATTCCCTTTAATTTGATATAGAACATGACCATATTCTGAAAAAGATGATTTAATATAAGCATACATGTATGTGAGCCGTGCAGTGAGCCCATTTTTGACCCAAGGGATAATTTCAACAAACTTGGTAGAGGTCCACTAGGTGATGCTTCATACCAAATATCAAGGCTCTAGGCCTTGAGGATTTAGACCAGACGATTTTTTAATGTTTTCCCAATATAAGCCTATGTAAAACATGACCGCCGGGGAGGGGCCATATTTGGCCCCAGCAGCATATTTTGAAAAATTTGGTAGAGGTCCACTAGATAATGCTTCATACCATTTCAAGGCTCTAGGCCCTGTGGTTTCAGACAAGAAGATTTTTTCATGTTTTCCCTATATAAGCCTATGCAAAACATGTGACCCCTGGGCGGGGCCATTTTCTGCCCCAAGAGCTTAATTTGAACAAACTTGGTAGAGGTCTATTAGGTGATACTTCATACCAAATATCAAGGCTCTAGGCCTTGCGGTTTCAGACAAGAAGGTTTTTAAAGTTTTCATCTCAAAAATATATTTTAGCCTGTGTGACCTTGATATGCAACATACCTGAACCATCTGTGCAATTATTGAGGAGGGCTATGTAAGGATCATTCGAGCTAAGTTTGGTCGAAATCCATTCTCTACAGTAGTTTAGGAGGAGATGTCATTAAGTCAATTGTTAAAGCTGCATAGTCTGTAACTTTTGATCTTTTAATTTTAGAACTAACGTTTCTATTTTTCAAGAACACAGTTAAAAAACTAAAATTCAGGTATACATTTTACCAATTTTGTAAATCTTAACAAATTATCAGTATCAAAACAACAGCATTTATGTTAAAATTAACTGTCTATAATTATTGGAGGGACGCAAATAATTACCAACAAAAGAAAAACACACCTGTTTTATAAGATAATTCACTTTTCTGTGCAGTTTTCAGCTATAGTTAACAGATTTATTGTAAAAATTTAACTTAATTCTACTTTTACAAATGATTTAAAAACAAAATAATTTTTTTTGAAAAATGTTCATAGTTGCAGACTTAGTCTCTTTAAGGGACAGACAATGACAACGACGGACAAAGACGTATCACAAAATCACCCCTAGGTGAGCTTACAAATAAAAATAATTAAAACAAAATCTGTTCGAATTTCTGATCTTCGGTCTGAAAACATACCTGTGCCCCCGTGATTTCTACACTATGAACATTGTTGATCGTTTCCAGTAAATTATGTGCCTCGTCTATCACTATAATGTTGTCTTTAAGTTGTATCCCACTGGCTTCTCGTGTTGACTGATGCAGCAATGTGTTGTAGGGCAGAGCAACAATCTGTAAAACAGGATAGTTTCACAGGACTTTAGTTAAGTGTAACGAAAATTTACTTTTCTTATTTCTCAACCAAAACATATGTTGTGGGTACTCAAAAGAACCGTCTCGATGAGACGGTTCTTTTGAGCACCCAAAACATTTGTTAAAACTGATGGGTAAGAAAATATTTACATCTTTACGCAGAATTTTTTTTTTGTTTATCGAAACCTGTGGTTTCATTACTACAACAAATTTCTGCTTCTATTGAGCTTTGTGTACAACCAGATCCTAAATCACTCCCCTGAAATTTTTCATTGTTTCTTGTATAGTTATCTGTTTGGAAACTGGCAATGAATCCTGGTGACATATTTTTGATAGATCACATTTGTTTAAGCAATTTTTGTAGGTCACTGGCCCAATGAAACTTCTACCAAATAAAATTGAATTCCAATCACCCCTTTCAGAGAAGATGATTTTTAATGTGTCCTTAGACGCAATTATAAGCCAATTTTGCTACTTTTACAGAATATCACCCTGCTAACATTTCAGCCGAATAACTTGAAATTTTGTCAAGATTTTAACAATTTTGTTAGCTGCAATAAGCCACACCCCTGGTGGCCATGTTTTTTGACAAATTTTGTTTTAGCTACTTTTAAAGAAGGTCACCTAGCTAACATCCCTGCCATAGTGTATTCAATTCAGACCATTGGTTTCAGAGGAGATGCTGTTAAAAGTTTCCTTTAGTGGTATATGAGGGAAACTGGCCATGGCCCCTGTCCACTATGTTTTTTGACAGACCAATTTCCCTTTAGCTAATTTTGTATAAAGTCATCTAATGACCATCTCTGCCAAATTGTTTTCAATTCTGACCATTGGTTTCAGAGATTTGTTTTGTTTGTTTGTTTGTTTGATTTGATTCTTTACGTCCACTCAACAATCTTTCAGTTATGCGGGACGGTTCTTCCTGGGTTTAACCAGTACTAAGCTAGGATAAATGTGTCTTGCTCAAGGACCACAACGCAGTGACGCCGGTGAGGCTCGAACCCGCTACCCTTCGGTCTCGAGTCAAGCACTCTACCACTGAGCCACTGCGCTCCCTGGTTTCAGAGATGATTCTACATAAGATACAAAGGTAAATACGGGAAACTCTGTCCATGCCACAGTTATTGCTCATCAGTGTTGACATAATATAAGAATCTATCATGTGTGTGAGGGTAGGATAGAAAAATCCGTCCCAAGGATCACCGTTTGGCATCAGGAGGCTTGCCGAGGGATAGATTTTTCTATCCTACCCTCACACAAATAATGGATTCTTTTTCTTGCTCACCACTATTTATCTATTTATCTCTTTATTTAAAATAAGCTTCCAGAAGTCCCTGAATAGGCTAAGATGAAATTTCACAGGATGACGTTACTTGATGTCCTGGGTAAGATAGCATGGGTAAGATAAGATTTTCTATCCCAGGGTAAAATCTCAGATATCCTTATCCGGTGTGCAAGAAACATGGATCTAGATTCTATACTAGAAATGTTTCCATAGGACACAGATGCCCCCGCTATTGCCAAATTCGCATAAATAGGGAATTGTCATTAACAAAGAGCAATAACTCCTGAAGGCATGATGCGATATGGGCCATTCTGAAACTTAAAGACATTCTGATACTTAATAATGTGACTGAGTTTCATAGAATTATAATCAAAAATATTAATCTTAGAGAGCAGACGTTGTTTCAACCGACAACTTTTCATAAATTAAGGGCAATAACTCCTTAAAGCATGGTGCCGTATAGACCATTATCAAACTTGAAGAAGACATCATGGTACTAAACAATGTGACCAAGTTTCATAAAATTCTGATCAAAAATATTCGACTTAGAGAGCGTACATTGTTTCAAATGGCAAATTTACATAAACAAAGGGCAATAACTACTGAAAGCATGGTGCGATATGGACCATTATCAAACTTGAAGAAGACATCGTGGTACTTAACAATGTGGCCAAGTTTCATAAAATTCTGATCAAAAGTATTTGACTTAGAGAGCGGACATTGTTTCAAATGGTGAATTTTCATTAACAAAGGGCCATAACTACTGAAAGCATGGTGCGATATGGACCATTATTGAACTTGAAGAAGGCATTATGGTACTTAACAATGTGACCAAATTTCATTAAATTCTGATCAAAAGTATTCAACTTAGAGAGCGGACATCGTTTCAAATGGGTTTTTTTCATAAACAAAGGGCCTTAACTACTGAAAGCATGGTGCGATATGGACCATTATTGAACTTGAAGAAGACATCGTGGTATTAAACAATGTGACAAAGTTTCATAAAATTCTTATCAAAAGTATTCGACTTAGAGAGCGGACGTCGTTTGGGACAGACGTAAGTACGGACGGACAGGGGTAACATTTAATGCCCCGGCCATTGTCATGGCGGGGGCATAAAAAGACTAGAAATGTGTCCATGGGACACGGATGCTCCAGCTATTGCCAAATTCGTATAAATAGGGAATTGTCATTAACAAAGGGCAATAACTCCTTAAAGCATGGTGCCATATAGACCATTATCAAACTTGAAGAAAACATCATGGTACTAAACAATGTGACAAAGTTTCATAAAAATCTGATCTAAAATTTTCCAGTTAGAGAGCGGACGTGGTTTCAAACGGTGAATTTTCGTAAACAAAGGGCAATAACTACTGAAAGCCTGGTGCGATATGGACCATTATCAAACTTGAAGAAGACATTATGGTACTAAACAATGTGAGAAAGTTTCATAAAATTCTGATAAAAAATATTCGAGTTAGAGAGCGGACATCGTTTAAAACTGTGAATTTTCATGAACAAAGAGCCATAACTACTGAAAGCCTGGTGCGATATGGACCATTATCGAACTTGAAGAAGACATTATGGTACTTAACAATGTGACCAAGTTTCATGAAATTCTGATAAAAAATATTTGAGTTAGAGAGTGGACGTCGATCGGAATGTACATACATAGGTAAAGTACGTACGAACGGACGGACAGGGGTAACACTTAATGCCCCAGCCATTATCATGGTGGGGGCATAAAAATTAAATGAAATGTCAGTGGATATCAGCAAACAAAACAATAAATGCCCTTTAGCCCTAAAAACTCAGTAATCAGTTGAGGTAAGAAAACAACTTTGCCAACCTCTTTCAAAATACTGGCGAGATTGGAAAAAAAACTAACTTTTCTTGCACACTGAATACGTACATCTGAGATTTTACCCTGGGATAGAAATTCTTAGCTTACCCAAGTTATCTTACCCAGGCTGTCACAAGAGGACTGTTCATTGGTTTTATTGCAACTCACGCATATGGTTGTCAAATGATGTCACTGTTTAGTCAAAGTGACCTCATCATGTGATATTGCATCTCAGCATATTCATGGATTTCTGTAAGCTTATTTTAAAATAAAAAGTCAATGGTGAGCAAGAAAAAAATCCATTATTAATGTGAGGGTGAGATAGAAAAATCTGACCCTCGTGATCACCATTTGTCATCACTTCTCAAGCCTCATGATGGCAAAAAACGATCCTTGGGACGGATTTTTCTATCCCACCCTCACAATCATGATGGATTATCATACTATGAGCCGTGACATGAGATTTCCAACAATGTGGTATTTGCAACCCACAAAGGCTATGACAAGCCTGCGCATACACGCAATCTCATCAGCCTTTGCTAGTCGCTTGAATATTCTATGACTGTTAAGCTACTGACCGAATAGCATTTGGAGTTTCTAAGCTTAAAAAGAGGCTGCACAGGCTGGTCTGAGTCTATTCATGTCGAAATGTCACATTGTTGGAAATCACATGTCACGGCTCATATGGATAGACTGACTTACCTCAGCATCAGGTATAGCAAGCCGGGTACCAAAGTAAGGACAGGCCTTCAACTGTCTTCCCAGCCCCACCAACTGCTCTATGTCTCTCACTTCAGCAAGGGCCATGTCCTTGAACTCCTCAATAGGGTCCTGTTTATAATAGGGGCAGCCAGCTGAGGACACAGTTTTACGCTTCTTTGGGGCTGCTTCTTCCTTTGCTTTCCCTGAAATTAGGGACAGTAAAACCTGTCTTAACCCTTAAAGCGCCACCTATAATTTGCAGCAGACGATAATTGCAAATTTTGCTGCTTTTTCAAAAATAACCAATAAGGCATTACATTTCATGAGAATTGTCTGCTGGCAGACAATTCTCATGTAATATCATACCTTATTTCTGTTGAAAATTGGGAAAGATGTCACAAAATTTGTTGTCTGCTGCAGTCGTGATTGGCCCTTTAAGGGTTAAGCAGCCACTCAAAAATAGTCAAAACAAAGATCTTAATGACAATTGGTAGCCTAACCTCTTGGGCCTTCACTGCCTTACCCCAAGCTTAATTTGAGGGAAATGCCATATACCTGAGCGTCGTTCTTGAAGAATATGTCGTTAAGCTCCCTTGGTTTGAAGCATGACAGCTGTCAAAGGGACAAAACTCAATTATCCTAATCTGTTCTAGAATGAAAAAAATATTTTTTTCAAAGATGAATCCAATAGTTCTGGAGCCAAAATGGTATCCACAGCTTCATTGTATATGGGGAAAAGCCCTTTTGATGAAGAACTCTGTTTTTTCAAAGATGGCAGCTGATCCTGGCATTAGTTTGTCATATTTCTTTGAAGTAGAAGTTATTTTGGAAGTCTAAAATGGCTTGTATAGGGATGACAATTGAGCCGTGGCATGAGATTTCCAACAATGTGAAATTTGACAAGTGTAGACTCATACCAGCCTGTGCAGCCTCCTTTGAAGCTTAGCAACTCCAAATGGTGTTCAGTCAGTAGCTTAACAATCATAGTATACTCAAGCGACAAGCAAATGCTCTGATCAGACTGTGCATATGCGCAGGCTGATCTGAGGCTTTGCTGGTCACACATACCACATTGTTGGAAATCTCATGTACTGGCTCAATTATTATTGATTGGAATCAGAAACAGTAAATAGGAAAATGATGGTTATTCTCACATTTTTGAACCATTGTTTTCTGACCCTTCCAAAAAAAATGATGTTGAAAACGAAAGTATTTCCAATCGTTGAAAATTATTTTTATGACATGTTATCACTAGAAAACATTATTTCAGACATTGAACCAAATGTCTCAAACAAGCAGGAGTAAATCCCTACAGAAGTTATGATTTTGTATGAAATTATATGTAACATCATGATAACATCAAATTAGCCTTATTTTCCCAGGCATATAGTGTGCACTTATATACTGCAGTGAAAGGGTTAATGAAATTCAAAAGTATTGCAGAATGGAGCATTCTGCAATACTTTGACTAGCATTAAGCAATAATTGGTCTTTACAACCAATTTTTGGTCTTCTTTTTAGTGGCCGTTTTAGACAGATTATACTGTATATAGTAAAAGGCTAAATGTATCAAGCTAAGACAAAGCTATATAAAATTCAAGGACTTTTCAAAGGTACTAAATGAGTCTCCTATGGTTTTCAAGGCCTATGAGTTTATGAAAATTACTGATTTATACTTTATAATTCACATTTCAAAATGCTAGACTGAAATAATGCAGAGTTCAATCTAAGATTGTTTACAAATGGACAGATGGACAGACATACAGCGCCATGCCATAATACGACCATTTTTTTCAAAACAGGCATATAAATAGAGAATACTAGGTGAGTGTCTTTTGATATCAAGTTTACCAGACAAGGCTTCGAGAACGCTTGTTGACATCGCGAGGCTTGCTGAGAGCGATTCAACAAGCGTTCTCAAAGCCTAGTCTGGTACACTTGATATCAAAAAACGCGAACCTGGTATTCTATTTATCAGTTTACCCATTGTTTCTCTTTTCAAACTAGCCATTATGACGTAATTTTTTTATCTTTGTGTGATTGAGTGTCATTAGCAACGTCATTCAAAAAGTGCAACTTCATCATGAAGGCACATGCCATGAGATAGACCATGTTTATCAGGCAACATGCAGCAATACAGTTAATATGAGAGGTAACTGATAAATAGCAGAAACAGTGTTTTAACCCATATTTCTTAATCAGTACTTGCCCAGTGTGAAAAGCACTTTTGTGGATCATCCGAAGGCTGAATCCACTTCTCCCAAGAAAAATGATCATCTTAGAATTTTTTCCAGCCTTTTTGTGTATGACTGAGAGGTTCTTTAGTCAAGAGACATTTTTTCATAAAGAAGTATTACGACCATTTTTTCAAAACAGAAATATAAATAGCAGACAGTACTTGTCCAGTGTGAAAAAGCCCTTTTGTGGATCATCCAAAGGCTGAACTAACAGTCTTTTCCAAACAAAAATGATCATCTAAGAATATTTTTTCTAGACTTTTTGTACAAGACTGTGAAGTCCTTTATAGTGCTGCAGCAGAGGCCACCAAAAGTGACATGCACCCATACCGGAAGGGTAACAAGTAGCATCATACATCATTTTAAAGCTTAGAGTGTGCTGAGTTCAGAACTGCATGATGCCACTTAAAGAATTTTGTGCGAAAAAATTACGGCCCTTTAAACCTGGGTACCATCATCATAGCTCAGAAAGCAATGATAATTTCTTTTTATGACATGAAACATAAATACTGTATAAAATGCGTGTTATTAGGTTGTATATGATGCAATAGTTGATATTAATTTTGTTTGCATTTGATATGCTATTTACACACATTGACAACTATAATAAAAAGGTCATTGAGTGCAAAAGTCGCAAAAACCAAAGATTTTTACAAAATAGTCATGTGTATTGCATTTGATTTACATGTGCATTTTTAAATCATAAAAAATGTACTAGTCTAAGCAACAGAATACAAAGTTTTAATAGGATCTAGAGGAAGCATTGGACTAACCTTAAAAGGCAATGCACTGACTGGGTCACATGGTTTCTGAGCCAAGCGGTTGACCGCAAAGTACTCAATGATGTTTCACAACTATGTATGTCGAAGTGCATGTGCAGTGAAACCAAGCCAGAGTAAACCTTCACATCATTCTGATACAAAAGCACTAATATGATTTTGTTGTAAAATAATTTAGATGTTTGACAGTTGATTCATTGACCCCCCTTTGACACCACAGAGGTCACGCCTCACACTTCTAACAAATTTTGCAACATGAGTTTTATCATCCAGGCTTGCTTAGGTGCCTTAAGCACAGGAAGTGAGGAAATCATTCATGAAGGAAAGATTTATAAAGCTTGATGGACAGGACAAATCTCAGAAGATGTTCTATGACCCCAGCAAAAGGCCAACATTTAGACACTGGCAGACATGCCAAAGACAGTAAAACTCAATGACAGCAGTTTAGTCATGAATGATTAGGTGATGTGTCTGTGTTTGTAAGCAGCTTGCTCTTCCAGAGAGGTACCTTGTCATTTGAGAATGCGCATGGATTCTTTAAATATTTTCAAAAACTATGGCTCAAATCAATGACTGCATGTATCAAATCAGATTTCATCCATTAACCCAAAAGCATATCTGAAGGCAAAGAAGCTTTGATGCTACAGCTTTTATGCAGATGCTACCAATACTGTCCAAACTTGCTAAAGTAACATCTGTAGCCATAGTTGAACAGTTCCGTGGCTACATACTTTAGGCCAGTTACATCTATTAGTCCGTTTCACAGATACACATTGTCTTTGTCATGTATGGGAGAATAGTTTGAATACGCTAGTATGCCAAAAAAGAGGCAACACCACAATGGGACATAAAATTCTTCTACAAACAGACATGAAAGTACTCAAGAATAGAAGAAATCATTATCCAGAGGCAAAACTAAAGACAACCTTGCAGCTTATTACACCGACTTCATAATAGAAACAGATTAAAAACAGTTGAACAGAAACATACAATCTTCATCAGTGGTGGACTGAAGGACAGAGCCATCAAAACGACCAAAGATGAGCAAATGGACATCTCAGAGCAACACGAGGAAGCAAAATTAATACAAGGTTGTTTACTTGCTTCAGTTGCTGCAAAATGTCCCAGTGCAATTTTTTTCGTATTGTAACTTCCTCATCATAGATAGAAAAGAAGCTACAAAAGAGATCTTTCTCACATGTCTAATTAGCATATGATGTTGCTACGAGACGTGATATCCCTGTTAACATCTAATTTATCAGTCTTACAAAATAACAACACACAGTACTGATCATAAAATACTGTCTGGCTGGATGTGATATAAGCAGTGCTTGCTTTTGGGATTGGTAAGAAGTCCGTTTTCAAACGCATGATACAAGGTGCACTGAAATTTCAGGGACTGAAAGATCTTGGCCATGGGCCTTTATCAAACTTTAATTTTACTTGCACTCAGTTTGTTGGAGCAATATATGAAAACTAGACCCCACATCCATAAATGAGGTAAGTAGCGCAAAGGCAGCAACAAAAGTCCTATCGACAGATTACAGTTTCCATTTGCATATTCTACATTCTACCCGCCCACACCACAAAATGATTAAAGATAAAAGATAGTTGAATACACTAATGACACACATACTGTATGCGTCCTACGATGATGAACCATTCAGCAGCTGTCCCAAAGCTTTTAAATGACCTTACATGCAATTGCGAGAACTGTATCTGTGATTATAACTGTACATCATACATTTTTTTTCACGATGAACAACCGTGTGCACAAACCTAATCTACGAATGCTGAATAGCAGCTCCATGAAAACACATGTTTGTACGTTATCGATGCAAAACAAAGGTGATTCGGAATAGAGAATGCCATGTGCTTTAACATCACTCTTTGACAGAGGGAAGGATCAATTTGACTGTAAATGCCTTTGGTGAAGAACTCATTTCCATGGTCTATAGGCATCCCACTATGTCTTAAACAAATAATGGTCCCTCAAATATATGCTAGTCATTTAAGAGTATGGCAAACACAGCTGAGCAATATAGCTTCATCCTGTTTTGATATTGATAAAACGTTATACTTAACCAACATGACATTAGTTCTGCGGGAACACTGTGTCATACCTGCTCGGGTAAAGTCATATAATATGTCTACCGCAGTCAAAAAAAGTAAGTAAATTTCCAAAGCTACCTTAAAGAGAATAGCAAGGACAATTACTATACAGCGTTTGTCACTCTCAACTATCACTGCTGCATAGAACTCACTTTAATGTAAAGTTTTGACGGACGGACATCAATTTATATCAAAGTCACTGGAGTGTAAAAAGTAGGTCAAGGTCAGCAGGCCCCACTGTATACTCAAAGAATATGCAGAGGACAGCTACTATGCAATGTTTAATAACAGTTATCATTGCTGCAGAGAAACTCACTTTTATTTTAATTGTTAACCCACCGATAGACTGACGCAAATTTGAACTTCAATGTAACACCCTGTTTAAAAAAAGCCACACCCTGCTACAAGCAAGTGTGGCAAACATAATAAAATAGTATAGATTAAATATTTAGAATTTCTAACAGTAAAACTTCTTGCGAAATTGGACAGGGTAACATGCAGTTGCATCCAGATTAATGTTATGCCAATGTCATAGGTTTTCGTGACTTTTGCACTCAATGACCTCATAAAATGTTGAAAACCAGACTGCACATTGTCATTTAATATCTGTTATTATATTTATTCATGTTACACTCCACAATTTACAAGAAATAGATTTTTATGTGCAGATATGAAAACAATACCTGCTCAGGAAGCCCACAGTAAGCAAATACTAACAATTTAGGGTGTATACTTTTGAAGGGCCGTAAAAAATTTCGCACAAAATTTTGGAAGTGGCATCATGCAGTTTTGAAATGAGCAGACTCCAAGCTTTAATTTGGTATATAGTAGTATTTGTTACCCTGCTGGTATGGGTACCTCTAAAATTAGGCTACTTTTTGCCACTTTGCTGCAGCACTATTAGTCAAGAGACATTTTTCATAAAGAAATATTACCTGATTTGGATTTATTTTTCTGTAACTCCCGACAAGTATCGTTGATCAGACTCAATGACTTCAGTTTCTTTACTGCCTCATTTACACATAGATTCTGTAGAAATAGAGAATCTTACACAGAAATTCATAATCACAATTCCATGATTTACCATGGTCAACAATGTTATTTCCATGACTATTTAATGCACAGCCTCCAACCTCCCCTTTTAGCAGCATCTTCACCACGCTGAGCATAAATGCGGAATGCAGCAACAACTGAGCATGCTTGAAGACCATGTATGCATTTTGAAATAATTAAACCTTGAAACCACCAGTAGCCAGAAAACTAGCTGTCGGACAGCTAGTTTTCTGGCTACTGGTGGTTTCATCAAATTATTTCACACAAACAAATCCGTGATTTTTCCATGAATATTCAGGTTTATTCAAATTCCATGATTTTTCCATGCATGGATTTTTTAAGTGATTTTCCAGGTTTTCCATGATTTCCAGAGCTTGTGGGAACCCTGCTTACATGAATGCTTATGTTTTATTGAATTTATTAAACAGGTTGAGGAAAAGAGATAAAATGCGAGGCTGGCCGAGCATTTTATCTCTTTTTCGCAACAAGTTTAATAAATCCAATAATACAGGAACATGAATGTTAGATTCTACTTATCACATGACATTGAAATTATTTAAAAATCTCTTTTTGGCGTGAAACGACAAATTTTGTCATCTTTTGCGCAACGTTATAATGGACGTCATTACGTAATGTAACTTAATCTATAAACCACAAGAAGTTTTGTTTGTGATTTGATTCTTTACGTCCCATTAACATTCTTTCAGTTATAAAGGGACAGGTCTTCCTGGGTTGAACCAGTACTAAGCTAGGATTAATGTTCTTGCTCAATGACACAACACAGTGACGCCGGTGAGGCTATAACTCGCGGCCCCTCAGACTTGAGTCAAGCACTCTACCACTGAGCCACAGCGCTCCCTTAACCACAAGTGGTTTATCAATTTTATTACATGGTGTTATATATCACTCCCATACGTGACGTCATGTGATAATAGAAGAATCTTTAATTCTTTTCCCGCAATTCACAACATCTGCCATCTGTTCCTTCATCTGCTTATGTACTTTGAATGCCTGGACCCAGATCAGACCTCCCCCTTCAGGGGTTTTCCTACCTTTCTGAAGTCGGGGCCAGGGGCCTATTGAATTTTGGGAAAAAAGCATTTGGACCATCAAATTTTGGAAAACTAGAACTAGACCACCATCTTAAATGGATTAAAAACCATTTAAGAAATCAGCAGTGTAAAGCTGCTTTAATTGCTTTCCATAAAAACTCATGAAAAAGTGCATACAATGTGGATGAAAAACATGTTTTTATTCACATTTTTATGTAATTTTTCATGCATCTGTAACTTTGGTATTTTTGATCGGATTTTCTAAAATGTTTACCAAAATGTAGAACTAAATAATTGGGAATTATATATACCGTTTTGGGAAGTTTTTGTCATTTTAGAATTGGGAAGGGGCCTTTATTCGGCCCCAAATCAGGCCTAGGATAATCCCTGCCCTTAGAAGTCGTCTGATCATGGTTCATATTATTTGTTTGCTGCAATGTACTTAGCTCAAGATACAATAAGTATTATGTTTGTTTTGATGCTTTACGTCCCGGTCAACATTTTTTCACTTATTTTGGGATGAGTCTTCCTGGGTTGAACCAGTACTAAGCAGGAAATATTGTGTCTTGCTCAAGGACACAACACAGTGACTCCACTGGCGGTGAGGCTCCAACCAGCAACCCTTTGACCCCAAGTCTAACGCTCTACCAACTGAGCCACTCCACTCCTATATTGTGTTACATTTGCCATGATACTTTACAAATTGTGATATATATTAAGCAATAACAAGAATGCTTAAAAACTGACCAAATGAGTACTGAGGTATGGCTCAGGTCAGACGCAGCCAAAACTACATCCCTCTGAATTTGTCGGGAAATCAGTTTCAGATCTGTTTGTCGATGCTTTACATCCCAATTAACAATTTTTCAACCATGTGGAGATGTATTCAAGTCTTCCTGGGTGGAACCTGTACTATGCAGAGGATAAAGTGTCTTGCTCATAACACAATGACTCTGGTGAGTCTTGAACTGGTAACCCTTTGATCCCAGTCTAACACTCTACCATCTGAGCCACTTGTAGCTAAGCTCAGGTAAATATTGTTACTTACCTGTCTTGATCCAAGAGAAACAACTCTTGTATCATCACCATATGGGGACTTTATTACTTCCCTTACAAACTGGGACAGTTGAGAATGAGTTCGGCTACAAAAGTAAATCTGAAATAAATTTAACAGAATTCATATGCCATCAAATAACCATCCCATCAACAAATAAACATTCCCCTATCACATCAAATAACCATTCCAAATCATGTCAAATAACCATACAGCCATCAAATAACCATTCCTCTATAAAATAAAGATTCTGATTTGATATATCCGGGTGGTAATTAGTGGTTTATAATGTTTGTAATGTTTATATTTTGGAGCAATGGACAGTTATAGTGATTGAAGCCTACAATTCACAGCCATCATCAGGATTTTCAGCCATTTACACCAAGTGGCATCTGCTTGATGATTTTAATATTGTACTTTGGTAGCCTTAAAAGCAAACAGTGCAGACTAAGATCAGACTGTCCCCTTAGGAACAGTCTGATCAGGGTTCATAGTGTCTGCTTCCAGCTGAAGTGCATTTAACCCTCTGGTGCCCACTGTATAATATATGCTATAGGTGTCTTTTTTGGTGCCGTGACCAGGATATTGACTTGTTAGTTAAGTTAGACTGCTAGAAAATCAATTAAGATGTCAGGTTATAAGAATAAGTTATTCCAGTTGAGATAATTGGTCTGAAATGGGTTTTATCAGTCGCCAAAGGTCACCAAGGTTCAAAAAATCGAAATGTATATATATATATGATACATTGGGCAATAAAAATTAAAATTGAGATATTTACTTTACCTTTTTGGATATTCCAGATATGCATGAGCCAATAATTTTTTTTAATAACTTAGTTTCATCCAAAAAGGTAGCCCCAAGTTATTATTGATATTTGAGTTAGTCACCCGAAAATAAATATTAATTTGAAAATGCCCAATGTAGCATATATGATGCATGTCAATCTCAGCAACCTTTGACCTCAACACAAATTCAGATCCTGTTTTCTATTTGACTTCCTCAAGCTAGTATATGGGTGGAATATAAATGTTTTCTGATAGTGCATTCTAAGTTTGGGCACTAGAGGGTTAACTCTTTGCACCCAAGGAAATTTTTCATGTTTTTTTGTCTTTTGCTGATTTTTTTTTTTTCAAAATCAACTTTTTGAAAAAATCTTTCAGGAATACAATCAGAGTGTTAAACAGCTTGGATCCAGATCAGGCCTGATATTTTGTCAGGCCTGAGCTGGATTCAAACTGTTTGCAAAGGTTATCAGCAGATGAAACTAGTAGTCAAAGAGTTAAATAAATGCAGATGTAAGTAACAGAAAACACTTTCAGGACAAAAAAATATTGCAAGATTCAATTTGAATCAGATACTATAGATTCCGAAATTTTCGCAAGAACTTAATTTTAGCTAATATTCGCGAATTCGCTGCCTTGCGAATTCAAAGTTCTCGCTAATATTGACTTACTAAAAGGCCTCATGGAAGATTAGTTTTGTTACTAAATGTGTTACCCTCTTTAAATAAAGTCTATTATTATTATTATTATTATTAAATTGCATTGACCTTTGAAGATCTTTGAGAATGGCTTATGATGGACGATGGAGCAAACAGAAATCTTGCCTTAATGTATTTTACTCCCTCATTAACTTTATCCACAAAAGATGAAACAATACTTGTGCATTTATTTGCGTTTCAGTTAAAGAAATAAATCACTGTTTCTCGCGAATTGACCAGTTGTAGTTAAAAGGTCAAATTAAACTGTTATTGGACTTGAACAGATTACGCAAATCATGGTCATTTTACGTTCAACCGTTACACAATAGACGCTTAGTGATACCTAACAAAAGTGTTGAATTGATGGCTTGGACAAGCTAAAGATAAGAGATCAATTACACTTAAAATACTAATACCTGATCAATGATTCGAATATGGACCAGTTATTTTGAGTGTGTGTTCAGAGAGACAATGACATAATTATGGCAGTTAAAGTCAGCACCTCAAAAATGGACGGCTACTCTGTGCACTACAACTTTTGGGAAACTACAATTTGCATGCCTAGTTTCAACCCACGGAAATGATCGACCACACGTATGCTTGCTCGTGAATTTAAAACTTCGCCAATAATTTGAAAATCGAAAAATCGCCAAATAAAAGTCACCCGAAAATTTCCGAATCTACAGTATTGCACTTTGGTAGCCTAAATAGCAAACATTGTAGACTAAGAACAGACTGTTCCCTAAGGAACTCTCAGGGTTTATATTGTCTGCTTCCAGCTGAAGTGCATTTAACTCTTCACCATCTGGGAATTTTTTTCAGGCTTTTTTGTTGTCTGCTGATTTTTTTCAAAAATCAACTTTAAAATTCTTTTGGGAATACCATCAGTGTCCAGCAGTTTGGATCCAGATCAGGCCTGACATTTTGGCAGGCCAGATCTGGGTCCAAACTGTTTGCAAAGGTTATCAGCAGATGACACTAGTAGGCAAAGAGTTATATAAATATATGCAAATGTAAGAAGCAGACAACATTTTCAGGACAAAAAAAATATTGGCAAGATTCAATATAAATCAGATACAGTGAAACATTGACAACTCAAACTAGGATAGCTCAAACTGGTCTAATTAAACTGACAGTAACTAAGCTCTGCCTACTTACTGCCCTTTACAGGTAGCCATTCCCTTGCGGGGAGTTCCAGTAATTCTGCCAGTTAAAAGTACAATCATGGTGACAGTTACCAACAATGCATATTTTGGATGGGAAATAAAAGAAAATAATCATAATATTGATTACAAACCAACACAATTTAGCTCAAACTCCTAATTACTCAAAGTGAAATTATGTGAACCTTGAGTTAACAGGAATCAACTTGTTAAGCTTTTCCCTCTATCTATATGTAGCCATTTGCATGCTGGATCCAAACTGTTTGCAAATGTTATCAGCAGATGACAAGTCGACGCTGGCAAGGAAAGAGTAAAGCTTTCTAATCAGATATGGATAAATATCAAACTCTTCCCAGAATTATTAAATGTATAGTATTCAAGTTTATTAGTAGGTAACTAGGTAGTTTTCAGAATGTCACACACTGTCTTCATAGTTATTTGACCATGGTGACCTTGAAAAGTTAGATCAAGGTCACCAAGGGATTTTTCTAGACCTGATTTGAGGCCAAATATCAGCCCTTTCCCAATTACAAAATCAGCAAAAGCTTCCCAAAATGCTATACAGTCGACTCTAGATTCCTCGAATTCCAGGGGACTGGGCAAAATTTATCGAGTTATCAGTAGTTCGAGGTAGCCAATTCATGACATAATAGCTACTAAAGTTGGCGGTTCAATGGTGCGTATCTGCAAGCATACTGTAAATAGGCCCCCAGTTTCATAATGTTCAGGGTGACTGTGTATTGTTTGTTTACAAGCAAATCACACAACTTCGGACAACTGCTGCACACAATGGATTAATTTACTGCACATTCGGATGAAAAGGTAAGATTAAACAGTCAAACGTCTTTGTTATTTTCTTATGAAATGGAATCGAGGTAGGCGTTGTAAAATACACTAAAATTGATCAGCAGTACCAAATTTTTGTACTAAGTTATCAGTTCTATCGACTTAGCCGTTGACAAGATAAACGTTGTAAAAATACAATAATATATCATAAGGGAATAATACCTGGACCAGGCCGCCAGGTCAAGGTATGTGATAGTATCGAGTTATGCATTGTTGAGTTAATGAGAGGCGACTGATTATTATTCCAATTTCTTAGTTCTACATTTTGGCGAAAATTTCATGAAAATCATAACAAAAATAGCAAAGTTACAGATGCAAGAAAATTTGCATAATAATGTGAATGAAAAGATATTTTCATTTACATTTTTATACAAATTTTCTTTTATGAATGGCAATTGAAGCAACAAATATATTACAGCCTTACACTGCTAATTTCTTACATCCATTGTTTTTAATCAATTTAAAATTGAGGTCCAGTTCTTTTAGACTGCATCAAGTTTTCCCAACTTTGATGGTCCAAATGCTTTTCCCCCTAACTCAACAGGCCCCTGGCCCCGACTTCAGAAAGGTGGGAAAGTCCCTGTAACCATGACCTTATCATTTATAAAGTTCCTCCCAATGCAGTAACCGTACAAGTTTTCTCAAAATCTGGCCATGTGTTCGGAAGATAGAGTGCAGACAAGGCTTTTTTTTTATAGTTATATGACCATAGTGACCTTGAAAATTAGATCAAGGTCACCAAAATTTAATCATTGCTGAAGGTTCTCCCAATGATGTATCTGTGGTAGTTTGGTCAGTCTGACCATTGTGTCAGAAGATAGAGTGCAGAAAAGGCTTTTTCATAGAATTAAATGACCCTTGTGACCTTGAAAATTAGGTCAAACATGATTTAGTCACCAAAATCTAATCGTTTATTAAGATCTGCCTAATGATATACATGTGCCAGTTTAGTCAAAATCTGGCCATTGCTTCAGAAGATAGAGTGCAGAAAAGGCTTTTTTGTAGAGTTGTATGACCCTGGTGACCTTGAAAATTAGATCAAGGTCACCGAATCTAATTACTCTTTTCGGCTGTCACAAATAAGAAAATATGCAAGTTTGGTAAAAATCCATCAAGTGGTTTACAAGTTAGAGCACGGTCAAAAACTATGCAAACGCTAATGCCGACGGTATCCACACCAAAAACAATATGTCCCCACTTTCCTTTGGAAAGTCAGGACCAGATTAGAACTTGTCAAATATTTTATGGCTGTCCTAGTTGTTTTGTTATATCCCTAGGAACTAAGGATCAAAAATGAATTATTTTGATCCTTAGTTCCTAGGGATACAGTATAACCTGTCTTAAGCGGCCACTCAAAAAGAAGACCAAAATTGGTTTTCAAGACCGATTATCACTTAATGCAGGTCAAAAGTATTGCAGAATGCTCCAAGAGAGCATTCTGCAATACTTTTGACCTTCATTACGCTACCATTTGTCTTTAAGACCTTTGTTTTGTCTATTTTTGAGTGGCCGCTTAAGAGAGGTTTTACTGTATAACAAAACTAAGTAGAAACCTTAGTACAATCATCCAGCTCTTCATCATTCCACACCAAAACCAACACCAAAACCAAAAACAATATGTCCCCACTTCACTTCCAAAAGTCAGGTCCAAATTAGAACTTGTCAAAATTTTCATGCCTGTATATCCCTAGGAACTAAGTATTAAAAATCAATCAGTTTGATCCTTAGTTCCTAGGGACATGGGTGAAATTTCAAAATTTCCAAAATCCTGAACTCTTGAAATTCCAATCTTAAAACTTGTTGACGTATACCTACAAATCATTGATAATTCCAAGTAAAATGGTCAATTGTCCTAAGATGAACTGAAAATAAATCAGAGAAGCCATTATAATCTGCCTAATTCAGCATTTTGAGGCTGACTTTCTATGGAAAGTCAGCCTCAAAATCCTGAATTCAGGAATAATCCTGAAAGCTTTCACCCACGTTGGGATAAAACAAAACTAAGTAGAAACCTTGGTACAATGATCCGGCTCTTCATCATTCTGTTCTCCATCACTGTCATCTTTATTCTCATCGCTGTCGTAATCTGCCAGAATCAGCCGCTCGTCTTCCATGTCCAATCCCGAGTCCGCCAGATCCTGTTGCTCCAGCTCTGACTTATAGGCATCTTGTACATCAGAGGACGCTCCTTTCATCAAGTCATCAAAGTCATCTTCAAGTTTAGCCCTCTGTTACAAAAGAAATATCTAGTATGATAAATGTTCTAAAATTTGGAACACTTTTCTCTGTCTGTTCTCAAATAAAATGGTGGTTATCAAGAATAGCGCACATGGAAGACCATAGTCTGATCAGAGTCTGCACTGTTTGTCTCGGCCATTTTGACAGGTAACTAGTGTTAAAAATTTTAGAATGTTTACCACAATGCACAAAGGTCCAGATAAACAAAATGTTTAACCCTTAAAGCGCCACCTATAATTTGAAGCAGACGACAATTAAAAATTTTGCCGCTTTTTCAAAAATAACAAATAAGGCATGATATTTCATGAGAATCGTCTACTGGCAGACAATTCTCATGTTATATCATACCTTATTTTTTTCGAAAATTGGGAAAGATGTCTCAAAATTTGTCGTCTGCTGCAGTCATGATTGGGGCTTTAAGGGTTAAGCTAAAAATTGTGAATATTGTCTTACCCTATATGTTCTAAATTAAAATATATTTTGGGTTTTGAATACCTGCAACATATGTTTTAGATGAGAAATAAGAAAATTTATTTTGAATTAAGCACTCTTACCTAGGGGCCTGAATGCATGGTCAGAAAATAAAGATAAGATGCCTTTTTAAACTAAATAATAAAATGGCAACATTTCTCTTCTTTTTTTCTCCCACAAACACATTTATTCTTAAACCCAATAAAAGTGTCTGAATGAGACATTGCCTAATAATGATAAGTTGTTTGTTTGTTTTGTTTGATTTGATTCTTTACATCTCTCTCATCAATTTTTCAGTTATGTCGCGATGGGTCTTCCTGGGTTGAACCAGTACTAAGCAAGGATTAATGTGTCTTGCTCAAGGACACAACACAGTGGCTCTGGTGAGGTTTGAACCCACAACCCTTCGATCTCAAACAAACACTCTACCTGTGAGCTACTGTGCTCCCTATAATGGTTATATTTTTCACCAACTTCTATTCTGGTCTTCAACATATCCCTGATCACTTGAAAAAAAAGTCCGGACTTTTCCATGACCTAAAATATTCCATACCAGGAACTTGATCATGCTAAGTATAGCAATTTACAAAGCCAAGCACAGTAACAATCCATGAAAGGCTATGTGAAATTGATATTGATATAAAATGGATATCAGAAATTTTACCTTTTTATGCCTACTCTTTCAGCCTATTTTATCCAGTGACTACAATAACACAGCATATTCTAAGCTATGGTAGGGGTTTGCATTATTGCTTTTTCTACACAGAAGTCTTGTAAAATTTCAATAATCCAATTTCTCTCACTACCTGGCAAGGAGTGTAAAATTTAGTAAGGGCAGCTTCACACTTGGCATGCTTTACATGCTGCCGACTTTTTTTCAAAATTAATTTTTTCAAAACATTCTTTCAGGAACACTATCAGAGTGTCAAACAGCTTAGATCCACATCAGGATCGACATTCTGTCCGTCCTGATCTAGATCCAAACTGTTTGCAAAGGCTATCAGCAGACAACAAAAGCCACCACCAGCAAAAAAAAAAACAGTTAAAGCCTGATCAGGCAGTTTTTGAGCAGCAGGAGTACTGGTTAACTGCTTAGATTGGCAGGGTTCATACAGGCAAGTTTGAATAAAATTCAAGGACTTTTCAAGGACTTCTAAAGACTATCCTACAGTTTTCAATGACTAAAAGTTAGGAAAAATCCTGATTTAAGTGTTAAATTTCTACTTCATTAATGCTAAACTGAGGTAATGGAGACATTAGTCCTGGAAAATTAGTATAAAATTGGTGTGCCTTTATTTGGTGCAGCATGTGCTGCACAGCAATTTTATACTGATTTAGGTCTCTATCAACAGTGCAAAGTCCTATAGAAAATAGTAGAATTCAAGGACTTTCAAGGCTTTTGAGTGATTTTCCAGTACTTTTCAAGGCAGATTTAATTTTCAAGGACTTTTCAAGAAAGCCCTCTAAATTCAAGGACTTTTCAAGCCTGTGCGAACCCTGATTGACCAGGAAAAGTGTGTTTAGGTTAACTGACAGTCCCTGTTGACTGGGATGTTAAACCACAAACCCAACAAAACCAACCTGATCCTAGTGTACACAGCTGTTTGATCAGCCCTATACAATGTCCAAATATTAAGGATTTGTTTGTTTGTTTTGTTTCTTTACGTCCCAAGTCAACAGCTATGGTCATGGCAGGACAGTCAGTTCACCTAATCACTCTTTTTTTTCCTGCGCAAGCTTGAACAAACAGTTAACCAGTACTTTGTGAACATACTTTCGCTTGTAACTGACAACGACCCATCTTGAATGATTCAGCGGAATGGAGGAGAATGACCCTAGAAATTATTTCATGATCAATCTCCACGAAGTATGGGACCGGGCCGGGATCAAACTCGCGACCCCTGGACCTGCAGTCAGACTCGCATCTGTTGCCAGACATGTTACCCACTGCACTATGCAGCCCGGTATAAATATTAAGGATTCTAAGGATAAATACTGTACAATGACTATTTCAAACCTTTCTTTTACTTGTAGTCCTGAATGTCTTCTTAAGATCTTTCAATCTGGCTTCTCTCTTTAACCTTTGTTCATGTTCTGTCTGCAAAAACAATTGATTACAAGGGTTTATCATATGACGTCGCGTCTAGGAGTGAAATAACGCCATGCAATAGAATCGATAAACCACTAGTGGTTTACAGATTTTCAGGAAACGTTATGATGTCCATCACAAAGTTGCGTACATAATGACAAAATTATAACGTTTTTACCGCAGAAATGAGATTTCAAAGTAATCTTAATGTCATATGATAAATAGAATCTAACATTCATGCTCTTGAATTATTAAATTTATTAAACTTGTTGCGAAAAAGAAATAAAATGCTCAGCAAGTCTCGCATTTTATCTCTTTTCCAAAAAACTTGTTTAATAAAGTCAATAAAACATGAGCACTCATGTAAGATCCTTAATTTAAAGTTTACAAGGCTAAATAAAAGTATCCCAGACATGACATGATACCCCATCATAGAGAAGAAACTTGTCTAAAATTTAAATGCCTCATGAAAGAGAATGAAAAATATATTTACATCACTTGAATGTGATAGTGTTTTTTTTTTAAACTGCACATTGAAAAATAATTAATTTTCCATGAAATCATTGAATTGGTTCTTTTGAGTAAGCATGTTTTGCATTACAAATCAGAAAATTAATTTTAACTAATTATTAAAACTCATAAAACTTAAAAAAAGCCTTTGTTTGTTTGTTTTGATGCTTTATCTCCCAGTCAACAATTCTTCAGTTATGTCAGAACAATTTCCTGTCTTCCTAGGTTGAACCAGTACTCATCAGCAAAAAATTTATCTTGCTAAAGAATACAACACAGGGACTCTGCCTGTGACTCAGCAGCAAAAAACGTATCTTGCTAAAGAATACAACACAGGGACTCTGCCGGCGGTGAGTTAAAAAGCTATATTTAAAACGATTGGATTCCCAAGTTTGAGTAACAATTGGGTTGCTGCACATGCATATTTATTCAATGACTGTTTACAAAAACAATTTCTCGAGTGAAGGCCAGAATCACAAGCATCTAGATAAAGAGTGTTAAATTGAAAATTAATTACTTATTTCTCAACCTAAACATGTGTTGTGGGTACTCAAAAGAACTGTCTCAATGAGACGATTCTTTTGAAAACTGAACACACATGTTTAAACAACCCTTAAAGTGCCAAGAAAAAAGTGCATCTGAAAATGTTGTCTGCTGAAGTCGTCTGCTGCAAATAATTGACTATTATAAATGATGAATTACGTATAGAAGCAAACAGCGTGGACCCAGAACAGACTGCTCCTATAGGAGCAGTCTGATCTGGGTCCACACTGTTTGCCATAGAGGCTCTTATACATTTCAGCAGACGAGAAAAGCATACGCATTTTGTTGCGATTGGCACATTAAGGGTTAAGCTGATGGACAAGGAAATAATTTCACTCTCCTAATTTTGTGAGACTGGCTCCAGTCCTTAAAACAATCTTTTATCAATGTATCATATCATATACTTGTAGCCAGTCTAACTCTGATGGCTCTGTTTTAAAACAGAGCCATCAGAGTTAGACTGGCTACACAGAGCCATCAGAGTTAGACTGGCTACAAGTATATGAAATGACACATTGATGAAAAATTGTTTTAAGGATTGGAGCCAGTCTAAATTTTTGTCTATCTATAACTTTATAACTTACTCTGACTTTGCTGACTTTCTCTTCGTCATTCTGTTTCTGTTTGAAATCTGAGATCCAGTCTAGTTCTGGAATAATGGGGAAGAAAAATGAACGTCAGAGATTTCAGGGAATTTTCTGCCCTTCTCTAGGGGCCGAATTTCAGCCCCATTCCCAATTAAAAACAGCCGCCTTTTTTACCAATACCATGTCTGCTTTTTCCAAATAAAGAAAAGTAAAAAAAAAAAATTTTTTTTTTCTTTTACTTTTTTTTTAAACACCACTACTAGCCTGCCCTGCATTCGACCACCTTATCACAACTTTTGCGCATGCGCGTTATGGCTACTCCATATATATTTTTTTATCTAAGCAAAAAATATTAACTTAACATTTGTAAAAAAGAAAAAAACGAACTTAACATAGCCAGCAACGCAAAATTTGTAAACAGCGGTCTTTCATCAACATGACGTCATCACTCTGGATCACTAAAATGTTCCTGTTAAATTGATTGCTCTGATTGGTTGGTTGCTAAAACCACCAAGGTCAAGCGTGATATATGAATCTACAGTCCAGTTCAAATAATATAACAGCGGTCTTTCATCAACATGACGTCATCACTCTGGATCACTAAAATGTTCCTGTTAAATCGAATGCTCTGATTGGTTGGTTGCTAAAACCACCAAGGTCAAGCGTGATATATGAATCTACAGTCCAGTTCAAATAATATGTTTCTTCTGAATGATTCCTAAACTCTAATGCAGATTTTCACTTTTTTATTATTTTTTTAAAAGGCTACAAACGATAGGGTCACTATAAAAGTAACGAGACAAACTTACAACTGCAGGATGGACATTCCATGATAGCAATAGCTCACCATCATTTAAATGGGTCAGGAGACACCAAAAATGTACCAAAAATGTATATCAGTTCATAGAAACGTCTGTGGTCTTAGTTATTGGATTGTAGTCCCGCTATTTCCTGTCTTACCGCTTGGGATAGGCTTGAAAAGAAGTCCAAATTCGATTTTTTCATTCAAAAAAATAGAGACAAAAGATCAATAAAGGTAACAGAATTTATCAAGTGAACTGCACTGTAATTTTCAGAAAAAATTAATTAGGTCAAACAAGCGTCTCCGTGATGAATAAAGAATTAGTCAGCTAAAAAGGGTGAATTCAAAACGAATATACCAATTCTTATTGGGCTAAAAACTTTTTTTTGAGAAGGTATTTTGGAAATATTAGACATAAATTATTATTTCTCGGATGAAATTGCAACTAGATCCAGCTTTTCTGCATTTTATCTTTACTTTATGAACTCTCGCTTCGATGCGTCCAGATTTTCGGACGTTCCAATACTCGTCATGAGCTAAAATTCCGATTCACCATGGTGCTCGAACTGACAGGAAGGGTCGAATTGACAGGAAGCAAGCATACTGACCCATTTCAGAATCATACTTTAATACTTGTGCTTAAAAGGTATGATTGGCATTATGCAATCTAATATAACTTGATTTTGACGATATATTTTGCTATCCTTGTTATGTTGTCGTTAATTTCTCCCAATATCGCTGTTAAGTCGATCATTTTTTCCCAATTTTGGCCAGGGGCCCTACGGCCATGCAGATTGGGACAATTAGTGTGGATAAAACCTGAATAGGGAAATTTGTTAAAGTGCACAATTATATCATTTTTGGTCAATTTAAAAAACAGAATAGCTATCACACATACTTTTGCAATCAAATTGAAGGAGAAATAAGATGCAATGGTAGTAGATTGTCACCATGTAGCTTGTGTGTGTGGTGACGGAATGAAAATCTCAATCTTCCAAAAAAAAGTTTTTTTTTTTGAAGATTGGGATTTTTTTCTAAATTGGGAAAAAATCACCTAAATTTCATTGGAAATGGGGTCGCATTTCAGCCCCTGAGAACAACAAATTAAATCTCTGTCATATCTTTGAAAGAAGTGACTTTATTTCAAAAGCATAAATATTTTTGCCCATTATCGTTTTAATACCTACTGACCAATTGGTCCCACCTTGAAAAATTATCAATTTAAAATATGTTTTTTATCCATCTTTTTGTAAACCAAAATGACATTTAATGTTCTTGAGTTCAAAGGTTTCTCGGATTGTTCACCTAAATAAATACATGTACTGATGATCAAACAGATCTATAACACTTTCAGACTGTAAAACCCTAAATGGGTACTTTGGCAAACAGTGAAGACTCAGATGAAATGCCACATAATGCGGCATTTCATCAGGGTCTGCACTGTTAAATAAAACAAAATGGATCTTCAGAGAAAGAAATACAGTATTTTTTTGAAACAATAACCTGTGAACCCTCAATATATACAATGGACCATCCTGACTTTATTGTATGTAGTTGTAGAGAAAATTCCATTGGTCTGAATAGGGTTAAATCATAATAGGACAGTCATTAATGAGCCGCAACATGAGATTTCAAACAATGGGGTATGTGAGACCAGCAAAGGCTTAGACCAGCCTGCGCATATACGCAGTCTGATCAAAGCCTTTGCTAGTCGCTTGAATATTCTATGACTTTTGAAGTTTAAAAGGAGGCTGCACAGGCTTGTCTGAGTCTATTCATGTCCAGTGTTCGCGTTTACGCCGTAATAATATCTAAATACGCAACGAAAATCGTTGGTACGCAAAAGAGACAAGTAGCTTGCGTCCATGGAATGCAAGATCAAAACCAGTTGACTTTCAACACATTAAAGTCAGCTCAATAGTGAAGAGAGTTAAAACCCTTGAATATCGGTCTTTTGTACTTTCCAATGCTTCAAAATCACAAAGAGACTGCTATAAATAGTATTCAGTTGTGGTTTTCCGACATAGCAACGGTTGAAATCAGAACGAGGCTCAGCTATAAATAATGATTTACGGTTTTTCCAAAATCGATTTGCTGGGTAAAAATGGCGATTGTCTCGAGGAATCACGCTAGAAACATTTAAATAACTTAATAAAGTGTATTCTGAAGCCAATACTATCACAATTCGATGTTTTATCTGTTAAAAAATGCGTTCACGAACAGGTTCAGCGATTTTCAACAGGCACAAGTAAAATAATCGTGGTCTAGAGCGTCAAGTAAAGACTTTTTAAAAGCGAAAAAGTTTAATAGTCAAAGACTCCATCCCTGCTAAGTTTGCTTCTTTCTTGCTTTTTTTAATTGATCGTCAATCACTTAGTGTAAACTGAAAATGTTTGAGATTAAAGTTAATTGATAATTTCAGCTAACTTCTCTGTGTTTAATATTGCAAAAAAAAAAAAAAATAGGTTGGGAAACTTTCTGGGACTCAGTAAAATTTACATGGGACTCAACTTTTGTTGATGCCCTGGGTCTCAGGGACGCAATAGAAATCAAGCCTAAATCTAACACTGATGTCAAAATGCTACATTGTTGGAAATCAAGTGTCATGGCTCTAATCATTTAGTCTAATGGAAACATTTAAACAAAAAACAATATAATGTCCTGTCTCTGGCACTCAAGGCAGTTTTATTCTTTTTTTGTACTGTCATGTTCTAAACTAATGATCAAATGAATGATGTTAAATGTTTATAGGAAAAAATACTTTTTTTTTTTTTTTGCTGTGACCTGACTGACCCTGGCAGCGGAATGGCTCAGTGGTAGAGTGCTTGACTCGAGACCGAGGGGCCACAGTTTCGAGCCTCAAAGGTGTCACTGCGTTGTGTCCTTGAGCAAGACACATTTATCCTTGCTTAGTACTGGTTCAACCAAGGAAGACCCGTCCCAACATAACTGAAAGATTGTTGACTGTGACGTAAAGAATCAAATCAAACAAACAAAACCTAACTGACCAGACCCTATTATTTATCCACAGACAGAATGTCGTGCCTGATCTGGATCCAAGCTTTATGACACTCTGGTGTTATTCATGAAATAATATTTTAAAGAAAGTTATGTTGAAAAATATCTGCAGACGCCAAAAAATCATGGAAAATTACCAGACATGTTAAGTTTCTGAAAAAAAAATGCGGGACAACGCGCGGAAAATCCGTGATTTTTTTTGAAAATCCATTGAACAGTTCTAAATGCTTTTGCCTTCCCCATGACGTCGTCAATCCCGCCGTGAGAGACGCTGAATGCTTACTGCAAACCTTGCAGTACACCTGCTGCTTGCCCCAGTCGCTGGCCATAACCCAGTCAAACGTTCTTGTATATTCTGCATTAAAATTTGACCCGCTTCTATACTGTATTCGTATTTCTGTATTCGTTTTTTTTTTTTCTGGGCTAAACGCGGTTTCGCCATCTTTGTTGGGTTTATCAAGTTACACAGCCGCTTGGATTATTTGTACCTGTATGATTCTGTTTACATTCAAGCCCTTAATTGATATCGATTTTTCAGTGACTTTGAGACGCTTTACCTGACAGCTATTCGAAACTACCAAGCTTCCTTACGATATCAATATTGATCATTGTCGCAAACAGGAAGCTCGCTAGATGAGGTATCGTCAGGTCTCGCGAGAATGCAATATTGATTTTTCTCGGCGACTTCCGCCAAATTATCACAAGAAATGGCTTTTAACAAAAAAACGGTAAGACTATGAGCAGATTTTTGAAAATCCGTGATTTTTTTTTAAAAATCTGTTTTGCGGAAAACGGCAGAGTTTTCCGTTAGTGACACGGGAGATCCGTTAATCTTAACATGTCTGAAATTACCCAGCATGCAAAGAGTAAACAGACTTACCATCTGTGTTGGAAGAACTCCCATTATTCTCTTTATTATCATCACTGGAAAAAGAAACATGAGCCTTAGCATGAGATTTCCAACAATGTGGCATTTTGACATGTGTAGACTCAGACGAGCCTGTGCAGCCTCCTTTTAAGCTTAGAAACACCAAATGGTGTTTGGTCAGCAAAGGCTTTGATCAGACTGCGCGTATGCGCAGGCTGGTCTGAGCCTTTGCTGGTCGCACCTACCACATTGTTGGAAATCTCATGCACTGGCTCAAATATAATATAAACCTGGGGATTTTCTGCCTTTTTTCGAACGGTCAAATTTCAGCCCTATTCCCAATTGAAAATAGCCACATTATTTCCCAATTCCACGTCTGTTTTTCCAAAATAAGAAAAGTAAAAAAAACTACTTATAAGAAACAATGACCCTTATCAAAATGATACTTAAACACTTGTGCTTGGTATAAAACAATGTCAAATAACTTGATTTTGAGGACAAATTTTGCTCCCATTGGTATGTTTTTTGTCATTAATTTTTCCCAATTTTGACGTTAGGTCGATCATTTTTCCAAATTTTGGCCAGAATGGTGCCTTTTTTTAAGACAAGGGTCATCCTAAGTTTGATTAAGCTCCTAGCTGTACTACTCATCATCCTCTATGAGCTGACCTGGTTTAAAGCTCCTAGCTATAATAATTTTTGAGTTATCTTGACGTTTTCAATGGCCAAATTTGCAAGGGGAATAACTTGAAAAACAAGAGGGTCGAGGATCTCTCACCTGAATCAGGTCACTAGAGATGATGTTTTGGCCTGTGGCTAAAGAATACAATTTAAAGATATTTCTATTTTTAGCTCTGGTCAGCCAAGCTGAAGGGTCTGAGCAATTTTGGTTGAGGAATATTTCTGTGAAATTATTTTGAATTTGGACTAATGGTTCTGGAGGAAATGTTTAAAGATATTTCTTATCTATAGCTCTGGCAGCCCCTTTGTTCCATAAAGCAAAACCAATTGTGCAATTATGCTAGAGGGCAGTATTAGAAACATTTCAGTGAAATTATTTTGAATTTGGACACTAGCAGGTAAAGAGTTAATAAATTCTTGAACTCGAGTTTATTACCAAGCAGCCACTAGCGACTGTTAAGTCTTTATCCCTGATTTCTTACCTTTTTGCAGGTATATCTCCTTTCATGAGCAGTTCGAGTTCTACTCTCTGCTTCTCCTGGAAATCTTTCAACCATCGTAGAGCACCACAGATCAGGCTCAGTGACTTCCCCTGAAATTAACAGTTTGCACTCAAGGTATGAAAAAATTCTTCAAGAAGGACAATCTTTTCTTGCACACCAGATCGGGAATTCTGCTGTTTTTACCTGTACGAGATTATTTTATCTCACATACCTGTACCAGCCTGTGGGAAACTTCAAAGATAAAAACGAAAAGCCGCATGCTGGCTGCTTGTCAATCCATGACGTCATTGTAATGTTAAAATGACGTCACCATGTCTCATATATATGTCGCAGCTCAGTGTATTTAGGATTTTCTCAAATCCCTTTTTCATGTATTTCCAATATAAAAGGAGTTATTTAGTGGTGAGCAAGAAAAAGAATCCATTATTCGAATCCCTCCCTCACCGTCACCGTTTGTCATCACTCGGCAAGCTCGTAATGTCAATCACTGATACTCTGGACGGAGTTTTCTATCCCAGCCTCACTCATGATGAATTCTTATTTAAGCACATTACTTTGCCTCTGAGAGTGCAGGGCTCTGGATCACATGATTTAGGAGCCGAAATTCGGCCCCATTCCCAATGACAAAAAGTATGTTTTTTTTCCCAATCCCAGACAAAAAATTCCTAATTTGACATTTTTTTTTTTTTTGGGTGGGGGGGGGGGGGGTTCTCTATCTGTATTTCATATAACAGAAATGCAGAACATATTGTTACATATTTACAATTTCACAGAATAATGGAGTATAATAACGCTTGCTTCTTTCTCTCCCTCTAAGGTAAGTTTAATTATTTGAATCAATCTAGCAATGGAAACGTCATACATAAGGACAATGTCAAATTGCCCAATTTTAGTCAAAACGCCGCTAATTTTCCCAATTCTATGGGCCCCGGCCTCATTCACAAAAAGGGGCATGAGAGCCCTGGAGTGATATACGGTAAATGTTCTAAAATTTCGAACGCTCTAAAATTACGAACACCTAAAATTATCGCCGAAAATAATTTTTAAAACATCCTAAAAAATCAAACACTGACCTTTTTTTGGAAAAGTGAATTTCTAAAATTACGAACACAAATTATTTTCGGCGGAAAATCGGTGTCCGTTTATCTGTTTGTCCCATCTGTGTTCGGTTTACTTTTAACGTACAGCGCGTGAGCGATATAGCGACATTTGGAGGGTTCCATACCACTTAAATGGGTAATCTGGCATGTGACGTTCTTTTTCGCATGCCGAGCGCAAGACTATACTTTTTGTCTGCTAATTGTGCGATACTTGCTTTCAGATAAGATCAAAGGCAAGAGCGCATTAAAAGCACGGACTTTCCTACATGTAGTACGTGACAAAGTTCATGCATGTTATTGGTATATCTATTGACGGAAAACAGTGCAGGCTACCTGCAGTGTGTTCAAATATTTATAAAACCCTTCATTGGCGAAAAAACATCTCTTCAGCAATGGTCATTAACATGGATTTCCTTTGTCAGTAAATTGTCACAGACATTAAACAGACATGCCTCGGGCAAGGATTAGGAGTTACAATTACCGCGAGAAAGCGCACATCTATGTTGAAGAACTTAGGTCATACCAGTGACCTATATATATAGGTCACTGGTCTATATATATATAGGTCACTGGTCATACGCTGTCTGGTCGTCAAAATTGAACTTTGCAAGTAACAGCAGATGTTGTTACTTTAAAAAAGCCATGCAAACCACAGTGTTAAACAACTGAGTAAATTTGCTAAGTAAGTTTGCTTATACAAACTTGTATACAAAAGGGCCTTTTCCCAAGTTGTGGTTTGAGTTGTAAGACACAAAATTAATCCATTCAACATAAAAGCGGTGATGCTTGACATTCCTGAGCCATCAATGCTGTATTGAAAATGCACACTTGCGCAGGCTCGTCTGAGTCTTTGTCGCACGTTGTAAGTACCAAAATATCGTGAAATTACATGTGCGGATCCAGGTCCTGACCCCCCTGAAAAATCACAAAAATATAGGGTTTTCTAAGCAATGCAGGTCCGGATCCCCTGAAAATCGCAGCTGCAAAGTTGGGCATTTATCGGCGTGCCAGCGAAACGCCATTTAATGGCGTTTCGCTGGCGGGCCGATGATGGCCCGCTTAAAGTGGGACTTGGATCCTCCCTCTCCTCATCAACTTTAAAAACAAACGTTGTCAAAGTTGGATCCCCTTTGACAAAACTTTCTGGATCCGCGCATGAATTATGTCCATCGACAGTTTCTTTTCAATCGAGCCGGTTCACACGCACTGCATGCATGCGCGGATCCAGAACATTTTGTCAGAGGGGGTAGTGAGAGAGGACCGAAATGCCACTAAAAATGGACCACCATCGACCCATCAGCGAAACGGCATTGTCGATAATGGCCCACCATTGAATGCTGGCTTGGTAGCTTTGTGATTTTTAGGGGATCCGGATCAATATTGCTAGGAAACCCTATATTTTTGTGATTTTTCAGGGGGGTCCGGACCCCCTGTCCCCCCCTCTGGATCCACCCATGGCATGGATCTGAAAGAATTACGGTACTTGTCTGAAATGTTCCTGTCAGCGTGTGGTGATCATCGGACGCAAAGTCGGACTAGATTATAACTCTTGGTATGCATGTTTGCTCGTGATCAGGCACGTCGGACGATCTTCTGGAATTAAACTTTGATAGCAGGTCGTAAAAGTAGAG
This sequence comes from Loripinus fragilis, assembly GCA_964019695.1. Taxonomy (NCBI): domain Eukaryota; kingdom Metazoa; phylum Mollusca; class Bivalvia; order Lucinida; family Lucinidae; genus Loripinus; species Loripinus fragilis. The sequence goes on from OZ026521.1 coordinate 20,096,939, forward strand.
AGAGAGAGAGAGAGAGAGAGAGAGAGAGATGGAGAGAGAGAGAGAGAGAGAGAGAGAGAGAGAGAGAGAGAGAGAGAGAGAGAGAGAGAGAGAGAGAGAGAGAGAGAGAGAGAGAGAGAGAGAGAGAGAGAGAGAGAGAGAGAGAGAGACTGCACGGTGTTTGCACACGAATCTTTTGTTTTGGCTTGGTTAACGCAATGATTGGGGGGTCAGTCAATCAATCTTGTTGCAGGACCCAAAACCTAAACTTATCGTTCGCATCAGCTTTTGTACGGCCAAGTAGGACATTCCACAGTATTACATGTAACGCTTTGCGTATGCACATTTTTTAATTGACGAAACATTCTATTCTGAATACCATTCGGGTCTGATCTGGATCCAAACCGTGTTTGCAAATGTAGAAAGAGATAGAGAGATGCGTGTAAGTTAACACATTCCATCGGCGGATCGACAAGTAGAGAGAGAGAGAGAGATGCGTGTGTTCTTTTTGAATTTCGCCATTTTTTATGTTGTTGTTTTTTTACTCTGGAAACTCAAAGTTTGTGTAGATCTTTGCAAAAAATCTGATCGTACGAGATGTCTAGCGGTTTCAATATTATTCTTGAGTACAATATTAACTGGAATTCGAAGTCGGCCGTTTTGGTTTTCTGAAGGAAAAACAAAATAGTGTAGTGATTCATCGGTAGTCCGAGACGAGTGAACATAGGAGACCCGGTTTATCGGGACTTTAATGACTTGTAAGTAAATTGAGTGACATAATATGCACGTGCCTGGCTCTTGACTTGGCGAATACCGCACGCGCTGGACATTTTACTGACTCAGTCCGCATGAATTTAGCGGCGGTTTTAGTAAGATTAAAGAAAAGAAAAAGTAGACAGCATAGAATCATATCGCCGTGTTTTCAACACGTTTCTACCACATTTTGACATGCATATATACCGTTTTTCTCCTGATAAAGTCCACATTCTAAAATTTCGAACACTGACATTTTTCCATAAACGTAATTTCTAAAATTACGAACAGCGGAAAAAATAATTATTTTTTAGTGTTTGTAATTTTAGAACATTTACCGTAACACCAAAAATTAAAATCGATAAAATGATAGTGCTTTAGATATTTAGCAATATTATATACTGATGACCATGTCTCTAATATATGGCAGACCCCAGATAAGAGTGCGTAACTGAAAATTATTTTTCTTATTTCTCAACCAAACATATGTTGTGGGTGCTCAAAAGAACCTTCTCGATGTGACGGTTCTTTTGAGCACCCAAAACACATGTTTAAACTGATGGATAAGAAAATAATCAAAATTTTAAGCTAATTTTTTTTGCTTAAATGGCCCTATGATATGGCAAAGTTTTACCATTTTCACACAAAAAAACTAACAGGATTTCAATAGTACTGCCTTAACTCTTTGCAAGCTGGGTAATTTTTTATGCTTATGTCGTCTGCAGACTTTCTTTCCAGAATTAACTTTTTCAAAAATTCTCGGAACACTATCAGAATGTCAAACGGTACTGATATGGGTCAAAATTGTTTGCAAAGTTTATCAGCAGAAGACAAAAGTTCCTGCTAGCAAGGAATGGGTGAATTGTGATTTTGTTTTCACTTAAGCTGCAAATTCCTACTGATTAGTCAACATCAAGTAAATTTCAAGGCTTTTTCAATCACATGTTATTAAAGCTGCAAAGTCTGTAACTTTTGATCTTAAATTTTAAGAAATAATGATTCTAATTTTCAAGAACACAGTAATATAGCTAAAATTCGGGTATACATTTTACCAGCTTTGTAAACTTTAACAAATTATCACTACAAAAACAGCAGCATTTATGATAAAAATTAACTGTGTAGAATTTTTGGAGGGGCAAAAATAATTACCTACAAGAGAAAAACACCTGTTTTTATAAGATAATTCACTTTTCCATGCAGTTTTCAGCTGTAGTGAACAGACTTATTGTGAAAGCATAACTTAATTCTATGTTTACAAATGATTGAAAACAAAAATATAATTTTTCGGAAAGTGTTCATAATTGCTTACTTAGTCACTTTAAAGGCAGAGTATATTTTATATTCTAAGCTCTTTTCATGCCTTAGCAGCCTATTTCTACTTACTGTGCCTGTGGGACTCTCAAATATTCCAACCTTGCCTAGTTCTAGACAGCGATACAGCTCATGCATAAAACCCTTCTGTATATTGTAGGGCTCAAAAGGAAATGGAAAATCACTAGGTACAGTAACCTCCTTTTCTGAAAAAATAAATAAGCTAAGGTAAATGTTCTAAAATTTCGGACAGTAGTTGCCTGTCAAAAAAGCCAAAACAAAGAGCAGACCCAGATCAGACAGCTTCTAAAGACATTTTCCCAAAATTATTTTTTGAAATTGTCTCATTATAGCACAACTTGCTTATAACATAGTCCATTCCTATGGACCCCACATATAGTGATATAAAGGGACTCAACTGTAACTCACCAACTTCTTCAAAGATGGCAAGATTATTTACTGTAATGCAGCAATTAGGCAATAACTGTATACAAAATTTTGATTTCGGGAGCTATATCGTCGGATATAGGGTCAGAAATTTAGTTTTATGGTGACGCCCGAGCTGAGCGGTAAAACATGATTTCCAAACGTATATCCGATGATATACCTCCCAGATATGAAAATTTTGAATATGGCTATCCCCATTCTAATGCACTTCTGCAGTTTCGTCTCAAATTAGAGCTTTGCAAGCCACACAAAGCCGCACATCAGCCAACGATATGTGACATAATTAATGACGTCAAACTATTTCAGACAGTCGCAAATTTTTTATGTTATCCAATCATATGTCGCTTTACAAAAGCAAGTGCATTAGAATGGGCTATTGACATTTTTGTCACATTTTGCACTTCAAACTGAGATATTTTCCACATTATTTAATCACATAATATATAATTGTCTGATAAAAGATAGGCAGATACAGTGCGGTCCCTTTGTAACACACTTTGTTATATTAAACATGGATTTGGATTTAACAGGGTCATGCTGTGGCTCCGCAAATATTTTTACCATGGAATTTTACAAAGGAATTATAGGAAAATGACCATTAAATAGTCATTTTCCAATAATTTCTTTGTAAAATTGTCCCTTTAAAACAGGATACACTTATAACACTGTCACATTTTTCATAGCAATTCCTGAATTCAGGAATAATCCTGAAAACTTTCACCCATGCATTATAAAGGGACTGCACTATAGTTACCTTGGATAGTTGGATCCGTACTCTTTTCAACAGAAGGGCGAACAGCCTCCTGCTCTATATCCATTGAGGCCAGAAGATTATCATTCCCGTCATCAAAACTATCTAGAAACTCATTATCAACTATAGTTACCTTGAATAGCTGGACCGGTCACTTCTTCAACAGAAGGGCGTACAGCCCCCTGCTCTATATCCATTGAGGCCAGAAGATCATCATTCCCATCATCAAAACTATCCAGAAACTCATTATCAACGTAGCTTTTATCATCTGAAATATCATAGGGCCAGTTAAGCAAAAATAATTTGCATAAAATTGCGATTATTTTCTTACCAATCTGTATAAACATATGTTTTGGGTGCTCAAAAGAACCGTCTCATCAATACGGTTCTTTTGAGTACCTACAACATATGTTTTGGTTTAGAAAAAAGAAAAATAATTTTCAGTTACGCACTCTTATCTGGGGGCCTGTAGATTATGATAAATGTTCTCAAATTTCGAACACTTTTCTCTTTCTGTTCACAAATAAAACTCATTGTCAACATACTACAATTGAGCGGTGACATGAGATTTCCAACAATGTAGTATGTGCTACCAACAAAGCATCAGGTCAGCCTGCGCATATGCACAGTCTGATCAGAGCCATTGCTGGTCGCTTGACTTTTCTATGATTGTTAAGCTACTGACCGAACATCATTTGGAGCTTCTAAGTTTAAAATGAGGCTGCACTTGTCAAAATGCCACATTGTTGGAAATCACATGTCGCGGCTCAAATGTAGCTTCGATCATCTGTAATATCAGTATGCCATTTTGGGCCTTGGCGTGACAAAACCCGTCTTCGGAGGTTTCTGACACAGGCTATACCGAATCCAATCTGCTCAGCTACAGAGACTAGCTAGAAAATAGAAATTTGGCTTGTAGCAAGTTTAGATATGATACTTTCCAATTAGCGAATAACAAAGGCGCTGATCAGACTGCACAGATACATACAGGCTAGTCTGTGCATTCGAAGACAGGTTTTCTTGCATTGAGGCCCATTTACAAGATTACAACACAGGTTGGTTGGTTGGTTGGTTTTGTTGCTTTACGTCCCAAGTCAACAGCTATGGTCATTGCGGGACGGTCAGTTCACCTAACCGCACTTTTTCCTGGGCAGGCTTGAACAAGCGGTTAACCAGTAATTCGTGCACATACTTTCGCTTGTAACTGACAACAACCCTTCTTGAATGAATCAGCGGAAGGGGGGAGAATGACCGTAGAAATCATTTCATGATCAATCTCCACGAAAGTATGGGACCGGACCGGGATCGAACTTGCGACCCCTGGATCTGCAGTCAGACACGCATCTGTAGCCAGACACGTTACTGACTGCGCTACGCGGCCCGGCATTATTACAACACAGGTTTAGATAAACAACATACTTACATGGGACAATGTCCCATTGAACACGAACAAAGTGGGACATTTGAAATTTTTTTGTGTCAAATGGAGCAAAAATGCAGCCAGCTATCAGAGTGTGAAACAGGTTTGATCCAGATCTAGCCAAAACTTTTGTTGGGCCTTATCTGGGTCCAAAGTGGTGGCAAAAAATTATCAGCAGACGACATTACAAGTCATCACTAGGCGACAAAGACCTAAAATCTGACAGAGATTGAAGCAGACAACATTACCAAAATATCTCAAACGCCATACATTATGTCAGTCTTGGCCCTGAGTTTTTTTTTCATGCTCAACTCAACTGAGCATGAAATTTCAACTATTCATAATAACTGAAATAATGAAAGATGATTTTTTTCTTGCTTTTTGTTTATTTGTTTGTTTAATTTGATTCTTTACATCCCATCAACAATCTTTCAGTTATGTTGGGACGGGTCTTCCTTGGTTGAACCAGTACTAAGCTAGGACTAATGTGTCTTGCTCAAGGACACAATGCAGTGACGCTCGTGAGACTCGAACCCGCGGCCCCTCGGTCTCGAGTCAAGCACTCTACCACTGCACTCCCTTTTTTCCTGCTTTAAACACTCAGTTGTTGTATTTATCTTGCTAATAAAAGGGAGCGCAGTGGCTCAGTGGTAGAGTGCTTGACTCGAGACCGAAGGGTAGCGGGTTCGAGCCTCACCGGCGTCACTGCGTTGTGGTCCTTGAGCAAGACACATTTATCCTAGCTTAGTACTGGTTAAACCCAGGAAGAACCGTCCCGCATAACTGAAATATTGTTGAGTGGACGTAAAGAATCAAATCAAACAAAAAAATCTTGCTAATAAAAGCAAGATAGTATTAGCAGGATAAATTTCATGATCAGTTGAGTTGAGCATGAATTGGAGCATGACCCCTGGGTTATAAAACTAATTTCATGCTTAACTCAGCTGAGCATGAAATTTATCCTGCTAAAGCAAGAAACTTCTTTATTTGGCGGTAATTTAGTTTTTATGAGCAGGATAAATATCGTGCTCAGTTGAGTTGAGCATGAAATTTTTTATACCCTCAGGGCCTGATCTTGGTCGAAGAGCTATCTGACTTACTGTTTATTTCATCTGGAGCCTCACTTTGAGATTTCTGCTGCCCTGCTGGGGTCAAGGTCAACTGTGCCCTCATACAGTTCATGACTTTGTTATGATGCTGGCTAGGTAATGATTCATCGAGACACACCGCCGACAAAAACTCATCACCTTCATCATCAAAAGCATCCATTGAAATGAATTGTTTTCTTTAGGTACCTGTAAAAAGCATTGCTTTTAAACCTTAAAGCGCCAAATTTTGCGACATCTCTCTTATTTTCAAAACTAGAGGACCTGAAGGTCCTGAGGCGCTCACCTGATCTCCTTAATAATGTTAAAATAGGTCAAGGTCAACTACAGCCTATAATGGAACAAATTTTATTTTTACCATATACATTTTGGTCAAGTGATCTCAACAATCTAATGAATAATCCATCAAACAGCCCAGTGATTTCTGAGAAAAAGATGTTTAGATAGGTATGTGGCAGTCCAAATGAATCAAATTTGACCTTGCCATAAAGTAGGTCAAGGTCAACCTAGATTCATCATTTGTGCTAACCTGGTAGGGCCCACATCCCCGATCCTACATACCAAGTCCCAAAGCCAATGGCCTTTTGGTTCCAGAGAAGAAGAGATTTAAAGAGTTTTTACCATATATGGGCATGGTGGCCATGTTAGTCATGTGACCATAACATTTGTATAAGTTTTGGCTAGCCAATCATAAGGAGTTGTCATATGAAATTTGGTTTCAATTGGCCAAAAATTGTCTGAGAAAACTATGCTTTAATATGTTGATGGGACTCCAATATAAGCGACCTTGGCTGAAAGTTCAAAGATCAACCTTGACCTTTGAAACTTATTTATAGACACTAGATTGAACATATCAAGTGAAAATAATGACTTTACTTCCACAGTATTCAAAAAATCAACTTTTCAAAAATTTCCCATTAAATGCATTAGGAAGCAAACTTGACCTTGACGTTAAGTAGGTCAAGGTCACCCTAGGATAATCATTTGAACAAACATGGTAGGCCCCACATCCCCAATACTACATACCAAGTCTCAAGGTCACTGGCCTTCAGGTTCTGGAGAAGATGATTTTTAAAAGGTTTTTACCATATATGGGCGTAGCGGCCATCTTTGTCATGTGACCAAAATTTTTTGTATAAGTTTTGGCTGACTTAACTTAAGGAGTCTTCATATGAAATTTGAGCTCAATTTGGCCAATGGTTTCTGAGAAAACTATGTTTTATTATATGGGACCACAATATGAGCGACCTTGGCTATAAAGGGCAAAGGTCAACCTTGACCTTTGAAACTTATTTATAGCCATTGTCTAATTAGTTTCAACATGTCAAGTAAGAATAATCACTTTGGCTTTAACAGTATTCAAAAAATCAACTTTTCAAAAAAAATTCCCATTTAAATCTATTAGGAAGCAAATTTGACCTTGACGTTAAGTAGGTCAAGGTCAACCTAGGATCATTATATGAACAAACTTGGTAGGCCCACATCCCCGATCCTACATACCAAGTCCCAAAGCCAATGGCCTTTTGGTTCCAGAGGAGAAGAGATTTAAAGAGTTTTTACCATATATGGGCATGGTGGCCATGTTAGTCATGTGACCATAACATTTGTATAAGTTTTGGCTAGCCAATCATAAGGAGTTGTCATATGAAATTTGGTTTCAATTGGCCAAGAATTGTTCGAGAAAACTATGCTTTAATATGTTGATGGGACTCCAATATAAGCGACCTTGGCTGAAAGGTCAAAGATCAACCTTGACCTTTGAAACTTATTTATAGACACTAGATTGTACATATCAAGTGAAAATAATGACTTTACTTCCACAGTATTCAAAAAATCAACTTTTCAAAAATTTCCCATTCAAATGCATTAGGAAGCAAACTTGACCTTGATGTTTAGTAGGTCAAGGTCACCCTAGGATATTCATTTGAACAAACATGGTAGGCCCCACATCCCCAATACTACATACCAAGTCTCAAGGTCACTGGCCTTCTGGTTCTGGAGAAGATGATTTTTAAAAGGTTTTTACCATATATGGGCGTAGCGGCCATCTTTGTCATGTGACCAAAATATTTTGTAAAAATTTTGGCTGACTTATCATAAGGAGTCTTCACATGAAATTTGAGCTCAATTGGGTCAATGGTTTCTGAGAAAACTATGTTTTATTATATTGATGGGACCACAATATGAGCGACCTTGGCTGAAAGGGCAAAGGTCAACCTAGACCTTTGAAACTTATTTATAGCCATTGTCTAATTAGTTTCAACATGTCAAGTAAGAATAATCACTTTGGCTTTAACAGTATTCAAAAAATCAACTTTTCAAAAAAAATTCCCATTTAAATCTATTAGGAAGCAAATTTGACCTTGACGTTAAGTAGGTCAAGGTCAACCTAGGATCATTATCAGGCCTCGAAAATAGCACTTGTCCGCTCGTATTTACAAGTGCCTCAGGCTGCAGGGCAAGTGAAAATTTTGATATTTCTAGTATATTTAAAAATTTTCTCATATATGCCAATAATTTTTGTGATGCAGGGCAAGTGCCTATTTTAAGATATTTCGAGGCCTGATTATTTGAACAAACTTGGTAGGCCCAACATCCCCGATCCTACATACCAAGTCCCAAAGCCAATGGCCTTTTGGTTCCGGAGAAGAAGAGATTTAAAGAGTTTTTACAATATATGGGCATGGTGGCCATGTTAGTCATGTGACCACAACATTAGTTTAAGTTTTGGCTAGCCAATCATAAGGAGTTGTCATATGAAATTTGGTTTCAATTGGCCAAGAATTGTCTGAGAAAACTATGCTTTAATATGTTGATGGGACTCCAATATAAGCGACCTTGGCTGAAAGGTCAAAGATCAACCTTGACCTTTGAAACTTATTTATAGACACTAGATTGAACATATCAAGTGAAAATAATGACTTTGGCTTCCACAGTATTCAAAAAATCAACTTTTCAAAAATTTCCCATTCAAATGCATTAGGAAGCAAACTTGACCTTGACGTTTAGTAGGTCAAGGTCACCCTAGGATAATCATTTGAGCAAACATGGTAGGCCCCACATCCCCAATACTTCATACCAAGTCTCAAGGTCACTGGCCTTCTGGTTCTGGAGAAGATGATTTTTAAAAGGTTTTTACCATATATGGGCGTAGCGGCCATCTTTGTCATGTGACCAAAATATTTTGTAAAAATTTTGGCTGACTTATCATTTCACATGAAATTTGAGCTCAATTGGGCCAATGGTTTCTGAGAAAACTATGTTTTATTATATTGATGGGACCACAATATGAGCGACCTTGGCTGAAAGGGCAAAGATCAACCTTGACCTTTGAAACTTATTTATAGCCATTGTCTAATTAGTTTCAACATGTCAAGTAAGAAAAATCACTTTGGCTTTAACAGTATTCAAAAAATCAACTTTTCAAAAAAAAATCCCATTTAAATCTTTTAGGAAGCAAATTTGACCTTGACGTTAAGTAGGTCAAGGTCAACCTAGGATCATTATTTGAACAAACATGGTAGGCCCCACATCACCGATGCTACATACCAAGTCCCAAGGTAATCAGCCTTTTGGTTCTGGAGAAGAAGATTTTTAAAGGATTTTACCATATATGAGCATGGCGGCCATCTTGGTCATGTGACCAGGAACAATTGAACAAACTTTCGTTCCCCCATCCTAAGGAATCTCCATATGAAATTTGAGTTCAATTGGCCCAGTGGTTTCAGAGGAGAAGATGTTTGAAAATGTTGACGGACCGACGACGGAGTCACTGGTATACTAATAGCTCACCTCAGAGCCTTCGGCTCAGGTGAGCTAAAAAAATAAGACATGATATTACATGAGAATCGTCTGCCAGACATGATATTACATGAGAATCGTCTGCCAGCCGACGATTCTCATGAAATATCATGCCTTATCTGTTAATTTTTGAAAAGTGGCAAAATTTTAAATTGTCATCTGCTGCAAATTATAGGTGGCACCTTAAGGGTCAACACTTTGCATACTGGGTAATTTTACATGCTTTCTTTGTTGTCAGCTAACTTTCTTCAAAATTAACTTTTTCAAAATATTCTTTCAGGAACACTATCAGCGTGTCAAAACTGGATCCAGATCAGGACCGACATTCTGTTGGAAAAGATGAATTTTCATTCTTTGCTCCTTTTTGACTTAGTTAATGTACTTGTCAGACGAAGCTCCCTATGCACCTGTAGACACACATGGAACAAGCTAGGGGGCAACTAGGACAAAATAGACGCCCTAGGGGCCAAAATTTCACCCTAAATGGGACCTAGGCAGAAGGGGGAGCTTCTCTAAAAAAAAAAAAAAAAATTTTTTTTTTTTATTTTTTTTTAGGGAGACTCATTTTCATTTTGTCACCACACAAATGCAAGGTGTGTTGACAATCTACTACCACTGCATCATATTTTTCCTTCCATTTAATGGCAATAGTATGTGTAATGGCTAATTTGCTTCTAAACTGACAGAAAATGCTGTACTTTTGCTCAATAACTTCTCCCTATCTTACAGTCACTTCTCCCTAATTTTCCTGGAGGGAGAAGTCACTTCTGCCTACTGTCAGGGCCCAGCTTGAAAATGTGAAATAATTTATTAGATATTCTGTAGACTGTAAACTAGAAATTGTGTTTGTGTTTTTCCATTAAGATGATCCGTTAAAAAAGGCTTGTTAAGACAAGGGTTATGTTAAGTTTGAAGCTGCATGTATACTATTGGTCTGATGTCAATATATGTCTGGGAGCTAAAAACTTGCTCATCTGATACAGGATGCCCGTGATATGTGCATCCTCTATTAGCCGAGAAAGTTTTTAGCTCCCAGCTATATTTTTTTAGATTTCTTGATCACAAGTTTTCAATGGCTGCCAAATTTGCAAAAGGCAATAGCTCAACTAAAGTAAAATAACTTTCATCAAATTTCACCATGGAGGTACGTAGTTTGATTCACCTTTCAGAAAACCAGGCCCACTTGAACTCTTTGTTTACTAAGGCCAGAATTTTTTTTATTAGTTGATCTACAAACACTCCTACCGTAATTTTCTGGAAAGTAGAAAAAAAAATTCAAAAATTATTTTTTTTATTTTATCTGCCGACTCAAAATATTATTTGTCAAGTTGTAAAAAATAATATATTTTTGAGGTTCTGTCTGTGTATTTTTTAACAGTGTCACTCTCAACTCTTGGCCAATCAGAATGTCGCAAAGAGACTGTGACACTCTTGCGGGATATGTAAATTAAATTAAGACATGGGCTAATATTGATTGACAAATTAGGTTTATCGCACATTCGACAAATCTTGAAAAGGAGCTTTTTTTGACGCATTGGAATTGCTTGAGTGACTTGTTGGAAAAATTCAGTACATCGGAAAAATATAAACGATAATGTCCGAAATGTAATCATTCTGAATGAAGCATCCTCTACAAGTGTACGATTTATGAAATATTGGCGGTAGCGGAAAAAATATTCCCGATTGCCCTAAGAAAGTCAAATAAACAAATAAAATTGTTCAGTTTAAATCATGAAGGCATGTAGCTGTTCATTAAATGGCAATAAAGTTAGCTAATTTTACGCTAGCAAGTCATTAACATAATGTCAGAAATTAGAAAAAAAACGCTGGAATCACGGTAGAAAGGACATCGTTAAATAAATGGATCTCCAATTAAAATTGCCCATGTGCCGAACAATAGAAGGGTAAGGTAGTTATTTCATTTTTAGAATCGCCGTTGCCAGTAATAATAATAGCTTGGTGAGAAAAAAAAATTGTTGCTGTTTCATCAATCTGCAAGTAATCAAAGGCCTAAATATCCTTCTGCAGAACATGCACAAATCCAGAAACTTTTGTCAGAGGGGAAGGGGGTGTTTTATTTATTTTTTTAATCTTTAACTTATTTGACAAAGGGGTTCAATGGTTTATTTCAGGGAAAACTAGTTCAGGCAGGAGGGGTAGTCCAGCATTTTTCCAGGGGGTCCAATTGCTAATTCCTATGGAAACCTTTAGAACGGTCAACCTGTAATTTTTTGAAAGTCACTGAATGTCCAGTTTCCAGATAAAGAAATGTTTTAAACATTTGTACTTGGTATAAAACAATCTAAAATAACTTTTTTGTTTAGGTTAAATTTCACCAATTGTGTTATGAGCTAATAATAAGTCCCAATTTTGCCACTATAATGGCCATACCTTCTTCCCAATTTTGGCCTGGGGCCTTTACCCATAATTGCCGGATAAAGCCCTGAATCTATCATTGCATTTGTTTGCAGATATAAATTTATAGTGTTATATTGTAAATGTCTGCGGAGTTGGTATGTAGCCAACACAACGGGAAATTATATATTTTAGGGCATCTTTTATTAGTTTGATGTTGCGAGATCTCGTACGACTAAGCGAAATCAGCCATTACGGACGTAAACAAACAGGATTCTGAAGACTGATAAATGCATTTTGTAAATGCTGATTTTACTCGATAGAGGGTTCATTTACCTTCAAGATGGTGGTCATAGAATATTTTAAATTGAAAGTGTGACAGGCCATCCCAAAAGGGGTTGAATCTGACATTTCCCAAGCTGGACCCCTTATAGCACTGAATTTAGGGTGATATGATGGATTTTTATATTATGTTATCATATCAGCCCTGAAGCTTCGGCTCGCTAACTGAATCCAAATGTTTGCACAGATGCTAACCGCATAATTCCAATAGTTTTTATCTTTAAAGCCTTATTGCTCCTGTGAACTAACTATGTTTTCTGACTATTACTTCTAAAGGACCTCGGACAGTCTTAGTGAAGGATTGCCAATAAAAATGACCAGAGAAAAGTTACAAAGAAAATGATATTTTTTCTATAAAAAAGACAGTAGGTTCAACCCTCTACGTATCCACAAAAGCAGTTTTCTCATTGGACAAGTACCAATTGAAAAATATGGGTTGAAAACTCTGTTTTTGCTATTCAACATATAGAAAATAGAAAACATTTTACTGAAGTGCTCAACCAAAACATGTGTTTTGGGTACTCAAAAGAACCGTCGTAATGAGAGGGTTCTTTTAAGCACCAAATGATAGGTTAAATCTGATATGAAAGAAATTATTAATGATTTTACCTTCAAAAACTGTGTTTATCTAGATTATGATTTATACAGTATGCAGATATGATACACCTCAGTGCACAAGTCAAACTCGTTGACTTGGAACATTACAGGTAATAGTCAAAAGTTATTGACAGCACACCTCTTTAGATGAAACAATGAAATCTACTCAACCCGAATTTTATGCAAACGCATCACTTTCGTCTCAAGTTTTATGCTGCAAACATAATATTTACATGTATTTAGGTGAATACTCGACGAAACTTTGACTTTCTGTGAAATAAAATTTGGTCACAAAAAATACCCCCACCCCCAAAACCCTAGAGTCCTGGCATAATTATGCATTATTTTCAAAATATTTTTATTTTGCTAGGTACATTAAATTTAAGGGTTTTATTTAAGCACAAAACTTTAGTTGTCAGTTATGCATTATCCTAGCCATAGGCTGTCAAAATTTGGGCAGGTTGAATAGGAATTTAGTAACTGACGGGTCGTTGTTAATTAATTAGAACTATAAAATCAAAATCATTTGCTTGTTTATTTACCTTTTCAATGCGGTTCCCATGTGTTAATTATTTTAGGTATGTCTATAAGCTGAAGAGAATAATTTATAGAATAGAATAGAATAGTTGTTGTCACTAGGTCCACTGGAGTTTACCTGGTGGATTTCTTTTGCTCCAGTATTCAGTTTTATTTACTGTTGAGTCCTTATCTTTGCTTTATCTCCTTTTTATATCTTGATTTATATGTTCTAGGAGATGGTGCATTTGTAAGTTAGGGGTCTTTCATGCAAACCAAACATCTATGTGTCTTGATCCACATCTGAAACTAAGGGTGAGGTTGGTGCACTGTTAAACCAGTTTAAGCCCTCCAGTAAAATAATTTTACTGACCGTTCCAAGGCGGTGCTTCTTTTGTGGATCATTTATGTTATTTCTGTATTGTTTTGTTATACTTTCATGCACGTCTTTTTGTTAATGCCTTGTGGTCATGTGCTGGCTCTCGTTTGTGATGTCTAGGGGTAACGTTGTCACTTTCCCATTGGTATCCTGGGTCAGGTGTGGTGCTTGATTGTATCGATTCCTGATCTTTGCCCTCTTTCTTACTTTTTTAGCAGGTGTTCATCATAAACAAGAAAAGATATGGCATTAAGTGCCATATCAATGAACTCGGCTTTAGCAGATAAAGAGTTCGTTCTTTCATTACATCACAAGCTACATGTGAGTACATGTATCAACAAACTGAATGATGCACACAAACACAATCAATCAATTATTCACTAAATCAATCAATCATTTTTACATAAACAACAATGAAACCTCCCTCCGTGATGAAACTATCTCCAGGTAGTTATTCAAAGAAGGAGTCTAATAAGACAGAACCGCATAAGGCAAATCTTACCGTTTAAGTTTAGGCCTTTAACTGCTCATATACGCATGTAAGGAACTTATAGAGCATGGTTTTTGGCTCTGTATTTGAAAACAGAATAGACCTTGAGATTATCGAAATTTGCTTTATTTACCAGACGCCTATATAATGTTTAAAGCCGCGAGAACCCCGGCTTTGTTAAAAGCAGGGACCACTCTGAGCGCCCGCGCAGTCCCATCGGCGCCTTTGGTTTTACATGTAGATTCAAATGTATGATAAAAGAAGTCAGGAAAACCGTCAGGTTTGATCAATTTTAAACTCTTTGTCGGACCAGATCTAGGACCAAACTTTCTGCTTATGTTATCAGCAGAGGCTCGCTGATAGCAATATTTAAGATCAAAGAAGCCGCTATGGGTTCTGTTGCACGACGTGGTAACACTGACCAGTGAACTATATATCGGTCACTGCCTTGACGCTGGAAAGCGGATGTAGCACATTCATTAAACATAGGTTTCCGGCCATGGGTAGTTTCGGCTGGGTCGTTTTCGGCCTGGTTTTATATGGCGTGCATATTAGCAAGAAAACTTACAGGGAAATAACTAACAACAATCGGGCAAATAATGTTTGTGGACAAAAATATGTACTGAAAAGAGAGCATTCCAGATCAGACTCTATTAAACACTTGAACACTTGGAGTTTGCCTCTGTACTAACATAAGCAAATAAAGTTATCAACTATGTGCAGCAGACGACTTAAGCAGGCACCATTTGGACGAATATATGGGCCGAAAATTAGGTGCATAGACCCACTTGATGGCTGTGCATGCATGATTACTTCACGCATGTTAAATGCATTACGGTATCTGCCGCATTTATGTTTATATGAACAGCGTACACGCAGGAAGAATACAGAGACCGAAATATAGTGGATGGCTGCACTTTCATGTTTAAAGGGTGTGATAAATTAAATGAGCTGGCCCAAATACTAAAACATTTACAAGAAATCTAATCAAGGAACAATGTGAAAGCGCCAGGTCATTCAGTTTATGACATGAATTCGTGACTGAGATATATCCTTATGCAATGACCAGCACGTGCACACTGCTGTTGGTTATACATGTAAGGTATGATAGCTCAACTTGCGACATCAAATTTCTGAGAACTAACAATAGCCCCTGTATTAAACAGAGTAGTCTTTTAAAATTCTGAAAGGCAGGTTTTATCATGAAACGGCTTATTTCCATTCATTGGAATACACTACGAGGCGTGGTTGACCTGATTAACAGCGATATTCATACGCGCATCACGCTGGTATGCAGTGTCCATTCATAGAAAACAATTAAATAAGAGTTACTGTTCCTGAAATTACCGAATAACCGTTAAAAAGTGACACGGGAGCTTCCCAGTTCGCAAAAAACACCATTAACTCAGTAAAAGTTCAACTTTCGAATGAAAATCGGCAACAAAAGACATTTTTTTGAATAACTGCACTGTGGTTTATGTTTCACTCACTATCATTTCAAAGCAAACAGCCATTTTAACACGAACTATTTCTTCAAAGTGTAGAAATTTCGAAACCAGATATAACTCTCTAGAATAGCTGATATTGAACAGATCCCGAGTTCCAAAAAGGGAATTACTGATTGAAGCAGATCACTGAAAAGAGGTCACCCACCTACTTTTTAAGACAAATTTCATATTTATTTATATTTCAATTTCAACAGTTAGTAGAGTATTCATGTTTATAGCATTTCTTCAGACCATTTCTTACCATCATGTTAACCACTGGACCATTGATGGTGACAATTAATGTAGATTGTGTTTTCCCGAAAAATAGGCATTTCAAATAAAATAATTATGTATATTATGAATTCATACCTTATCGATGTTCATCCCTCCAAATATCGCATTGCGGTTTTCGGCATGCATGATTTTCACGCAATTTTACCTGGTGATTCTATAAATATATACAGGGTATGATAGAATGATTTTTCTATGCATTTATAGATGCCAACTCCCTATGATCTCAGATAAGCAATTTTTTACTGTTTGGTATCAGAATGAGACTGACATCACAGACACGAAAATACCGAAGGTATGTAAAATTGGCGAAATCTCTTGTTGTTGAATCTCCTTCCTTTGCAGTCTTTTTTTTTGGTTTCTAGTCAACTCGTACCTTAGTCAACTCGTACCTAAGTCAACTTGTACCCATTTTTGGTCAACTTTGGTGAACTCGTACCTACCCAAAGTCAACTCGTACCTGAGTCAAAAAACGGGGCAGGGTAGAGCATGATAGACGGAGAGTTGGTAAGTCTATGTCCTAACAAGCCTTTCCAAACACTAAAACATCACAATTTACTATCTGTGCTGAGGTTAGGTTCGGGCCAGCCTGTTCAAAGATCCCAACTCTTATGCCTATGGGGCGGCGTTCTGGGAGCTTGTTCAATTATACATATTCATCACAATTTAATATTTGCGATCGGACGATGTTCAGGCCAGCTGTGGCAAGTTCCCTTACCTTTTCCCTATGGGTCGATGTTCGGAATAGCCTGCTTAAACGACCAAATCAACGCAGTTTTGCTATCTGCAATAAGGAGAGATTCGGGTTAGCCTGTTCAAATATAAAAAAAAAACACTATAAATTACGACCTGTCAGGGCTCGAAAATAGTACTCTTCCGCTCGTATTTACGAGTGTCTCAGGCTGCAGGGCAAGTGAATATTTTGATATTTCTACTGAAAATTAAATTTACCCCATGTATGCCAATAAATTTTGTGATGCAGGGCAAGTGCCTATTTTCAGATATTTAGAGGCCTGCCTGTGAGGCTGCGATTAGGGGAGTTTCGGATCTGCCTGTTTCAATATCCTAGCCCTTTATATAATAACGGCTCCGCAGGGTTTTCGCTGCTCGTGTACACAAAGTTTTGAATTTCGGACATAGGTCTGTTATGATAGCATGCAGTGGGTTTTTTCAACTAGCACTAAAATATTAGAAGGTATTTTGAATTACTCATTTCAAAGTAAGTCAGCAGACGACAAAACAAAATGCAAATTTGGAGTCATTTCAGTAGCAAGTAGTGAAGGCTCAGATGAGACTGCGTGATGAGAGACTCACCTGGACTTTCTAAATGAAAGAACCAAACCCTCTGACGTGAGCTGGGTTTATTTTTAAAATGTTTTAATCAGTTATAAACCAGAAAGATTTCATGTTTTTACATTGCAATTCTGAATTATCTTTAATAAGATTGTACTATTTTTTTTAATTATTCAAGTTTGACAATGTCAGACAATGTTAATTTCTAATTACAACTTAATTAATACAATCACATACATGTTTTCATCATTGTACTGTTTTTCTCACCCTACCAATCACCAGCACGTGACTGTAAGTGGCTTTATGTGCACAAAACCCGCGCCACGAGAAAACATATATTCAGGGGTTAGCTACCCTATAAGGACACATCCAGCATGCTCAGTTACAAAGGCTAGGTTCAATTTGAATAATGCGCATAGCAAGTTCAGCTATTAAAGTTTTTGAGATTGAATAATAAATGCACTGATTGACTGAACAGACTGCTTGGATGCTCTGATCGGTCTATCTCATCAAGTCTGTACCTTTATTGTTTGCATGCAACAAACCCGATTTTATGATTTCGATGGGACCAGTGCTATTTGCAATGATAAGTTTGCAATGTGCTATCCTTGTAAGTTAACACTAAAAGAGGTGGCTGCATAGTTGCCACCCATTTTTGATGTCCATTTAGCTACACTTTCATACTAAGACGACGCTACCAGAGGCTAACATTTAACCAGTGATAGTTGTTTAACAGTTATCCCTGTTATTACAAAACAGCTCATACGTTAAATACGTCAAGACCAGTGGCAGTCTGGCTGCTACCAAAATGGGTGTTAAGCTACACTTATGTCTTTTACAATGTAGAGCCTAACTATTTCTTCATCTACTGTAATTTGTAAGAGCGAGCAACACCTGGGCAGTATACTGTATTACCCATTTGTAATTGAACGCTCCTTTTGGGTGCAGAATTCGCCTAAGTCGTAACAAAACTTATCATTTTGCTTTTGTCATTAGCAGTGACCTATATAAGAGTGACTAGAAACTCCAATAAAATACCAATACTTAACTCAAATAACACTGTCGTGTATCTTACACAGGTAAATGAGGGAAACTCGATACCATTTATCTACACGATTGGCTTTTACCGCTGTTTTGGAATACACAGCGTAATTTCTCTATTGTTTACCTAAATTTATAACACCTTTATAAACACCGAAATTATATAATAATGATAATTATGAATCATTGGACATCTTAGTTAATGAATATTGATAAATTGGGACACAGATATAGCCATGTTTGAAGCTTTATTCGTCAGAGTGAAAGAGGTATTTTTGAAGCCAATTTTGCCGATTTCCGCAACTTTCTTAAAATCGGCCGATATTTACACGGTCATAACTCAGTCGGATTAGTTTTTACATCGCAGAAACAAAACATTTAGCAATATTTCATATATGTTTTTTCATTTGTTATAAACAATATTTTCCAATAAGCGATATTTACGACGAAGTACGTACTTTAAAGTACCTATACTTAAGGAATAAAGAAACGCAACAAACACTTTGATTCATTGTAAGCATACACTATGATGCTAGTTTTTAGTGCAAATGATATTAATTCATGGCAGCAGTATGTATCCGTCAAATTAAAGCAGGTTCAACGTAATTATCGATTGCGTAATCACGTTGATAGGCGCGTAACCAGCCTGACCCCCGTAGAAAACTGTTAAAACAGCCTCAATAAAAGCAAAATTTGATTCAACCGTCGGTTTGTTGCTTTAAGAAGTCTTGGCATAGATTGTGGATCAAGGAAATGATCAGCTGGCAACCTTCCTGTAGGCTTCTGAAACGGTTTAACGTCAATACCGTCAACTCTGAATACTGTGTTAAACGCGTAAACTTTCTTTTCTGCTTGAGTTTAATTCATTACAAGGACGTTTTATTCAAGAATTATGACTTGAGACTTTCAGACGTCAAAAAACGTCAATTCTGACGTCTAAATTCGATATCCTACATTTTAATGGTTTCCATAGTGCTTATGTGTTTTTCTGATGAGTAAAATGGTCCAATGACAAAGTTTAGGTTACAGTTAACACATTTAGTGTTTACTTACGGCATGTAATCAGATGTTTTCATTTGCATTATGCCATGCTTTGTTTGGCTAACGTCATTTTTAACACCCTACCAGCGTATTTCTATGGTATCTGAAAAGTCAGTTTTTCCAATGAAAGAATGTTCTATAGTCTCTAGGTTTATCTTCTCCCGTATATTCACCAGCGACCCAAACCCGACGGCTCTAACTGCCGTTTTTCGCTTCTTCACTACCATTGTGTATATTTCCATTCAAGTAGCCTGCTTTGACGCAATCTTTGACTGCATTACTAATATGACTGGACGTTTGTTTTATTTGCACACTGTCAAGTCGACGCCAAATAACCAAGCATGCAAAAGACAGGGTTTCTTGACCTTTATTCTGACGTTCACGTCACATTTTACGTTTTCATATGTTTTCATCTTTTAGCGTAAAATGTAGCGTTAAAATGACGTTTTGGTACTTCATCACATGCTATTAATACTCAATTAGAAATTGTCAAAAGAGATTTCACTAAACAGTCATTAAAACACGCAAAAATTATATTTCCGTGTGTTGCGTTTCTTTATTCCTTAAGTATATAAATGCAGCGGTCTCACAAGCTGCATCGCCATTTTGAGTGTGTACGATAAAAGGAGCACCAGGCGTTAGTCACCTGACACATGCCACGACATACCTATATGGCTGAAAAATGAAGTGTCCAGTCACTCTTATATAGGTCACTGTCATTAGTAACGTACTTAGACAACGGCATAAAACTCTTTCATCATATTCCATTATAGCACTGAATTCAGGGCGATATGATGGATTTTTATTTTTATGTTATCATATAGCCCTGATTTTTTAAGCCTCTATCTTTTCCCTTACTGTTATCGTGGACGTAAACCAAGTTGAAAACACATTTCCAAACAGTGTCTTACTCTAACACTACTCCATTTTGTATGTTTATAGGTTTATCTATATTTTGCTATTTAGTTTGCCGCTGATGCATACCTGATTAGTTCTAAAAAGATAAAATACTCCTGTCCACACAGAATGTTTACACTTTTTGTTTTCAAAACATGGCGTCATTTTTGTCTTCTGAGCTGAAGAGCATGCTTTTTCTGTGGGTACTAAAGTCATGCACGAATTTGTTTTTGTCATGCTTGGTAGTCAACCCAATCACGGTTGGCAACTTTGCTTTCCTCTTTAATTGCACGCCGGTGGGTCGGACTTCAGACTGTCACTACTACTTGATACGCGGGCGGCAGCTGGTTCCCCAAATTTTACCTGTTTGCGGAAAAAAAACTAAGTTCGAAAATTTCAATTCATACGGTGACTGAGCATGTTTGTTGGATCGAAAAAAACAAGTCAACAGATGACAATCAAAATCAATTAAACACAGGTCAAATTCGCAAAACGGACCATTTGAACAGATGCTAACAAAATCGCTATCGCCTAACGCATTTTTGAGGGCTTGAAAACATGGGGTGCAACGGAGAAGTGAATATGTGGGTAACGAAATGTCGCTGGGGAAAAACGCATTGGAAACGAACGGCGGGTGCACCACGGAAACGGCAAAAACAATGCTATATGACTCGAGCTAGCTGAGGGGTAGGGACCGACGGCCGTCGACGATTGTTTGCGCAAAACGGTTTCTACGGCGGTGTGTAAGTACGGCGACGGTTTTGACGGTGTGATCGGTTTTAGTCATGCTGTGCAGAGTTGTTAGTGTGCACGCCCTAGATAAACTAATAACTTATTTCTAGCGAACTAGGTCTTATACCTTTCGGTATTTCTAATAAGCATTACCCGACATGACTAAAATGAAACAAAATAATTGTATGCCAACAGTGAAATACAGTTAGGTGGTATAGATGGGCTGCTCTTGTAAGAACAAGCTGCACTATAACCAGATCTGTTGCTTCAGCTGGTAATGAAAAGAATCGTCTCACCGTGAGCCGATGCTATGCATACCAACTACCGCCATGTGACATGATGATTGGCAAAATTACACACTACCCACACTAAATACGGCTCTGTATTGGACTGGTCATGAATAGAATCGTCTCAACACGAGACGGTGCAATGCATACCAATTCCTGTACCGTGTGCCGCTCGTTTAATCGCACTCTGTGCCCGTTTCAAAACAAATCCACCCTTTGGACTGGTGATGGATAGAATCGTATAAACTCTAGACGGTGCTATACATACCAAATACTGCAGTATTTTATGGTAACGATAGACATCATAATGCAGCCACTGGACTGATAATGGAAAGAATCGTCTCACCACGAGACGGTGCTATACATATCAGTAAAGTCTACAGGGCTATATAGGGATTTACCAAATACGGCTGCATGGAAGTGATCTACATTTATAACGTAGTTACAGGACTGATGATGGAAAGAATCGTCTCACCACGAGACGGTGCTATACATATCAGTAAAGTCTACAGGGCCCCATAGATATTTAGGGGAAGCCTAATAAATCATTCCCAATATAAACCAGCTATGTATGAAAAAATGTGAAGCTGCAAAATAGATAAAATAAACATCTTTACCGTACCAAAGAATAATCCTTATAATCCATTATATCCAATGAACACAATAAAACACATGAAAAACACAATATGAATGTTCGTCAGTTGTATTAACAACCGACAATATGTTCATATGTAATGTACATATTTATGTAATCCACTGTAAAACTGTTCGTCCGTCGTCTGACAATCCTATATATCCAGGAAGGTAGAAACAACCGATGGGCCCATTTCACATGATCATGCACAGGGAAAACACCTTGAAATAAAATCCATTCCAATATAAATAGGAAATCCTTTGTCTGATTGGCTCAGGCACTGGCTGAAGATTTATGACGTCACAACATATAAATGATCCATAAATAGCATATGTAAGTCCGTATAAGGTCGCCCGTGTGTAGTTGTGAAAACTTCAATACTGTATCACATGATCCAACGGTACACTGGCCACCATTGTCAACGTTAGTAATCCCTAAGGGGGTTCTTCGTTGGATCTAACACAAACGAACGATATCTTGAATTGCAGACTTTAATATTGTACAAGTAAGGATGGATCCTGCAAATATATATATATTATTTCTATGTCATGCCTTCATGAAAAGTATAGAACTTATCGAATCTAATGCTAGGGCGTAAGTGCCTTATAAAAGGGCAAACCTAAGCATCAACATACAAAAGATGGTACGGTTAGCATCTATTCTGCAGCTTCCATATAAGATCAACCTAATAATCATATTACATATTACATTTAAATCTTCTAAATCTTACTAATAAGTACCTAGGTTTACAAATAATCTTACTAAATGGCCTATATTATGGAAAACAGAGTAGACCCTGATGAGATGCTGCATATGCAACATCTCACCTGGGTCTACACTGCATGCCAACATCACGGGACAAGAGAAATGAACAATAACAGAGCAGACTCCAATGAGATGCTGCTACTGCAACCTCCCATCTGAGTCCACACTGCATACTAATATCCAGGTTGAAGAGAAATGACACCATAATGGAGCAGACTCTAATGAGATGCTGCTACTGCAACCTGTCATTTGAGTCTACCCTGCACGCTAATGTAAATCCTTAGACCTAATTAAAGAATAGTCAGTACATACCTGCAAATATATATATATAATATATTATTTCTATGTCATGCCTTCATGAAAAGTATAGAACTTATCGAATCTAATGCTAGGGCGTAAGTGCAACGAGGCATGCATTTGTGCTAGGTTGTTAGTGTAGTGCCCGCATATTACAAAGGATGCATTGGTGCATAGTACGAAGGACATGTTTGACTATATAACGGTCAAGGAATTAATCTTTTATGGCTGGCAGTTATGTATAAAAAGGTCCCTCGTATAGGGCGCATGAAAACCTCAGGTACTTTGAACATGATTCAAACCTAACTAGAAAAGCACCAATCTGGTGCCTATGACAAGACTCTATGAAGGTTCCGACTTAAAGACTTATCTATTGATGAGATGGTAGGGGCCTGATGCTTTGGCTGTTTGTCGGGCCCACCGGGGTTTACCTGTTGGATTTCTTTTGCTCCGGTATTCAGTTTAATTTACTGTTGAGTCCTTATCCTTGCTTTATCTCCTTGTTAAATCTTGATTTATATGTTTTAGGAGATGATGCATTGATAAGTTAGGGGTCTTTCATGCAAACCAAATATCTGTGTGTCTTGATCCACATCTGAATTAAGGGTGAGGTTGGCGCCGTTAAACCGGTTTAAGCCCTCCAGTAAAATATTTTACTGACCGTTCCAAGGCGGTACTTCTTTTGTGGATCTTTTATGTTTTTGTTCTGTCTTGTGTTTACTATGTTTTGTGCGCGTCTGTTTATATGTGCTTCGTGGTCACCTGCTGGGAAAGGGCTGACCTCTTGGCTCTCGTTTGTGGTGTCTTCTGTGAGTTTGTCACTTTCCCATTGGTATCCTGGGTCAGGTGTGGTACTTGATTGTATCGATTCCTGATCTTTGCAACCTTACTTACTTTGGTATTTAATGTACCGACAATGACCCGTTTACTTTCCGTTTTCTGAATACACAGATGTTTTAACAACATTAAATGCCAAAATCAGACTTCTATAATGTTTTCTTTTACCTTCCTTATTATCATAATTGGCCTAAAATGATCATACCTGGTCTATTGAGATTAAAAGAATTCAATACCATCTCACCATACATTTGTTACATGTAGATATTTGCAAAATAGATGACCAATTACCGATCTAACTGGGGCCTCCTTTTACCAGTTTGTTGCCATCGAGAACTACCCAGTTGGACATGTACAAACTGTGTCCGAGGAGTTCTTATGGCAATGGGTGGGATCCTTTTTTGTGCATACAGGTTGATTTTCATGGTGACCTCTCTCACCATTTGTAATAGGGTTTCTTTTAAAATCTTGATGAATGTCAACGAATAAAGGTCAATCTTCAACCTAGTATGCAAATTTTTCACCCTGGTTCTGTATTCCGATGGATGTCACTGGATTGAAAATTGACTATTTTCAGATAAGGAACTCCCCCACTTCCGCTAACAGGAAATACATAGAAAAAAATCCAAATGGTTTTGCATATTCAAACAATGACATCATTTTACAATTCTAATCATAAACCATTGCGCACATGTTCAAAAAGAAGGTCAAAACACCCAATGTCTCTATATAAGATTCACGTGGTGCTGAACGATGGGTATCAACTGTGTGTATTGACTGATAGCCTATTTGAACATAAGCTTGTGATAGTAAAGCTATTCAGCGTGCAGCAAGGTTAGCCATGAAATAAAAAATATTTTCTTTCACTAATATCTTACTAATCACTGTGCAAAAGTAATTTGATTCTGATCTTTCCAATCCATCGCTTCTTGTCGTAAACTCGGTTCAGAGGTAAATGTACTCTTGCGTTAGCTTGCTACTTTTGGCGGGAAACTTGTCACGTGAGCACATGATCAGAATAACAATTGTCCCCCTTGTTGGAAAAATCCATTTTGGGTCTGATTATGACATTTTGGGACATGACAAAGCTTCCTTTCCGAAAATTAGATTTATACAGGTGGGGTATCTGATTGTTAAGGATTTCTGTCAAGTAAGTATCTCATTTTCTTTGGCATGCTATATTAAATTGAAATCAAACCATACTTGGAAATCGACTTTCATTTTCTGAAATAGGTCATTACTCGTTATAATTTAATAGAAAATAGGGGGCGCTACAATGCACAATAATACAGAAACGTGACTGCTGCGAGCGTACCAACATTGAGTAAGTTAACAGAATCAATAGCTTTAACAATTTTGCCCTGATTTTCAAAATTCAAACACCAACTTGTTTCTTATAATGTCCAAAATCCACTGTTAATCTTATTATAATAATGTACTGAGTTTTTGAAAAAGCGCTGACATACCTTACCTAGTCATGGGGAGTATAACCAGTACCGGGTTTTATTATAATATTTCTCAACGTTTTATTAAGTTCGTCTCATCAATTCTACATCCGAATTTTATCGCAAAAACGTCATCACCCATAGCTCGTGAAAAGCATGCAAAATGGCTGCGATGAGCCGAAAAACAACAACAACATGATATTACAGATTGCATTAATCGTGTCATAATAACGAAGTCAATGGTAACATTTTTATAACTTTGGTTGTGTATGTAAAACACATGAAGAAGTCTAAATGGTTGGATTGTCAGGGAAACGAGTTTTCCCCAAAACAAAAGGGGACTCCATCACTGGTCAAGATAGTTGCAGAACTGCGACTTTAAATTTGTTTATCTTTGACTTTATTTAAAGTCGCAGGCAATTGCCTCGTTTATTCAATCGCTTACAAATTGTTTTTGTTTTGTTTTTCCGTGTCACTGGCATCAGTAAAGGTCAACTTCCGGCGGTCTAACCTTAAGTCCGAATGGAAACACTTTTCGCGAAAAAATCGTGTTCGCGAAAACTTTCGTAGGCTGAAATTTCTTGTGTACAGAATTTTCAACATATCATAAAAAGCTATGTCAACGTTTTTGTCCTCATTTTTTTAACAGAAGTCCAATGGTTATTCCAAAGAAAACTAATTTTCCAAGGTTCAAGAGTGGGGTCCAACATTTTCCAAGGGAGGGACCTGGAGGGTGGTCCAACTTTTTCGAGGTGGTGGCGGGTGGGGGGGTGGGGGGGGGTCCAATTGGCAATACCTATAGAACCCCTTTCTTTCTTTCTTTCTCTCATTACGTCTTAACCCCCTTGGGGACATCAGACGGGTATTCGAGAATACCAAGTTCTGAGGGGGTTAGTTGAAACAAAGTGATAGAAAAGGTGGTAAGATGAGTTTGTACAGTGCAAGAAGGAGTGTTAGTTTAGATAAAACCAGGGGTTGGTATTTAGGGGACACATGGATCACCCGGCAGACAGCACTGCTAAACTATGCCAGGGTGGGAAGGGTACGTATGTTGGCAGGGAGGGCATTCCAATGGATGATAGTTCTGAGAATGTGAACCTGTAATAGTCTTTGAGAGTCTGGATCGGTCTGTATGCCAGTGAAGGAATGTGTCTTGATGCTCTGGTGTTTCAAACAAGATAAAGTGATGCAGGGATAGCTACGCGGTCGTATGTGACCTTATACATCATCATGAGTCAGCTATCAATGCAACGTTGGTCTAAGGGCCCCAGTTTAGGTCCTTCAGCATAGCAGTGACACTAGAGGTGTATCTGCAGTCTCTTGTAGCCCACCTTGCAGCCCTTCTTTGGACTGCTTCCACGTTATTTACATCTGTAGTGGTGTAAGAATACCATACTGTTGAAGTGTACTCCAACTGAGGCCTTACAAGAGTTTTGTAAGCGACTGATTTTAGGGCCTTGTTATGGACCCAGATATTTCTTTTAAGGAAGCCGAAAGTTTGGTTTGCCTTTCTTGTGGTAA
Organism: Loripinus fragilis; assembly: GCA_964019695.1. NCBI lineage: Eukaryota > Metazoa > Mollusca > Bivalvia > Lucinida > Lucinidae > Loripinus > Loripinus fragilis. Next base: position 20,123,754 of record OZ026521.1, read on the forward strand.
TATTGATATGTTTGGTCAATGAGAGGTCGTCTTCAATTGTGACCCCTAAGTATTTTGCTGCGGAAACACTTTCCATTTCTACATTATGTAGAATGTACTTAGTGTTTAAGGGTTTTGCCCTTTTTGTGATTTGGAGGACCTGGCATTTAGAAGGGTTAAATTGCATATCCCACATCTTTTCCCATTGTTCAAGGCATGCTTGGTCTGTTTGTAGACCTCGCTTTCTGTAGTTGAGCTGATTGAAAGGTACAAAGCGGTGTCATCTGCAAAAAGTCTTACTCTGGCTTTGAACTGCTCAGACAGGTCATTTATGTATGCAAGGAAGAGAATTGGGCCGAGAACTGAGCCCTGCGGGACGCCAGAGGAGATTGAGATTTTATCTTAATTTATTCCATTAATTACAGCTGCCTGTTTTCGATTGTCCAAAAAGTCTTTTATCTTAAGAGTGTCTCTTCTGATACCATAATGGTGTAGCTTAAGGAGGATTTTTTCATGGGCAACTCTATCAAAAGCTTTACTAAAGTCCAGAAGAATTAGACCAGCCTGCTTGCCAATCTGCATGTTTTCATATAGTTCATCAATTTACATTATAAGTTGTGTCTCGCAAGATCTCTTTTCTCAGAAGCCATGCTGCATTTCATAAAATATTTCCAGTTCAGTAAAGTGTTTAGCCAGGCTAGAAGCAACACTTTGCTCAAAAATCTTACACATGACACAAAGTAAGTAAAGGTGCAAAGATCAGGAATCGATACAATCAAGTACCACACCTGACCCAGGATACCAATGGGAAAGTGACAAATTCACAGAAGACACCACAAACGAGAGCCAAGAGGTCAGCCCTTTCCCAGGAGGTGACCACAAAGCACATATAAACAGACGCGCACAAAGACATAGCAAACACAGCTAACACCCTTGAAAAAAGGACATTTTATGAAATGAATTGTTTCGCGAATAGATAAGATATTAAACACTCAGAAATTCAAACTGTCTCTAGAGTTGGCCTCTATACAGGTAGTTGTAATTTGCTGTTGATAACCTGTTCACAGTTTGTAAGGTGAAACTGTTTATTACATTTCAATGGGTGAGATTATGGGTGAGGCATTTTCTGGTCATTTATAATTGCAGTTTTACCAGCTTTACTTTTTCCATTATCTTCTGGACTCACTCTCATTCACATCAGACCTTGATCAGCGTCTTCAATAGAAAGTTTAGAAACATGCAGTTTGACTGTTTTGTTCCTGATATTTTAATCATGGCTGCAGACACACTTAACCATGTTGTATGTACTGTGGTCACAAACTGTTATAGCTGATTAAAACTGCAAATATTGCGCCATTCACTTAACTAGTGGTGTCTCACTATGATTTGCAGCTGGTACAAAAAGAGTCTAAAACCACAATGGAAATAAGAGAAACCATTTTCTCTTTTTGGTGTCATCCTTGGTATTGGTTAGCAAGCCATTGAACATTGCAATTTGTGTATTTTAAATGAATACTTTATGTGTATATTTAACATCACTTTGTGCTGTTTTATTCAATTGCTAAGCTGTGATACTGAAATAAATAAATCAATCAAATTGAGCATTAGCTGTTGAGCCTGTACAGGCTTGTTCCCTTAAACAACAACATATGGCACGTGCATACGCTGTACTCTAGGGGATTGCAGGATAAAGTAACAATTTCTAAATTAGCGTATGGTTTTTTCATATAATGAACAGGGGGTGGTGGCCTTCCCTGCATAGGTTACTTCCTTCCCTGCACAAGTAACTTCTAGTTAACATTATTATCTGATTGCAATTGTTGGCCCACTGAGCAATGAATCAAAAACGACAGAGCCAGCACCTTGGCATGGAAAACGACCATACGCTTTGGATAGATAGACAAGAGAGATCGGGTATAGTGGTTGATAGTTAACGAAGGTACGAGGGTGGGAAGGAGGTTGGGAAGGAGGGCGGTAGTGATATTTTATCTGCGCATCCTGCATCTTTTACTCATAATTTTGTCTCTGGGATGCAAAGTTTTTATTTCAGCAAGTCCAAGGGTGCAATGGTATTGCAAACTTATAATGAATAAATAGGGTTCTGGACTCATAAGTTCGCAGCTTGGACTCATTTATATGAAAAACAGCGAGTCCCAGGACCCATAAGCCCAAAATTGTAAATGAATCACTGTGGTGGTATTCAGCGGTTGGTAGGGGAATAGGGGACATGCACGCACAGGCAGGTAGGTAGGTTAACACCATGACAGATGATAATTCCCATCATATAAGTTGGTCTTCAACACACAGGTATTACTTTTACTAATGTTCTTAAGCTGGTAATAAGTTATTAAGTAGTTATTGCTTGTATGATATGATTAGCTGGATGTCTAGTTACAACGTGAGAGGTATATTCTGCCCTGACAATTTGGGCCAAAAGAAGTCAAAAAGGGCCATTAAAAGTGGTATATCTGTTAATCAAGGTCGTCAGGATGGTAAGAAATGGTAAGGAATGGTGAGAAGAAATGCTATAAACATGAATACTCGACTTAGGGTTGAAATTGAAACCTTATTAAAAATGAAATATGTCTTAAAAAGTAGGTCGGTGACCTCTCTTTTCAGTGAACTGCTTCAATCTGTAATTCCCTTTTGTATGATGAACACCTACTATAAAAGTAATAAAGATGGCAAAGATCAGGAATCGCTACAATCAAGCACCACACCTGACCCAGGATACCAATGGGAAAATGACAACGTCACAACTAGACATCACAAACGAGGGCCAAGAGGTCAGTCCTTTCCCAGCAGGTGACCACAATGCATTAACAAACAGACGTGCATGAAAGTATAACAAAACAAGACAAAAATAACCTAAATGATCCACAAAAGAAGCACCGCCTTGGAACGGTCAGTAAAATTATTTTACTGTAGGGCTTAAACTGGTTTAACGGTGCACCAACCTCACCCTTAGTTTCAGATGTGGATCAATTTTAAGACACATAGATGTTTGGTTTGCATGAAAGACCCCTAACTTATCAATGCACCATCTCCTAGAACATATAAATCAAGATATAAAAAGGAGATAAAGCAGAGATAAGGACTCAACAGTAAATAAAACTGAAAACCGGAGCAAAAGAAATCCAACAGGTAAACCCCCGTGGTCCTCACAACAATTATTCTATTCTATTCTACAAATGTGTTCCCTTCAGCTTATAGACATACCTAAAATAACTATCACGTGGGAGCCGATGGAAAAGGTAAATAAACAAGCAAATGATTTTAATTTTACAGTTCTAATTAATTAACAACGACCCGTCAGTGACAAAATTTCGAAGTAATATTCAGAAAACACATTTAGTTCACAGGAGCAATAAGGCTTGAGAGACTAAAACAATTGGATTTATGGTTTTGGACCAAATTTGGAGCAGTTTGCATCCATGCAAACCTTGCGATTCAGTTAGCCAGCCCAAACTTCAGGGCTGTAAATGATAACATAAAATAAAAATCCATCATACAGCCCTGAATTCAGTGCTATGGTCAAGATAGAGCACAAAAACACTGCGACTTTAGATTCAGTCAGATCGAAAAAAAATCTAAAGTCGCAGTTCTGCAACTAATTCTATTATAAATAAACTAAGGTACGAGTTGACTTAGGTACGAATTGACTAAGGTACGAGTTGGCCAAGAATGGGTACGAGTTGACTAAGGTACGAGTTGACTTAGGTACGAGTTGACTAGTACCTTTTTTTGGCGAAATACGCTCTACTCGAATGGTGAATCCGAACCGTGTGGGATGGGGACGATTGTTTGATCTTATTCGGGTTGTTTATGGTTGAAACGACAAGGATTATATCTACCTCGTGTTAAACTTAGTCACGTAAAATGCAGGACCGAGAAAATCTATTTAGGTCCCATTTTGAGCAAACTCCCCGACAGCGATGTCTCCTCGAATGAATTCTTCTGAAAACATCACTGCCACAGGGTTAGGCTGTTTTGTTGCAAATCGCAACAAATGGGGTGATTAAGATTTTTTCTGTCACCGGATAATTCTGAATTAAGTACATCAGAAAGTATAAGTTTTCGTTCATAAAAAATATAATTTTATCATGAAGTAATTTGAAAATTTGAAGATATTAGAAAAAAGACGCTGCACTAAACTTTTACGTCAGTTTTAACGAGTTTTCGTGGCTGTTAAAAGTCGTCCCTTCTTCACGTGGCTAAAAAGCTCGCAATCGAGTTCTAAATGAAGAAAAACAAAAGGAGGTACAATTAAGATCTTATTATCGCCCTGGTCGCTCTTTTAACACTCTGTCGAATCCGTCTTCAAAATTCAAAGGAAATAGAAATAAAAAATTCGTCTGCAACCTCAAAACCAAGTCGGGAAAATTTCAGAAGGCCTTGAATGCACAGATTATTTGTGCTTTTCCAGTAATTTACGATATAAAGCCCTCCCGGGAAGGGGGGTACCTGTTCCCTTGCCCCCTCCCCCCCAAATAAAGATAATCTTGTTAAAAAAAAAACTGAAAATTTTTTTTCTTATGTTATGGTGTTCCCCAATATTGCATTTGTTCGCTCCCCCAACCTCTCAAATTTTCCATTTTGTTCCCCTATACCCATGAATTTTTCTCCTGTTCCCCTCCCCAGGAGGACATTGGTCTCGCATATACAGATAGTCATAGATCATCCAGGAATCTCCCTGAGGGTGTGTGGGGTGGGGTCCAGGCCCAACTGACTAGTTTTGACAGAATCCTCAGCTGAATAACAGAAGTGATCAATGGTTTATCAAGGTTACAGAGGTGGTGCAGCATTTTCTAAAGTGGATCCAACTTTTTCAAGGGATGGGGTGGCCCGGGTCCAATTGCTAATTTCCTATAATTATATAACATTTTACTTTCCAGGGGAAGGGCTGCCCCTGTTCCCTAAGTTGACCCTAACCCTATCTAAATACACATATGCAGATCTATGATTTGATGATTTCCACAACTTGCAATGATGTGCCAAATTGAATGTCAGAAGTTTTACTGCCCCTGGTCCTATGATCTATTCATTTGTCAATATAAGAACCTGAAAGATAGGATCTAGTTTGATCTTCTATAACCATTTCTCTATGTATCCTATAACACAGTTGAATATATATCTATTGTTAAAGCATGTAAGAGTTATCCAACATGAAAAACAAAACAAATCAGGATGCAAATTTGGAGCCTAATGGAGATAGAAATAAGTCAGACTGCCTTTATTGTTGTCGAGACTGGTCAAACAATTCTCGATCAGCCTAGATTTACATATAATGCAACTGACTGACTGCTTCAATGTTTACAGAACCCACCTGCATAGCATTGAGGAAAATAAAGACAAGCTGCAAGGTATTTTTGACTTTATGTATCCACTGTAGTCATTCCACTACGGCAATTTGGGTCTCGTCACCCACTCCGGTGTTATAGTAAAACTACCTTCAACTAAAGGCTGACAAAAATGAGAACTTTCGAATATGTTTGCTTCGAGATTGCATCGTCTAGTTAACAACCTCTGTGTTGTTTTTTTGCCAAAACGGAGATACAATCAGTTTTTAAATGTGTGTTTTTACAGTTATGTTAAAAAAGTGTCAATTACGGTTTCGTCATAATCATACGGTTTCGTCATTGATAAATTGTCCACAATGACGAAACCGTAATAAGTTATTTCATGCCTAGACATCAAACGTTAAAGTTTTCATACAATTTTAAAGCTAAAAGATACAATGTGATTTTGATGAACAAAAATTAATTGGAACCCAAGCATTTTGTTGCGCTTATCTGTGATCAAATGAAAAAATTGATCATGATGAGAACGTTACCCTAACACCGGGATAAGTGACGAGACCTAATTTGCCGTAGTGGTATGACTACAGTGGTATCGTTGTGTGTCTTTTTTTCGTATGATGTAAGTTATTCCACAGTTTTCCCTGACCCCTATTTATATAGTAATGAGTGACTTATGACCCCAATATTTCCAAAATGTGCCTTAAAATGAGAGTTTTTTAGTGTTTGTTTCATAATTAGTGGGTCCATTGACCCCATCATGATAATCTGTCTTTGGGGATTTGTGAACAAAGGCACACCCATGCAGTCTGATCCGCACCTTTGTTATTCGCTTTTTGGAAAGGTCATTTCATTCAGGACAAGTAAAAAATAGTATTTACTTGTCCTCGGACAAGTATAAACAAAGTAAATGCAATTCTGTATTTCATTTTTAATTAATTATTATGAACTCACAATGCTATGTTGTATTGAAAACAGTGTAGATCCAGATCAGCTGGATTTAAAGCAGCCAGCTGATCAGGATCCACACTGTTTTCCATTGAGATCTGGTTTCATTTTTTTAAGAGTTTGAGTTCTTTGTGCATTTTCTGTTCTTTGGGGCAAGTAAAATTTTCATTGGACAAGTACATTATGGCCATTTACTTGTCCCAAGGCAAGTATAAAATTCTGCTATTTCCACACCCCTGATTTTGTTTACCTGAAAATGTTGGAAGTAAGAAGAAAGTGTCAAATTTGATTTTTTTTAGCATGTGGGCTGAAATCTGTGAGATTAACCAAAATTTTAAGTGAGATATGATAAAGTTCTGTGGGATTTTCATAATAATCACTTTGGAACTCCCCCTTATAACCAAAAAGCTTTTATTTTAATGTAAGAAGCTTGTGATGAACAGAATAAAGTGTGATTTATGATTCTTTCTTTATAAAATGTGTTTTTAGATGGTCCTAAAATGTGAGATTTGAAAATCTTATGGGAATTGGCTTTCAAAAGGGACAAATTCTGTGAGATTTTCAATGCCATGCAGGATGTTATTCAATCCCCAGCCATTGGTATCCTGGGTCAGGTGTGGTACTTGATTGTATCGATTCCTGATATTTGCACCCTTACTTACTTTTATCTCACAGCGTGAGGTGTGTGGCATAAATCTCCCTCCTGACCTGAAAATTTGCATTTCCACAATACGGTGAATACATGTATTTTATGTGTGTGCTTGAACATCTACAGAAGTCAGATTTTCTGAAAAAGGGCCTTAATGCATACATTTGTATATATATGGAAAACATTTGGAAAAACAACAATAAATTAAAAAAAATCTCTCAAAATAGATACCTGAACCTCTGAATATGGGCCTTAATGCATATATATGTAAAACATTTGAAAAAAAAAAAAAAAAAAAAAAACAACAACAACAATAAATTAAAAAAACAACTAATTTCTCAAAATCATTAGAAATCTGAGGTTGGGGATGCAGTCAAGATGAAACCAAAGTAAGAGGCAAAGATCTTATTATCCCCCTCCGAAAGGCGGAGGGATATTGGTGTGTGTCCGTCCGTCCGATTTTCCGTCCTCAGCCATAACTAGGTAACCTATTGATGGAATTTTATGAAACTCATACTGAATATATATAACCATATTGATGTTATGCACATGAAGTTTTATCTGGGTGCTGTTGGTTATAGCAGAGTTCTTTGATTGCCTAAATTTAATGCTTTTTGGGGATTTTTTCTGTCCTCAAACTTAACTAGGTAACCAATGGATGAAATTTCATGAAACTTTTACTGCGTATATATAACCGGGTTATGCACCTGAAGTTTCATCAGGGTGTCATCAGTTATACAGGAGTTATTGCCTTTTGATTGCCAACATTTTAGGATGTTTTTAAATCCCCAGCCATAGGCTGGAATCTCAAGAAACTTATACTGAGTATATATGACCATGGTGATTATACATATGAATGTGTATCAGGATATCCTAAGTTACAGAGGAGTTATTGCCCTTTGATTGCTTAAATTTAAATAATTTATCCCATCCTCAACCATCACTAAGTAAGCAATTGATCAAATTTCATGAACTTTACTCTGAGTACAGTTGACCTTCAATGGCTTGAGACCATGAAAATTAATTATAGCCTTCTATTTGAAAAAAATCTCACATGATTTTGGCGGGGGATATCAGTTTGTTGTAGAATTTTCTTGTTTTTCTTAAAGTTCTTGACCAAAAGATGTGGGTACTCAAAAGAACCGTCTCAATGAGATGGTGCTTTAGAGCACACAAAACTTTTTTTAAACTTATAAATAAGAATATAATTAAAATCATATGCTCAAGATGTTTGCTGTAATTATTGGAACCTGTGCTATCTTTTGAATATTTTTATAAAATGTATAACTTCTATTAATAATAATTAACTAGTATTTAATGCAAAATTGTGATTGGATGAACTCTTCATAAGACATGATAAAATATTATGCAAAATACATGTATATGTGAAGTATGTTATGTAGATCCATTTCTTAGATGTAGATCCATTCCTGATACATGTAAGGTATGACATTTGTCAAAAAGTGAGTATGATCAGGAAATAAAAACTTTATCACTGCAGAATAGGTGTGTTCATGCCATTTTCTCAAGCACTATTCATAATTATTTTCAAAGAAGATATGTTTTCATTTCTTTAAATTAATTTATAATTGGGGAAAAGTGACAAAAATGTGTAAAGTATACTGCAAAACTTGGCTCATAATCATATGCCTGGAAATTTGTAGGTATGAAAAGTCAATTATTATGTCTGCCTTCCCTTTGTAAGTAAAGTCTAATGAAATTATACCATTGGTTTAACTAGAAATCAGAGGCTCATACATTGTATATTGTTTACAACCAATAAAAAACTAAAGTATGCTCTTCTTAGGACAAAATGTGTGCATTTTGACTTGGACATAGTTAGTAATAAATATGTTTTTACTGTTGCTGTGTTGATGTTTTCCTTTGACATATTTTATATCATTTTGGCCACAGTGGGTTATGACCTCAGCAAGGCATATCAGCACATATGAGGATCTGGATGGGGGGGGGGGGGTCTGGTATTCACTTTTCATTAAAAATTTAAATCATTTTACCCCATCCAGACCCTCTCATATTGCACATTCCCTCTGAGATGTGTCATTGGTGTTGGCATGATTTGTTAAAGTTTCTCAAGTGATCTTTATAAACAATCATCTAAAAGTATTCATATTTAGACCATGGCTACCCTGGAGAGTTGGTGTACACATCATGACTCCAGACCCCAGGTACCTGCCCCTGGGTTGGACTGGAGGGGAAGGGGAAACAAATCTTAGACAATATTAAAAATGTTATTCTCTTTTTCTGACTTTAATAATATTACATGTATGCAACTATTGCAGTAAGGCCTATCTAATGAACCATTCATGATTGGACCATTCATACATGTAGTTGGCCTGCACTAGATGGCATTAGACCCTTGATCAATGCCCCAGGGTGGGGACATCTTGAGATTTTTCCTCATCTTATCAGCTTATAGAATCACTCATATTGGAAGAAGTCTATACTGACTTTCTATGACTTTAATAGGACCTAAAAGCTCATGACACAGAAAGGAGCTAGAGGACTCCTTTAAAAGTGCTTATTTAAATGTTTCCTGTTGACTTTTAAGATACAAATTACTTGCCATCCATTTATTAGAAAGCATTCATATTGTGACAATTGGTCACTGGACATTTCGGCCCATAACAATTTCGGCCCATGTCAATTTCGGCCCATAACCAAATCGGCCTATACAATGTCGGCCCACAGGTATAATAATGGATAATTGGGATGTTTGAAAATAATTCGTATAATTAGATTGGCTTACCTGTAATTATGCACACAAACATAATAATTAATAAGAATGGATCGTTTTGATTGATTAGGAGTTTGTAAGTAAGAAAAGAGTTCATCACATAGGCAACAGGTAGCCAAGGTTCAGACGAGCCTGCGCATTTGCACACTCTAGCAAGAGCCTTTCCTGCTCGCATATGAAACGCAAGCGATTCTCTCTTAATCCAATTATTCAATTTAACTCACCTAACAAGTTGTTTTTGCTAAATGAAAATGTATATGTGATTTATGATTATTTCTTCTAATAAAGATACCAGTCTAAGCAATTTCTAGTCCTTATTAGTTTGTAAAAAAAATCAGTTTGTTTTCTCTCAATATAACTATTTATCAATTTTAAATAGTTTCAATAATATATAATCTCTTTTGCAGCAAATCCAGGTTGACAAAATTTATGGGCCGAAATTGCTATGGGCCGAAATTGCTATGGGCCGAAATTGACATGGGCCGATTTTGTTGTGGGCCGAAATGACCCGGAACCGTGACAATTGACTGACTTCCACAGACACTGGGATACATGCCAAAACTGGGGCTAGATGTAAAAATCCAGGACATCTTTAGATTTTTTTTCTGATCTATCTATCTATCTACAAATGTATCTATCTATCTATCTATCTATCTATCTATCTGTCTGTCTGTCTGTCTGTCTGTCTGTCTATCTATCTATCTATCTATCTATCTATCTATCTATCTATCTATCTATCTATCTATCTTTCTATCTATCTATCTATCTATCTATCTATCTATCTATCTATCTATCTATCTATCTATCTATCATACTGGCTTCGCTCATACTTGAGCATTACGCCAGGGAATGATAATTTTGAAATTTTGATGAAATAAAAAAACAAAAACAACAACAACAAAAACAATACAAAAAAAAAACTTTTGAGTCACTCGATCTAAGCATCGACCGATCATGCCGATGGCGATTGTAGAGGCAGGGCACGTTTCGGGTTTGTTGTGCATTTAAAACTGATTTACTTAGTTGGTGAGCCTGAAGTCATCTTATCAAACTCAAAGATAAAATGATCAGCAGAGTGATGTGCAGAAGTCTCATATTTCTGCCAAAAATGTGATAAGAGATATTAAGTAAAACATATAGCGAAGCGAACTGTTGTCAGGCATGGCAGCCATATGTAAACAACTCCGAGCGCTAAGAAGCAGGGTACCAGATGATCGTAAATAGATCCGGCAGATTCCTACTCATTTGGAAGCGTACGGCAGTGGCATTTTCTGAGGGAAGGATGACCGCTAGGGGACGCCACTGTTGGGGAGTTTGCATTTTGAGAGTTCCCTAGACTGGTTCTCTCCCTTTAATAGCTTGTCAGCATATTAAGACAGGTAACTACTAAACGCCATTGCGTCTATTTATAGCATATACACTGACGTAGTAATGGAAAAATACGTAGTATTGGAAAATACCTGTGACGTCTTGAGTCCATCTGCGGTATTGAATAAAAAGTGCATTTGCGATTTTTAAACAACTGCTCCCAGCTAGCATCCCATCACGAGCCACTATCGGCCCGCCGACGAACCTTCACCTGCGGATGGTGGTTCGTTGGCGGGCCGATAGTGGCCCAATTGTACGTGCGGATTGGATTTTTTTATAAAGTTATCAGGAATATGGCAACTGAAAAATTACAAGTTCAAAAGGTTCCTATAGAAATAAGCATCCCCAACTCAACACTGGATGCGTGGATCCAGAGGGGGTTAGGTGGTCCGGACCCTACCCCCCCCCCCATCCCCCTAAAAATCACATGTTCTATGGGTTTCTATAGAAATAAGCATCCCCCGCCACCCGAAAATAAACAAAAAGACATTTACCCGCATCTAGTCAGACGCAACGCGACCCCGTACAACTATTTTCTGGAATTTCAAATGTTCACAGGGGAAACACTTATGAGACTTTCAGTTTGCACCTACAAAACTCAATCCGTGACGGGGAAGTGGGCAATTACTTATTTCTAACCGATGTGCGGATCCAGAGGGAGATAGGTGGTCTGGACACCCGCCCCCCCCCCCCCCAATTAAAAATAAATAATAATCACAAGTTCTTTAAGTTTCGTTGGAAATAAGCATTTGCCCCCCCCCCCCCCATCCCCGAAAAAAAAAAAACAACAGTAGTCAGACATGTTACCGACTGCACGGCCGGTAAGCCTTCTGAGACTTTCAGAAAACTCAATCCGTAACAGGGAAGTGGGCAATTACTTATTTCTTACCCATGCGCGAATCAAGAGAGGAATAGGTGGTCCGGACCCCCCCCCCCCCCCCCCCCCCCCCCGAAAAATCACAAGTTATATAGGTTTCTATAGAAATAAGGATTTGCATCCCCCCAAACCCCCCCCCCCCCCCCAAAAAAAATAATAATAATAATAATAAAAAGTTGCACCCCCCCCCCCCCCCCCCCCCCCCCCCCCGATAAATGTTTCGACCATTTTGAACCGTAAAAAAATATGGTTGCAAAAAACCCCAACAAAAACACCCTTATCAGAGTTTTTTTTCTGTTATTTGAGTCTGGACGCCCCCGGCCCCTGTTTCTATCTGCGAGGAGAGGGTGGAGGGGTGGGGGGGGGGGGGGGTACTATAATATTTTCATTCATACGTGGGCTCGCACCATTTTGGGGTTCAAAATTTTGAATTCAATACCTTTGAGGGTTTTCAGAAAAATGAATATTTTTTGGGGTATGAAGATTTTGTGGATATCTTTTGGGGTCATCACAAAACACCAAAAAGTTAACCCCAAAAATGGGTCCGGGCCTACGTATGTATGAAAATATCAGAGTACCCCCCTCCCCCCCCCCCCCCTTTCTCACCCAGGTGCGAGTCTGCTTGGAATTCGTGAACAATATCAGCGGACGTCATATTTTGTGTTTGGGGTCACTACACAGATAGCAAAGATACGTTGGGCCCACGTTGGTAGTTGGTGGAAATGTGGGCGTCGCCGCATACCAACCTTGTACCAACATCGAACCAACGCAACAATGTCGACCATTCTCTCATTATTAAACACCACTATATTATTACAAAATTCTCTGTGCCTGTATTCTGAATAATGTGTTTGGTGTTTAAAAAAGTTTATGTTTCCGGAGCACATGACATTGGACCAGCATTGCGAAGGAGATTTGTTTGATTTGATTCTTACGTCCCATCAACAATATTTCAGTTATGTAGGGACGGGTCTTCCTGGGTTGAACCGGTACTAAGCTATGATTAATGTGTCTTGCTCAAGGACACAACGCAGTGACGCCTGTGAGGCTCGAACCCGCGGCCCCTCTGTCTCATGTTCATTAAATAAGCCAGGTTACGAGGAAAACTATCCATGCGCGGATCCAGAGGGGACCGGGGCTCCGGGCCCAGCAAAATCACAAAGCTATAGGATTTATTTAGCAATACTCGTCTGGATCCACTTGAAAATCTCAAAGGCAAGCCAGAATTCAATGTTGGGCCATTAATTCGGCCGCTAGCGAAACGCCATTGAAATTGGCCGATGATGATACACCTTGAAAGGTATTTGGATTCTCACTATAAAAAAGTTGTTGATGATAAATTGGACTCCCTCTAACAACACTTTCTGGGTCCGTGCATGCCTGTGTCGGGGATTTCCGATCGGATGGGGGTTACTCTGATATTTCGTAGCCTATGTGGACTCGGACCTTTTTTAAGGAGGGGGTCTAACTTTTAATTTCAATAATTTTAGGGGTTCAGATTGAATAAATATTTTATGGGATCTATGATAAAATTGTGGATATTTTAGGGGAGGGGGCGGGATGGTCATCATTCACAGTTAGGGAGCGTGGCGAAAAAGGAACGCATGTGCGCGACCCCCGTAATATGACTTTAAAGCATGTATAATATCATGGGCGGATCCAGGAATTTTTGACAGGGGGGGGGGGGGGAAGTCCAGACTGAGACGTTTTTAGTCCTCAGCTTATTTTACAGAGGGGGGGGGGGGGGCAATGGTTTTATTGCAGAGAAAACTATACTTTCCCAAGGATCCAGAGGGGGTCCAACATTTTCAGGGGAGGTCCATCCAAGGGGGGATCCTAATTGCTATCACAATAACTTGTGATTTTTTGGGAAGGGGGGGGGGGGGGGGGGGGCTCCGGTTTACGCGGTGTGCATTCTTCTAAGATCATTCTAAAGCTATTTAAAAAAGAAAAACGGGGGTCACTTAAAACCTGGAAACACATCCTACCAGTAACAAAATCCACTTTAAGGCCAATTTCCTCGGGTGTGGTACTTTCAGGGGTGGCACTCTCTTTAAACAATTGTGTTTTGCGTTGTGTTTTGCGTGTTTTTGTTGGTGTTTTTGAGAAGTCAGTTCTCTTTTGTGGTCCAGAGAGAGGAGAGGAGCGCATCATTCTTTTAGTATTAGCACGCATCACTATTCTTGCATTTCGTTGGCACTCCTCATAAAAAAGTCTACATCTTTGATCGAGGTTCTGTAATTTCGAGTAACAGTTTCTACACATAAGGCTTAAATGAAATATATGTGTGGTTCCTGTTTCATGCCAAGAAAATTTAGGATAGGTAGGTAGGGAAATTATTAAATTTTGTTATAACATTTAACAAAGAAAATAGTGACAGAAATTGAAAAAGTGCCCATTTTTTCTCCAAAGACCATTTTATTGTTTAGGGTATATAGGGTTAAAAAAATTTAGGGTAGGTAGGCAACAGGAACGCACATATATTTCATTTAAGCCTAACGCCACTCTCTACATTAATGCCCCTATATTTGGCGAGCAATGCTTTGACGTTGATGTCTGATCTTTTTGTGGATTCGATCCTTCGGACCTCTTGTGCGCTCTTTCCACAGACCATGCAGACACGTTCTGCAGGGTGCAGATTTTTGTTTTACGGGAGTTCTATACATTTCTATCCCATGCTGTAGCCACGATGATCCACGAATGTATTAGTTTGTCTTCCTGGTGTCTCTTGGTGGTTGTGTGTCTCTTCCTTGCAGTGCCATGGGGTTGTCTGCTGTTTGTGATTGTGGTATTTCCTGATCATGCTCACATACTATTTTTAGGTAGTGAATACCCTTTAAACCTTCTTTACATGAACCACAAGACTGGTGACCTTGAAACATGCTTTGCATCATTGGATAGTAAGTGAGTATGAGCTGGTCCACCCAGTCCACTTTCTGTGCCTTTTATATAGTAAAAAATTTAATTGAATTTGGGTCACACTGGATTCATATAATACCTGGCCCTTTTATGAACTTTTTCAACACCTTTGCTTGTTAACAGACGCTCTCTCTGGAGCATGCGCAGGTTCTCTACTTGAAAAAAATACCATATGCGGAAGAAAAAAATTAGGTATGTGGGATTCGATCTCTAGACCCTTACCTCGTTACGCTAAAGTGCTACCACTTGCGCTATTTGGACAGACACCGTCAAACGTTCACATTAAAATAAATCACATTGAAAAAATTATTAAAATCGAAATTACTAATAACAGCAATATTTGAAAGGCTTTGTATCGAAAAGAAAGTACGGCAAATCTTCTCAGTTTTCAGTACATGTTCATTTCTCTTTTTGGTGTGCGAAATTGACCCAGGATGTAAACAGATGCTCTTTCTGGAGCATGCGCAGTCGGATGAGTGGGATTCTCTACTTGTAAAAAATTACTAGTTACCAAACGTCATATGCGTAGCGGAAGTGGAGCTTTATCAACGTGGGGAACCAATCTAGAGAGTTCCCGCGACATTTTCCATTTTACGGTAATCTGAGAAACTCCCCAAGAGCAAATGAATAAAACCCGGTACCAATTTCCGGTATCCGGTACCGAAACCCTTTCGTAGCCAAACTCACCATCAGTGGCGCCCCTAGCGAATAAATTCTCAGGAATCGATACAACCAAGTACCACACCTGACCCAGGACACCACATGGGAAAGTGAGAAAAACACAAGCGAGCCAAGAGGTAAGCCCTTTCACAGTATGACATGCACGAAGCATAAATAACAAAAAAGGATCCACAAAAGAAGCATCATTTTGGAACGGTCAGTAAAAGAATTGCTGGAGGGTTCAAATATGTTTTTAAAGGGGACGGCAACCCTGATGATTACTATGTTTTATGTGAAAGTGCTTAATAAATCATTAATTTTGATACCATTTTCATCTAGATCGGTTGAAAAATGAAGAAGTTGTAGGCGTTTGAATATTTGCAAATGGACTGTAATGGAAGCGGCCATATTGTAGGCTTAGTGACGTCACACAGCCTAATTAAATATGCGTGATCAAAATAAACAAATCGATGAATTGCTTGCCATTATCTTTAATAAAACATTTTCCTTCAAGAGCGTCCTGACATATTCCTCCAGCGATTCAGTAATGATGACAATATGATCTACATAGAGATTCTCCCAGGGAGTTCAAGAGCGGAACTCACGTGACAATGCCTCCAGCACAATGATGAAGAGCAGAGGACTAAGCACAGAGCCATGGTGGGTAAACGGGTGCCCTGGTATAATCTGAAATAGAAAGGTCTAGGGGAGGGAATCAGACTATCTATTGTAATGGTATGCCTTAAAATACAAATGACGCAGGACCACAATTAATTTTACTATAAACATATATGTAATTTAATCATTCCTTACCAAAATAGAATGTGGGTATGATCTGGAAATACCACAACCAGAAACTGCAGACAAACCTATGGAACCTAAGCAAAGCAACCAGCTCTCTCTTTCCAATCAAGATGATTTCAAAACTAGAATGGACACAACGTAACGCACAACAAAACATAGAACACTAACATAATCTCATAATGGGAGAAGCAAAAAACAACGAATCAACACCAACAGAACCACCGCCTTAGAACGGACAGCAGCCTTAGCCACTGGGGGGGGGGGCTAAAATGCATTCTACTGGTATCAAATCTTCGCCCTAGATCTGCTGTTGTTGAGGCACAAACATGTTAAGCTCGCATGGAGGCTTCCTAACTATTGCAATTTATCATCATGGAGAAACGATCTAATCAAATTAACACACTATGATGAAACAAAGAAAAGGGCGCACGACTCACGATAGTCAGAGCTAAAGAAAACCTCAAGTTGAACTCCGATGGGCCCAGCTACAGATAAGCACCAGGCACCAACCTGCTGATGAAAGCTTTACGCCAAAGCCATCATTGAGTCTGAGGCCTGACCCACCGTCATGCAAATAAAGAGGAAGCCATAGCTATAAACCGTGATTGGGTTTTAAACCAGACATGCAGACTGTCGCATGACATCCAAGTTATATCCAAAATTAAGCGAGTAAGATCATAAATGACACACATGACACACTGAAGACCAAACACGGCACCTAGAGGAAGGGCCACAGAATATTTATAGTAACATTACACCTGTAAAAATATACAAACTGTGCATGGCCTGGCAGTCACTCGAATGAGTGCTTAGATATGGTAAAACTAGCGTTTTGTTATCATTAACAACATTTTACTCAGGTGTGCAGATGCCTCAATTTATCCGGAATGACCAGCTACCCAGACAGCAGCATCATTTTCTAAAAGCTTATTTCTAAAAGCCTATTTATTCTATAAAAGTCAAGTTTTAAATTCAAATTGTAAAGATGAAAATGATACATGTATTAAAGGCAACTTAAGTTTAGTCCTGATTATTTCCATAACAATATGATAGGAGGCATTTCGGTTTATGATACTGAAGAACGTAAATGAGTCAAGCACAGTATGCATAGGCGAGATGTCCACAAATTGTCAACAGGAAAACAAAACACCACATGGACGACATGTATATATGTGGCTCTTTGTCATGAAAAGTGGAAGGGCAACTGTTTACTTAATGTTCTTTACTGTTTAGAATACCGAAAGCGGCTGACGTCATGTAAAATGGGTAAAGACAGCAAAGGAAAGTGCTTCTCTTGATTATTTGAGTAATTAGCATGAACGGTTACAAAAAGAAAACACTGGCACAGTTCAAGAAGGGGTAATATGCCCTTCCAGGACATATTCATTCATTATGCAGACTCCAATGAGGCCTGTGCAGACTCATGTGAGGTTTCAGATCCACCTAGCAGTCAATACTTCATTAAATAGATGTTTACCAAAGGTTTTAGAGTCGACCCTTTCTTGTTATGACAGTGACTGTCGAGATGAACACACCTCTCTGTAGTCTGGCATGTTGGGGTCACTTTTAACAGGTGGACTAGACAAATTTCTTTTTCTTTCAATAGACTCCATAAACTAAACATTTTCTTGGTTTCATCACAGTTTGTTAATTAATTTGGTTGTTTCCGTGTGATGTTACATTGCATAAGTTAGGAAGCATCCATTAGAGCTAAGGCTAATTGTTTTTACAACGGCAATATCTAGAGTGAAGATTTTGCCAGTAACAATAATTTAAGCCCACGGTGGTTTCGGCAGCTGGCCTTTCTAAGGTGGTGGTACTGCTGTTGTTTATTCATTGTTTGTCGTTGCTCCCATTGTTTGTATGGGTTTAGTATTAGGTCTGGATCTGGATAAATACCTTGCAGAGCTTTTCAGCATATGCGCAACGGGGAGAGAGCTGGGAAGAATATTAGTCCCAGTGTGAGATGGCTCTTCTCTCTCTACGCGCACTGCACTTTCTTCTAGGTGGTTCCAATCAATAACTGTCCTGGGAAAAACGATTGACTGAAAAGTCCTGTATTACACTGCACAGGCTTAAAGCGATTTGTATTGATTGTAGAATGACTATCTATTAAATTTGATGTTATAAAATCAGTATACTGTCTGGTTTTGAATTGACGTTTACACGGATAGGGGTTAGAATGTCATGACATTGCAAAGCCGGTAGCAGCCCATCGACCACCTTATAGAAGAAGACTAGTCTGTTCATCTTCCTTCTGTCCGGTAGTGACGATAGGTACAGGTTTTGAAGCGTTTGTGTCACGCAGCCTTGGTCTTGTGGGCTATAGTCCCCTATTATAAATTTATCTGCTATTCGTTGGACTTTTTCAAGTTTGTTAATGTCATTTTGCAAATGTGGATCCAAACTATTGGTCCTAGTTTGGTTTTGCACTACTTTGTGTCCTTTCTCGTTCTACAATCATCTCGTTGGGGAAGAGAGAGCTGTTTGATTTATTTTGTTGTGTTCTGAATGTCATGTCGCTGTTATCGTTCTTTAACTCTTCCTCACGGTACCATGGGTTGGTCTGTTGTATGTGATTGTGGCATTTCCCTGTAATACTCACTTACATTATGAATAAGAATGATTATAATTACTCCTTAAAACACAATTTGACAAGTGATCAGTGGCGGATCCAGGATTTCTGGAAAGGGGGTTCATGTTTATAAATGGGTGTGGTTCGTTTTGCTGATTTTATCTAATTTTTCTTAAATATCTCATTAAAACGAAATAATTTGGTCTCGTTGAGACCAAATTATTTCATTTTCATAGAAAATTTTAAAACTGGGGCGGGAGGGGGGTCGCTCGAGGGGGTTCGAGCGAACCCCCTGAGCCCCCTCTGGATCCGCCACTGGTGGTGCAGATTAAGTCAATCGGTTAAGATCCTGATCAGACTCCATGGAGAATAGCAGTTTGATCAGAGTCCAAACTGCCTGCGAACAAAAAGCGGAGTTTGAGACCACACTGGTTATACTGTATTTACCCTAAATATTGGGACAGATGGGTATGAGCAAGTAGTGTCAACCAAGATCAGACAATTTGGATAGGGGAAGTCTGACCAGGGTTTACAATATTTACCTATATAACAACTCACCTGATTGTGAAATGGACGAGTTTCAAAAGAGTTTATGACACGTTTTCAGAGAAGCTGAGGTGGCATAATATTTAAGGTAAATGCGGTAGTCCCGAGATTGCGTGAAACGTTATCCTGTTCAACACATCAAGGGACATAATCATTGTCTGAAAGTCATTGCTGGGGAGTTTACTATCATCTATAACGACAACATCATATCCTACAAAACTTATCTCTCCAACCATAAAAAGACCAATAATGGGCGTAATAAAACATTTTGATTCAGCCAAATAATCACAACGATATTCATTTCTGGTAATAAGTTTTATTTACTTTTGCGACTGTACGTCAAAAGTGCGGTAGTTTCGAACTAGAAAAAATTCTTTTTCGTGGTTGGTTTGCAACATATTTAGGGTTTAACGATTTCTTCTAGTTCCTTTCAGGTTAATTTTATGATAAACCATTACCAGTCTTGCATATCTAGGGGTCAGTAAATTTTAACGACAAAATGTATACATGAGATCCGTGACAAAACAATTTAAGTATAAACAAGTATTGGTTTTCACAAAAAGTTTTGAACAACATACGGGCAATTATTCACCAGCACCTGTAAATTAGGAAATTTATTCCCTAGCTGTCACCAGAGAAGTAGACTTAGCAATACAATTGTCCACGGTCGTCAGGGTTCGCGGGAGAAGCTGAATTAAGTGTCCAGGGACGAAAAAAGAGACCTTCGGACGCATTATAATGTTTAGACCAGAGTCCTCAGACGCATGTTATTTTCCAGCGGGACAGCTGCAAAATTAAAAGAAAATGGCCACTGATTTCATATGTCAGAAAGTGACAGTGGACGTCCCAAGTTTCGCTTCCCTCAAATGAAAAAAGGCGAAATTTATTTATTAAAATTACTTTTTTTTCATCTAAAACTACATTTTAATGTGAAGAGAATGGTGTTAATTTCATTAAAGTCCTATGAGAAATAAAAAAGTTATGACATTTCAAACATAATGTATCCCCTCAAAGTATTGATTCCAATTATTGGAAAAATCCAATAAATGTAGGTCAGCTAGTTTCAGAAATTGTGTACTGATTCAGTGCATTTAAATGGGACTGGTAGTGTTAAAACACTGGTTTGCCCTGCTATGCACAGCTATTTACAGCTTGGATATTTACATGACCTCAGAGAAAAAAGATTCCTCTTTCCAGTGGTAGTTGGCCATTAATTGGCCAAGCTTTATTTAAGGAGTGACATCATCCTAAAGATTGTTTTTAACCGATCAAATGACCAAGAAAATGGATATTCCCAGAAAAAATAAAATATCCTGTGAAAGATCATTCATTATTGTACCATGTGATATCATTGTCCAATGAAAAAAGGTTTAACAAAAAAACCACAAAAAACGCTCCATCTACTGTGTGTGTAAAACTTCATCAAAAAGTTGAATGTATCTTTTTCAACCAAACTTAAAAATGGGTCATCTTTGGATAAGAATGTTGTCATCAGTCCCCATTTATCAATTAATAAATAGAATAATCATTTTTCTTCCTTTGGATAAGAGTCTCATGGTGAAAATCATGTAAGTTTGCCAGAAAGAAGGCATTATAAGAAACAGACATGGTTAACACAGTGACACATAGTAGAAGTCATTATTGACAACCGGCTCGAGGGCGTTTTAAGTTTACCTGTCTTGACTTATTGTGAAAGCAGTAGGCATGGCTTATTGTGCTCTCGACCAGTCAGATTGCTGTAAAGAGACTGACACTCTTGTGGGATATGTAAATTAAATCGGCACAGCATGGGCCAGTGATTCTGTTACCTGCCCATCATGCATCTTTTGCACATAATTTCATAATTTTGTCTCTGGGATGCAAAGATTTTATTTCAGCGAGTCCCAGGATGCAATAGTATTGCAGACTTGTCATTAAAAATAGTGTTCTGCAGCACCCTAGAAAAGCAATGTATTTGCGTAAATACGCAATTAAAATCATCAAAAAAGCAATTGAAATGAAATGTACCGAAAAGCAATTCTAACGATTGGTATGCAATTACATGCGATGTCATTGCGTACCATTTCCATTTTGTTTCCATTCAGCTAATAAACAAAAGCCAGTCGGGTATTGATTTTATTTTAACTAGCGAGCGTGCGTGCAATATACTCCAGTTTTATGAAAATAGCGTTGCCCAGTCCAGTATTTATTTTATCTAAGATGAAAGTGAAACTTTGCAAAGTATACACGCTCGAATGTCAACAAGGAGATGAGATTTGCTTCATGTACAATAAAATCCCCGAGTTTGATACTTTAGAAAGGCAGATGATGGGAGTGAATAAATATGCAAGCACATTCTCGATGGCTTCATGCAATCAGAAAAGGTGTAATCACAGAAAAAGAAAACGTGGCGTAAAAAAATATGAAAATACACAACTGTTTTTGCAAGTACGCAATTGAGGATAACCAGGTTGCGTAAATACCCAATTGACCCAAAAGCTTAGCTAGGGCGCTAGTTCTGGACTCATATGTTTGTGGTTGGACTCATTGATATGGGAAACAGCGAGTCCCAGGACCCATAAGCCCAAAATTGTAAATGAATCACTGATGGGCTAATTTTGATTGACATATTAGGTTACCGTGAAGGCCCCTAACAGTGCGCACTTAAGCCTTTTAACCTCCGTTGGGTATAATAAGAAAGAAACAAAATTGAAAAAGTGTGCACAGCCAAATAAAGTAAACATTATATATTATTTACATAGAGTTAAAAATGAAAAATATTTCCCTGATCTCCAGCAACTTTGATTTGAAGTGAACAACCCCCCTGTTTTAGGATAAGGAAAATAGTCACCTAACATTGCGCACTTTCTGCAAAATTTTCACTAACTTCTCTTTAATGAATTGCTTTTATAAAATATACCAGGAGAATTTACACCAGGCTGTTTGCAACAATTTACTTTCCAAAAAAAACTTGATTAAAAATAAATAATTTGAAATCTAGGTCATTTGAAATTTAAGTCTGAAATTTTTTAACAACTTTTGCAAATTTTTGCCGAAATCCACCCCTGCTCAGCAATGAAAGCTTAAAGTGAAAACCTTTTGCTGTTTTTCTCTTTCCAAAAGCAGCCTGATACTAAATATGAAAAAAGATTTTATCTGATTAAATGTCGCATAGTTAGTCACTTGGGCTAGTGCGCAATGTTAGGTCGCACATTCGCAACTGTCTTCCTCCATCAAATCTTGAAAAGGGGCAATGTTTCTAGCCTTTTTTTTTTGACGCACTGAAATTGCTTGAACATGCAAACAGAAGTGACTTGTTTGAAAAAGAATTGGTAGGCCTACATCGGAAAATTTTAAAGGATAATGTCCAAAATGCAATCATTCCAAATGAAGCGTCCTTCCCAACAAGAACATGTTTGTGATTTTATGAAATATTGACAGTTCCAGCAATTAACAAACGGAAAAAAACTAACATATTCCCGATTGTCCTGAGAAAGGCAAACAAACAAGTAAAATTGTTTAGTTTAAATCATGAAAACATTGTAGCTCAGGCTGTTCATTAAGCTGTTCATTTTTCTGATGTACCGTTAGCTAATTTTACGCAAGCAAATAGTCTAAAGTTATGTCAGAAATCAGAACAAACGTTATTGGAATCTCGGATGGGTAAAAAAATAGTCTATCTGCAAGTATCAAAGGTTTAATATCCTTCTGCTTTACATGCACAGATCAAGGAATTTTCGTCAGAGGTGGGGTCCAGGGCCAACTGACAGAGCTTGATAGTGATGAGTTGTATTGTGTAATAAAAAAACCTAAATCAGCCACATATTGCTTATCAGTCCCTTTATTTATTCATTTTTCTTTCTCTCTAATTAACTTTTTTCCTGTCAAAGATTTCTCAGCAACTACTTGACTTAGGATTCTGAAATTTGGTACAAAGCTTGATAGTGAATACTGTGATGAGTTGTATTGTGTAACAAAAAAAGCCCAAGCCATGTATTGCTTATCAGTCCCTTTATTTGTTCATTTTTCTTTCTCTCCAATGAAAATTTCTGTCACAGATTTCTCAGCTCCTATTAGAGCCAGTGTTTCCTAAATTTTTGTGTACACCTTCAGGTAGGCAAAGTGTATTATGTATATGAAAATTAAGATGCTAATCATCATTTTGCCTTCTTTTTTTCAAATTTTCAATTTTTCCTTCTGTCAGTCCTATATACTACATATGGACATTTTGTTCTGTCAAAGTTTTCTGAAATTTGGTACAAAGCTTGATAGTGATGAGTTGTATTGTGTAACAAAATAAAATAAAAGAGCTACATATTGCATATCAGTCCCTTTATTTGTTCATTTTTCTTTCTCTCCAAAGAAAATAACTGTCGCAGATTTCTCGGCTCCTATTGGAGATTAAGTGTATTGTGTATATGCAAATAAAGATGCTATATATTAGGCTCATTTTGCCTTCATTTTCAAATTTTCAATTTTTCCTTCTGTCACTCCTATATAACACGTATGGACATTTTTCGTCAGAGTTTTCTCAGCAACTACTTGATTTAGGAGTATGAAATTTTATGTACACCTTCAGGTAGGCAAAGTGTATTGTGTAAATGAAAACTAAGATGCTTATCCTCATTTTGCCTTCTTTTTTCAAATTATCAATTTTTCCTTCTGTCACTCCTATATAACACATAATATTATGGACATTCTTCACCAAAGTTTTCTCAGCAACTAATTGATTTAGGATTATGAAATCTTTAACAATTTTGTCTTTCTCTGAAAGTGTTACTACCTCTGAAGGCTACCACCGGGGTTATGTGAGCTTTGCTCACTTCTTGCTATATTTTTTGAAAAATCAACATACTTTCTTATTTGCAACTGTTAATAATATTCTATGCAGAGGATAGAGCAAAACAAAATATAGAGAATTAAAACTTCTAGAGCTGTCAATATTTAATTAGATGTCCTGTCAAATGCTATAGGTGCATATAAAAACATTGTTAGTTTATCGTTATTGCCAAAGGTGTGAACAATTGCAGACACAAAGTGACAAATTGATTGAAGAGCCCCAGTGTTCAATTTGTGAAATGTACATAAAATGCATTGTACTGATGAAGTGCCGCATAATCCAGCATTTCATCAGGGTCTACACTGTTTGCTAAGACAAAAACGATCTTCAGAGAAAGAAATACAATTATAATTTGGAATTTATAACCTATGGCCCCTCACTTATACACAGGGTTCACACAGGCTTGAAATGTACTTGAATTTAGAGGGATTTCTTGAAAAGTCCTTGAAAAATAAATCTGCCTTGAAAAAGACTGGAAAATCACTCAAAAACCTTCAAAAGTCCAGTCAGGGACCAAGCTGGCCCAGAATTTTAGGGAGAAGTGACTTCTCCCTGCAGGAAAATTAGGGAGAAGTGAGAGTCAGATAGGGAGAAGTTATAGCGCAAAATTACAGCATTTTCTGTCAATTTAGAAGCAAATTAGTCATTACACATACTATTGCCATTTAATGGAAGGAGAAACACAATGCAGTGGTAGTAGATTGTCTGATAATGTCACCACAGCTTGCATTTGTGTGGTGACAGAATGAAAATGACTCTCCCTAAAAAAAAAATTTTTTTTTTTTTAGGGAGACTCCCACATCTCCCTGGGTCCTATTTAGGGCGAAATTTCGGCCACTAGAGCGACTATTTCGCCCTAGTTGCCCCCTAGCTTGATCCCTGCAGTCCTTGAATTCTACTATTTTCTGTAGGACTCAGCACTGTAGATAGAGACCTAAATCAGTATAAAATTGTTGTGCCTATATGCTGCACCAAATAAAGGCTCAACAATTTTATACTAATTTTCCAGTACTAATGTCTCCATTATCTCAGTCTTTCTGAAGAAGAGTTTTAACACTTGGATCAGTATTTTTGATTAAGTTTGAGTCCTTGAAAACTGTGGGAGATTCTTTTAGAAGTCCTTGAAAAGTCCTTGAATTTGACACATACTTGCCTGTATGAACCCTGATACAACAGGCCATCCCAAGTTTATTGTATCAACTTCAAGCTGAAAGGAAAAAATCATAAGTGTAAAAAGGGTTATTTTGTTGGAGATGAAAAATGAAGATTGTAATTATACAAGGGGTGATCAGAAAGTTCGGGGAAAAGTGCTATTAAATCGTTTTGCTTTTATCGATTGCAATGAAAATTCATAGATAGAAACTAACATTCACAGCAAGTTGACTGATATAGAAATTTAGAAAATGTGATGTCAGAGGTATGAGCACCAGGCACCGCTGTGACGTCACTTGGCTGGAACTGGCCCATCTGTACCCCTGGGTTGCTTCTCGGGCTAAAACCCATAGTTGTGTTTGAATTGATTGGTATTTTTAATGGATAGTAATGTTCCGTCATTCCTTTAACATAATATTAGGTGTTTATGTTATTCCTCTGCACTATGTATTCAAATTAATAGGTTTCAGTATGAAGGGCAGGCCTAAAATGCATCAATTTTTCGAGTTTTTGTAAATTTTAGGTGAAAAAAACCTATTTTCTTGTCAGTGTTCATCCCAATAATTATAATATCGGACTTAAATATCAATATTAGATCTACTGTCCTGAAAAATGGTGTTTTTCGAAGTGTGTAAATAGCTTATTTTAAAGAATTGACACGCCAAAACAGGCAATGGGTTCATAGAAGTTGAATGCTTTGCCTTTTTGACAGTACTGTTATTTGTTTCGATTTAGAACACAATCCATTAAATATAATTCTTTGAAAGTTTGCATGGAAGAGGAGTAAATATGTCGTTAAATATGCATGGAACGCAATATGGGCTATCACAGCATAATTTCTTTTTACAAAACGTTGAAGTTTAATTGGTTGTGTAGTAAAACGTCAAAACGTCAAAATACAATGTAAAATGGGCTGGTTCATGCTATATAGCATTGCCTTCACGACAGCTGTAACGCACGTAGTCGACTTACATCAAACATGTTGTAACTGATGAACTGCATATTTGTTGCAGTATTATGTCCTGTAATTCCAGCTCTGTTGATCAAACAATGTAGAAATGGCAACTATTTTCGGCTAACTTTCTGATCACCCCTCGTAAATAAATGTTTTTTCTTTTGTAGGAGCTCACATGGAAGAATGCTATTGGCTTTCTTGAACAGTAATCAAAAGGTTTGCTAGGGTGAAAACATACTCTATTGGTTATGAAATTGATAAGAATCATTTCCATGGTAACTCATTGATAACGATTTCCATGGCAACCCATTGATAACTGTTTCCATGGCATCATGATAAAACTGTTTCCATGATTGAATGGCATCATAATGGCATACCAATACCAGAAATTTCTCTATTTTTGACATTGATTAGATTTGTTTCCATGGAAACAAGTCAGAAACAATCCTTGGATACATGATAGAACTATTCTAATGTGATGACGTTCCATAACAAGAAACTGCTCCTAGCTGTGGTGACTGACATCCAGGACACATGTGTTACCTATCCGAGCTGTGTCAGTTGTTACTCAAAATTATTGGTGGATCCCATTTCGCAAAGGTACGGAAGATGTTCTAAAATTTAGAACATTTTACTCTTTCTGTTCTAAAATAAAATGTTGGTTTTCAAGGGTGGAAATCTCAGAATGCTTGTCAGATAAGCAAACGTGGAAGACCCTGGTCTGCACTGTTTGTCTAGGCCTTCTGAGCAGACAACCAGTGTTCAGAATTTAAGAACAATTACCTCCTCCAAGCTGAAGTAGCTCAAATGTAAATAAGACACCTTTAACTCTTAGCATCCTGGGTAATTATGCATGCTTTTGTCATCTGCTGATATTTTTCAATACCGTACATGTATATTTTTTTTTTTTTTTGAAAAAAAAAATTCTTTCAAGAATACCATCAGCATGTCTAAAATGTTTTTCAGGCCTCAGTCCTGGGTCCAATGTGTTTGAAAAGTTATCAGTAGATGACATTAGCAGGCAACGGATTTAAACCAAAAAATATACTTTTTTTGCCCTAAAATGTAGATGTTTCCAAAATGAATAATAAATTTACCCTTTGCCTTCTACAAAAAAAAAGCATCAGAGAAGTCATCTGCTGCATCAGCCTGTAAATGCTTATTTCTTGAACTTATTTTGATATACAGATAAACAGGGTCTGATCCTAGAGAAAAGCAGTCTGATCTCGGTACACACTATTTGCTACAGAAATATTTTAAATGGACTAGCAGACGATACAGCAGATGATATTTAGTGGTGATTGGCAGCCAAATAAAAAAATAAGTGTGTTTTTGGTAACGGGTCTGAAAATTTTAGGTAGGGTAGGCACACATATATTTTTTTTATTTTTTTTTCTGGAAAAAAATATAATTTTATGCATCTTGAAAGGCATTTGGCCTTTCAAAATGCATAAAATTATATTTTTTTTCCAGAAAACCTGAAAAAAATCTAGGTTTAGGTAGGGTCGGGATATCCTAAACACAGGTATTTTTTTTATAATGGCCTTAGCAGCTCAAGAGTTAACATATATTAACATTAAGGATCATATTTTCATGATTATTTTTTTCAATTATAATCTCCATTATTCACATTGACTACCACATTTAAAATTGACTGCCAATGTTAAAATGGTCTGAGCACTGATTTTTTGTAAAACAGCATACTGAAAGCATATATAGTATAGACATATTAAAATTCACCAGAAGTTGGCAAATGCACAAGTACATTAGATGAAATTTACATGTGTTTGTTTACTCTATACTTCATTGTCTTCCAGTACTGAATGTGCAGGTTATAAATTATAGCATTGAAACAGCTTATCAATATACAGATAGACTTTAAAAACACAATATTTTGGTAGCAGCTTAAATGCATCGAAAAAGAAGGCAGAACAATCATTTTGATTGTATGTTAACAGGGCTTACCCTGGCTCAGAATTTATTGTAGCCAACACTTTAGCCAAATGCAAAAAGTTGAAGTCAAATGAATTGGACTTTAGCCAAGGTATTAGCCAGGAAGTAGTATCAAGAAGTTGTTCTGTATTTAACTCTTTGCCAGCTAGCAGCGACTTTTGTCATCTGCTGGTAACCTTTGCAAACAGTTTGGACCCAGATCAGGCCCGACATTTTGTCAGGCCCGATCTGGATCCAAACTGTTTGACACCCTAATGATAATGAAAAATCCAGCATTCAAAGAGTTAAATATGGCACAATAATAAAGTGTGAAGGAATAGTTAAAGTAATATTTGATATCAAAATACACTTTTTCATAGCTATGTAATTTTGAACCACAGAGTGTACTTTTAGCCAATGACTTCTAATTGTAGCCACTCTACATTTTTAGTAGCAAATGGCTACAATGGCTAATGGCAGGGTGAGCCCTGTGTTAAAGAGTGTTCATTTGTAAGTAATACATGTAAAACTTGTCAAATTAAGATGAATTTCAAGCATTAAAATGTAAACTTTTTTAGATAGGGGTTCGCTATTTCATGTGACAAAATGTTATCAGTGAAAGATTTCCTACTTCTTTAAATCGAGACATACGAGAAGCATCAAATTTGTGTCATGGACTTTGTAAGTCATCAAGGAATCACTCTCATATTGATTGGCAGGTCTGTGATACAGCTTATTAGCGTGTTTGACGTTTATCTGTTTGTACCCTTTCAATCGACGACTTAAAATCTCATCTACTTAAGAAATGTTTCAGTGACTAAATTCATACGGGGCAAAAAACGTCGTTGAGCTTAGCTGTATAAATAAAACTAAAGTGTTTGCTGAAGAAGCCAACTCATGATGACATCATCGAAGCAAAATAATTTTACATACATCTGTTTTTTGAAAGATATAAAGGGAAGTTAGTGTTGCATTTTTAAAGTCTGTCAGTATAAAATGTTTTGATTATTTTGGGTGAACATACTGCGTCGAAAAACTGATGGCATGACATTCTTTGATTTTTAAAAGGCATTGTCCTTCAATATGAGTACCATTATCAAGATAGCATGCATATATTGACCCAGGAATGGATGTTTGAACAAACGTTCCACTGCCTTTATCACTCATATTTCAGCATTTTATTTGTTTTCATTCTGGATACAGGTACTTTGGCAAACAGTGAAGACCCAGATGAAATGCCACAGGGTCTGCACTGTCTGTTTGCCAAGATAAAAACAACATTCAGGAACAGAAAAAAATATCAAAATGTATGAAACAATCCATCAGAATGAAAAGGGTTAGAATGAAAAGGGTTAACCCTTAAAGCGCCACCTATAATTTGCAGCAGACGACAATAAAAAATTTTGCCGCTTTTTCAAAAATAACAAATAAGGCATGAAATATCATACCTTATTTTTTTCCAAAATTGGGAAAGATGTCGTGAAAATTGTCGTCTGCTGCAGTCGTAATTGGTTAATATCACCTCAATCTTTTCCCTGAGCACCCCTGGTTACATATAGGCCACGATGCAAGAAAACCCGTCTGCAGTGTTTCCGATCAGATCATACCAAAAATAGCCTGCTCAGCTACAGAGACTAGCTAGAATAGGAATCTTGATTGTAGCCAGTCTTAATATGATACTTTCCAATTAAAGCGAATAACAAAGGCGCAGATGCATAGCTAGGCTGGTCTGCGCCTTTGTTGTTCTCAAACCCCCCGATGACAGGTTTTCTCGCGTCGAGGCCCATATGTGATAAGTAAATAAAGTTATATCATTTTTTTGCAGATATCATTGTATCAAATGTAATGTCAGTTGCCATGGTAACAAAGTATCCTGGAGATATCGTCTGGTCCTCAATGTCGCTGATGACTCAGCAGTTGGAAATATTGTTGTTTTTGGAAGAACACTTGACCCTTTCTTTGGCAAAACAGCCACAGATTTTCACAGGTAATACAAACTTTGTTTTAAGTTGTACAGAAAAGCATTTAACCCTTAAAGGGCCCCCCAAAAAATGCATCTGAAAATGTCGTCTGCTGAGGTCGTCTGCTGCGAATAATTGCCTAACATTACTGACGAATTAAGTATAGAAACAAACAGCGTGGACCCAGAACAGACTGCTCCTATATGAGCAGTCTGATCTGGGTCCACACTGTTTGCCATAGGGGCTTCTTAAACATTTCAGCAGACGAGAAAAGCAGACGACTTTTGTTGTGATAGTTCTGTTTGACTCTTTACCTGCTGATAACTTTTGCAAACAATGGAGTTTTTTGACTTCACTGTATTAAACTTTATTTATTAGTCTACAAACGGTTTAGCAGGGCTGTGGAAATACCATGCCCGACGTGTCCGACATGGTCCCATTTCACCCAGGACATGTTGAAAACTTCTATTTACTTGTCCTTGGACAAGTACAAAGGTATTAAGTTAATGCAATTCTGTATTTCATATTTTGATTAATGATTACGAGCTCACATCTTGCATTGAAAACAGTGTGAAGAAGCCAGCTAATCTGGATCTACACTGTTTACAAGAGAAGCCAGCTGATCAGGATTTATACTGTTTACAAGAGTTGATATATACATGTATCTGGTTTCATACTGTTTTTGAAAGAATAAAGTTTAAGCACTGTAAGGTATAAGCTAATTTGTTGGGACAAGTAAAATTTTCTATGGACAAGTACATTTTGGCTTTTTACTTGTCCCTGGACAAGTAGAAAATTTTACTATTTCCACACCCCTAGGTTTAGGCAACCATGACTGCATTAGACCTGTGTGGTACACAACTTCTCAAATTAAAAGCAAAAAGTAAAGTGAGTATGACAGGGAAATACCACAATCACACACTGCAGACCATCCCAGGGACTGTGAGGAAAGCCACAGAGCACCAACAGCCACAAGATATAGGGAAGACAGTTGAAGTAAAGCAACCCTATTGCAGAAGGGTCTTCAACCCTTAAAGCGCCAAGAAAAAATGCATCTGAAAATGTCGCCTGCTGAAGTTGTCTGCTGCAAATAATTGCCTAACATTACTGATGAATAATTAAGTACATGTATAGAAGCAAACAGCATGGACCCAGAACAGGAGCAGTCTGGTCTGGGTCCACACTGTTTGCCATAGAGGCTTCTTAAACGTTTCAGCAGATGAGAAAAGCAGACAACTTTTGTTGCGATTGGCGCATTAAGGATTAAAACGAGTTCGTACACCTTTAAATATGGAATTTACCTTAACTCTTATCACACCACCATAAGAGAGCAATCCGATCTGGTCATCCATATTGTTTGCAATGTAGGCTACCTAAGAACATAAGCAGATTAGAGGAGCAATTAACAGAAGTTGTGACTAGCGGACTAAGGGTAAATGATGTAGAATAATTATTTGATAAGCATTGAATACTGAGAATCATTTTCAATACTTCTATATAGCAAGCAATCAATATACAGTAAAACCTGTGTAAAATGGCCACTCCCAAAAAGACCGAAATTATTTTTTTTAATTACAAAGTCATTATCTAAAATTCTGGTTTTATTTTCAGAAGCTTAGAAGACCTTGAGCGGACTGGTTACCCAGCTGAATCCATGTTATTAGAAGCTTTGATTTATACATTTTCTGGAAAGTACTTCTACTTTGGATTTAAAACCAATGAATCGAATACCAATGTGCCAGTCCTTAAAGATGTTCTCAATACGACTAGCAATGAAAGTCAGAGTCATAGTCAGCTTGATAGAAACTTTGACAACTACCATGCCCTTGCTTATCAAATACTTCAAAGTGATTCAACTAAACAAGTCACAGTGACGGATCATATGAGACATGTAGTACATTTATTTAGATATGGACACCCACAATCTCATACCAGTTTGGGTTGCGATCCCAGTAAAGTATCCAGGTCATCTGACTCACCCAACATCTCTACAAGCTCTGCTATTACTTCATATATCAATAATTCTAACCAACAATCAGTCCTGTTTAGCTTTGAAGGGAGTCGATACGTTAGCAGTAATTCCTCAACAGATTGTTGTTCTCATGCATACCTACCAGATGGAGATACTAGAAGTGAAAACTTTAAAACACCTGTATGTAAAGGTAGACACATACATAGCTCAGCAAACAAATGTGAAAGAACCTTAATAAAATGTGATTATAACAAAACAGGATTGAGTCAGGAAAATTCATGGAATGCTAATAATGAAGCATCTTTACAAGTCAAGGGTGCTAAGTCCACTTCGTTCCATGTATGGAACGAAGTGGACTTAGCACCCTTGAATATTGACCAAGATGATAATGATGGCAAAGATTTGACTGATGAAATGAGTGTTGCCATGACCATCGATAGTTCTAAAAAGCAGGAACAGGCTTTATCCCTTACTAGCAATAAAATTGATTGTGAATTAAGAGAGAGGGAGTTGATGCGTAAAGAAACAGTTTCAAGTCAGAATATATCCTGTGAAAGGCAACAGAAATACTGTCCTGCTGGTCATGACACGAATATGAGGCAAATATCAGGATGTACGAAAAATGTCGCAAGCAAATTGAATAAGTTAAACTTGCCTAAGAAAGACAAAGATAAAAGTTTATTTTCAGATGGTCGAGTTAAATCCATTTCAGAAAGTTTAACTGAGCCAAACTGTCAAAAGGAAGGTAGTTTCATAGACAAAGATGCAGTGAAATATCATCAGATGGCAAATCACCATCATCCAGATCCTTCTTCAGGTCCTGCTTCAGTCTGCAAATTCACACAGGAACAAAATTCAACGAACTTAACTGAAAGGCAGTATAGCTATGGAACGTGTAACTCTGAATGTGACAACAAAGTAACAACCTCTTGTCATGGTGTTGAATTAGGTCTTACTAAACATAACAATGAAAGCTCTCAAACTGAGATAGATTTGGAAATAAATTATATAATTATGCCAGATTCTGAAGGTTTAGACACATTTTTTGAAACACAGTTTTCAGATGATATAGGGAGTCAGACAGTAGAAAATAAGGAAAAATCTCAACAAGATGGAGCTTCAAAACTTAATCTGATACAGTTAAATTCCATATTAACGCCAAGAAAATCATCTACTAGCAACTTTCATCCCAGCAAATCTGGAAGAATCAAAACTGCAGCATTAAAATCCTCTTCAGATTTTAATGCTGCTGAATTACTTACAGCTAAGAAGAGTTTTAATGCTACAGAGTTTGTTACGGATAAAGAGGATTTTAATGGTGTACATTTGAATCTTCCTGAGTCTGAAGATTTAGAAGCATTTCTAGCTACCTTTAATGAGGGAATCACTATTATAACTGAAGAGGATTTTCGTGCTTCAGATTCGCTTACAGCTAAAGAGAATTTACATCCTGTAGATTTACTTACAACTAAAGAGGATTTTAATTCTGTACATTTGATTACAGCTAAAGAGAATTTCCATGCTGCAGAAATGCTTACAGCTAAAGAGGATTTTAATGCTGTACATTTGAATCTGCCTGAGTCTGAAGATCTAGAGGCATTTCTTTCTACCTTTAATGAGAGAATCACCGATTCTGGTCTGTATTCTGATAATACAGGGACTTCTGTTGATGATGGGAGGCAAACTTTGAAATTGAGAAACAAGCTTTGTCCTGATACCAAACTACCAAATGAGAAAGAGATTCAAAAGTCTTTCAGCAATCCTTATTCTTTAAACAATTCTGATCAAGGTGGCAGTGTAAAACCGTCTCAAAAACCTGACCAAAAACGTCATCACAAATATGAACTTGATATTAAGAGTTCTTTAAACAAAGGCTGTGGTCATGCACTCAATTATTCTTCCAATAAGGTTGATGAAATCACTAATAATGAAAGCTGTTTAGTGACTACATATATCTCTCCAAATATTCCAGCAATGCTCAATACTAAGCAAGTAAATGAACAGCAGCTAGCTCTTAAGGTTAAATTTACAAAATGTGAAACAGATACTGAACAAATGGTGAATACATATAAGATGAATGAAGAAAGTTCCAAAGATGAATTTGCTGATTTAGAAGAGTGCTTTGACAAAATAGACATGTCAAGGCATGTAAGTCAGAACAGTAAATCTTCATTTGGTCATTTAAAAGCTGATGCACCTGCTCCTGTAGTTCAGGAAAAAAGGATTGAATGTTTTACTGATGGTAATAATGACATTTTAAAAACAATAATACTAAGCGAAGAGAATGAAACCACAGAGAAAGAAGACTGGGGATATGACAGCAAAGAAAGTGAAGTACTTTGTGATGATCAGATGAATACAACAATGCTCACAAACAATCAAGAAAAATGTGATAAACGGAACAAAACCTTAGAAAAAGAGGATGATGCATATGGTAGCAAACATGGAATATCAGGTGATAATCAGCTAATAATAACAGCAGAGAAGAAAAACCAAGAAAAATGTGATCAACAGAGCGAAGCAAGAGAAAAAGCGGATGATGGATATGACAGCAAAGACTATAAAGTTAAAGACTATGATAATCAGATAAATATAAGACCAGGGAACAGCCAAGAAGATTATCAAAGTATAGTAGGTAGTACGGAATTTCCCCATGAGTCTGCAGATAAAGATAATTCATTTTCTTCCGAAGATTCTTTTTGGGACGAGTTCTATGATGATAGTGAAAGCCATCTAGACTGTGCAATAATCAACATTCAAGATGATGATAATAGCTTGGTTGCTGATGACGTCGCAGTCAATTTTCTTGAACATGAAAATAGTCACCATATTATTTCCAACACTCATGATTTAAAACAATTAAGCATTACACCTGATAGCTGCAATACTGTTTTGTTTTTTGACAATGAAGATAAGTCTGACTCTTATAAGTATAACAATAAACTGGAACCTGAAAACACTTCATTAGATCTGTTTGAAGACAGCTGTTTGGGCTCCGGTCAGTCAAGTGATTCACATTCAAATCTAGTCAAGTTAGATGTTCTAGTTGAAGACAGTGAAGTTGAGGAAGTTAATGATTCAAAGTCTGAGAAAGATGACAGCATAATTCTTGATAGTCCAAAATCAGTGTCAAGTAACAGCTTTTCTAAAATAAGTAGTCTTGGGTTATGGACAAATAAACTAGCTGGAGACAAAGGAAAAGATACGAAAAAGGTGAAATTTGATTGCAGGCTTAGAAAGGTGACTTCATGTCAGTTAATGGATATCAAAATGAAACTAAATGAAAGTCCACATAAAAAAGGAAAACTGAGGAGAAAATCCTGTCTCAAGGTAAAGAGAATGGCGGATCTAGAGAAATATTCAAGTAAACAAAATACACCTTTAATTAGTAATGAAAGAAGGAGTGACTTGGACAAGTTGGATTGTAGTGCCATTAAAGAGCCTCTTTTAAATAATGCAAGGAGTTCTGAATCTGTGTCAGAATGTGTGCCTCAATCAAACGCTGATTTTAAAGATAATGAAATGTCAAGCCCATTGACTTTATATCCAAATAAGACCTCAAAGGAATACATCAAAGAGTGTAAAACACTGTCAGTAGATAGTAACCATGTCAAATGTGTCAGTACACCAACTATAGCTTCTGAAGGACAATTGAATATGTCTGGAGATATCTTTAACTCACAGGACTTGTTCTCACCAAATCCTCTGTTCAGGCCATCTGCGTCCGGTTCCGAACAGGTTTTATCTGAGGGTCAACATGAAACTGTAACCAATAAAAGCTATGAACACATATTTTGTTCTCCAGCTTGTTTATCTGGATCACAAGAGTTGTTTAGTGATAATGAAACTTCACGCCCATTGACGTTATGTCCTAAAAAAAACACAAAGATGCAAGTTTGGGAGTCTAAAACACAGGCAGTAAATAGCAAATGCATTGTGGATAGTGTAAATATACTCACTCCAACTTTAGAAGGACAATTGAATATATCCGGAGATTTATTTGGCTCTCAGGACTTGTTCTCACCAAATCCTCAGTCCAGTCCATCATATTCTACGAAGGCTTTAACTACAAGTCAAAGAAGCAATATATCTGATAAAAATACTTATAATGAACTTTTTAGTACATTTGCAAACAATGAATGCAATAAAACCAAAACAACTGTCAGTTTTGGTTCAGAAGGCAAAGAAAGTGTTAAAATAATTGATATGTCATCTGATTTTAGAGACATGAAGATCAGTGACTTAAAGACAGGAAATTTTCATAGAAAGGAAAACGATCAGAAAATGTCTTCACCTATAAAAAATGTGATTCTTGATAAGCCAGTTGTGAAAACATTTCCAAAAACAAATTTACCCAGCTGTAATAAAAGTCAAGCATTTAACTTTGAACAAAAATCTGGTGTTGAAGAAGACAACAGGAATAACGGGAAATATAACTTGAAGAAAACTGTCTTTGAGTTACCTGTAGGTAACATAGTAGAGAATATGAATATGTTTAAATCAAATTTATCAGTTCTAGATTCACCTGATCTGTTTGAAGACAGTCCACAGTGCAATAAAAACAGAAAATACAATGAACTGAGTGATAAGTTATATGTTGATGTTTTAAGCAAGAAATTATTCAGGTAAAAAATCAATTAAAGTAATAATATTTTTGTTATATGTTTAATAGACATACTACGGTATATCCACATAATGATCAACATCATCGCAGCTCTTGCAAGTCCACATGTTTTACTAAACATTTAGGCCAGAATTTTTTATTAGTTGATTTAGGAAACCTCCTGCTGTAATTTTCCGGAAAGTAGAATTTTTTTTAATTTCTAAAATTAATTTTTTATTTTATCCGCCGACTCTAAATATTATTTGTTTCTTTGAAAAAAATAATATACTTTTAAGGTTCTGTCTGTGTATTTTTGAGAGTGACACTGTTAAAAGTGATTGTCACATGCAAGAAAATTATGAAATATTTAAAGATTTCATACAGACTGTTGGTTTACTTTACTAGCTGGAGATAAAAAAAAAGCTCTGAAAATGACCAGTCAACTGGTCATTTTCAGCTCTCCCCCCCCTCCCGACCCTAAATCTGAAAAAAAAAATCCCGTAAATCAACCAATAAAAAGAGTTTGGCCTCACTATTATTTATTTGCCAGTCAGTAAGTTTGGTCTTGTATCATTATCGTAAATGTTCTAATATTCAAAAACTAGTTGCCTGGCAAAAAAAAAAAAATACGGTGCAGACCCTAATCTGACTGCATATGAAGAAGCAGTTTGATCAGGGGCTTCCCTGTGTGCCACTTTGACAAGCATTTTGTGAGTTTCAGCAATGATAACCAACATTTCAGTTGAGAACAGAAAGAAAAAAGTGTTCAAAATTTTAGAAACTTTCTGTAGGTCACGCAAGAGAGGGTAAGGGACATATTCTTCTGGTCCCTGTGCCTTTGACATTCAGCATTGATATCAGTATTGTAGTCCGGGGCTTCGAGGCTATAAAACTTTTTATACTCAACAGTTATTGAGCATGGAATTTATCCTGCTTATAAATTTTAAAATGCCAACAATTGTTGGCATTTTAACATTTATGAGCAGTATAAATATAATATTTGAGTGATAAATAAGAAAGTCATTATTTTTCAGTACAATAGTTTTTATTAACAGTTGAAATTTCATTCTCAGTTGATTTGATCATGAAAAAAGCTTTATAACCTTGCAGCCTGATTGCATTTTATCGCAAGATCAGTCAAAAAATTGAACCAAAACAAAAATGTATGGATATATCATGAGAAGACCAGGTTTTGGAATATTAAACCAATATTTGTGGTCGTAATTGAACACAAATTGCC
Source organism: Loripinus fragilis (assembly GCA_964019695.1). Classification (NCBI taxonomy): domain Eukaryota; kingdom Metazoa; phylum Mollusca; class Bivalvia; order Lucinida; family Lucinidae; genus Loripinus; species Loripinus fragilis. The sequence continues at coordinate 20,161,765 of OZ026521.1, forward strand.
AAATAAAGCCAAAATTTGCTTGCTTGCACTTTATCTCTTGACCTTCTGCATGAATGATCATCAGACCCTAGTTTGATGGTGGTGGATCATAAATTTTGTCATCCTTTTAAGCCCAGGTGTAACTCATACCGTTACACTGCATTTGAATACACCATTACACTGCATTTTGAATGCAGTGTAACGAAATAGGTTACGCCTTGGCTTTCGAGGATGATAATTTCTTTAAAAGAACAGTTTTAATAACAAACACTGATTAACATTGTGAATGAAAGTGTGGATCTTGATCAACTGGGTTTTAAATTGTCAAAAGCTAGCTGTACTGGATGGGATGGTCCTGTTCCACTGACTACCATTTTGCCAAGTCTCGTTTTGCTTTTTTTCAACTTGCCGTTTTTCAACTTTCCTGTTTTATATACTTAATGCTTTTCATAGGGCCAGGTTAGCAAAAAAAAATTAAGCCTAAAATTTTTATTCTTTTTTTATCCATCAGTTTAAACTTGTGTTTTGGGTACTCAAAGGAACTGTCTCAATTATTTTTCATGTTCAAATTATTTAATTTTGTCACAAGTATGAAATTTGCACATTTAAATGAAAAAATAGTTTAAAAAAACATTGACTCTTCTTTATCCAAGGACCTCTGACACTTTGATAGGGTATCTGCCTATTTTTCAGATGTTTCCCAAAACATCAGATATCACTAGAATCCTTTTGAATAAGATGCTTGATGTATTAGGAACGAATAAAGGTTATAATTAGACAGGCAGATGCCTACGACTAAACAGGAGACACTACCAAAGGGGTAGGGGATGCAAAATTTGACTTCACTAAAACATTTAGAAATCAATTATTTTCACATGTAAGGGTATTTTATCATTAAAACTCGATTACAAATCATGGTGAAAGTATATTAAAGTCCAAAATTATGAGCATTTTAATGATTATTTTTGTTGTTGTTTTTTCTATCTGATTTTTAAAAAAATATTTTGAAGTGCAACTGTAGTCTATATTCAACCTTAGTGACAATGTATTTACCTGGTGCACTATTATGCAGCAATGTACTATAACCATTCAGCCATGCGTAAAGTACACCTAGTCAACGGCCATGTAGTTTATGTGTATTGGATAGATACAGTATTTGTGCAAAATACATGTAATCTATCAACAGAATTTAGTAAAAGGATGATTTTCATAATCTAAAGAAAAATATGCTAAAAAAGTTGTAATATTTCATGCCTGGGGGGGAGAATAATGCGTCTTTTCTTTACTCTAACAAAGAAAACAAACACAGTTTGCATGTTGGCGCGCTTTAATGTGAGCAAATGAGCAGCGTGACATGGAAGGACGTTGTAGACCTTGATGAGATCTATTTAAGAAGTGCTTGTAAAAGCCCTGCCAGTAACACAGCTTACTTAACCCTTAGATCTTCTCATTGCCGAAGTATCTGCCGTCCAGCCCACATGACACCAAACTTTCTATTTTTTGTTTGGCGAAAAATTGCTGTGATTTTAAACAGTGCAGTATACCACATAGCAATGACGACGTGCAAATCAACACGGCAAGATCTCTCGCTCGAATCTATACAAAATTTTGTGTGTTGCTCAGGTCTGTGAAGCCGCCTTAGAACTGATTTTTCACGATACTTTGTTCACAAATACCTGATTATTCTCAGTCCGTGCATGACGACTGAGTAATAATATACTGCACAACCTTTGTTAATGCTAGTACCGACTAGACAAATATTCTGCTCTATTCGATGAAACGAGCAGAATGTTAAGTCTTTTCTTTACTCTAACAAAGAAAACAAACACAGTTTGCATGTTGGCGCGCTTAGAAATTACAAATGTTAGAGAGCGACAAAATTTTGTATAGATTCTAATTACGTTTTCATGTTAAGTCACATCACAATGCCTCACATAGACATGACCTCTGTAATGTTTAACATATCGACTCCAAATTCTTCAACGTACATATTTTACTGTCAGGTGACATCCACCGAATTGGGCTGCATAAGTATGCCATATATCTTGAAATATGCACCTGTGTGCTATTTTTCTTACAACACTGGCGTTTAGATTAAGCTTAGATGTTACCATAATAGTTGATACCACAATATGAAAAACAGTTCATATAACACGCGGTGTACGTGTACTTATCTGTAGTTCTGCTTGCTTCAGGACACAATGTGTTGACTAGTAAAATCGCATTGTCAAAAACGGATGCTGATGTATCTCTCTGATTGAGCCAATACCTGCAACAAATGAAAACAAATAGCCATATACAAATAGCCTTGTTGTCAATACATATTATTCTTATTTTAATTGCAATCATGTTGAAGTCTAAAATTTATTTTCCAAAAATATCATTGTTTATATGCCCCTTTGCACTTTGTCTGATACAATTAACTTTATCTGCTACTCATTTCATTTACTAATTTATTTAGTTTTGTTTTGCTAAATGTATCACCTATTCAAATTAGACAATCAGGTGCAGACGGCTGGTCAGAAACCCTTAAAGTACAACAAACTGCCATATCTATTATACTAAACAGTTCCCCTTTTGCTAACTCTGATACAAAGCTAAAAATCGGGCAACTTCTATACTGGGAACCCATCTGGAATTAACTTATTTGTATCTACGTTATAATATACACTGAACTTGTCATTTGTTTGTGATCCCATATATCAGCCAATTTAATTTTCTCCTTTCTCTGATTTAAATAAACGCATATCTCATTAAAACTATACCATATCCATTTAACTGACATTTTAATTTTGATAATGCCACGTAATATACCACCATGTCGATATTTTGAAAACCACTTTTTCTACTCCTGATTTTTTTTATGAGTGACTTCATTTTCTTGTTATTATAATAAACATTGACCTCATATTTTATTTTCTAAATACTGCTCTATACAACCATATTTACTCCCCCGTCTTTGTTCATATGGAGGACAATTTTCTTTCAAAACCATACTAAAAACCCAATACTTCGTTTTAAAAGTCTACTCTTATTTTCATGTGAGACTTCGGCATTTGCTCATTGATTTTGCTCTGGGGGACTTTTGCACCTTTAAAAAATTAAGCCCTTCAGTCTGAATTTTCAACCTGACTTCTACTGTCGGGAAAATCTCAGTTATTATCTGTTTGCAGGTAAATAACTTTTTTTTCCCTTCCTGGGAAATCTCAATTATTAACATCTACTAGGTAAATACCTTTTTCCACTTCCAAGGAGTTTGTTTCCACTCCTGGGAAATCTCAATTGTTACCTTCTACCAGGCATTATACCATTTTCCACTTCCGGGGAACTCATTTCCACTTCTGGGGAAATCTCGATTATTACCTTCTACCAGGTAAATACCCTTTTCCCACTTCAGGGAAACTCGTTTCCACTTCCGGGGAAATCTCAATTATTACCTTCTACCAGGTAAATACAATTTTCCACTTCCGGGGAACTCATTTCCACTTCCGGGGAAATCTCAATTATTACCTTCTACCTGTGAATACAATTTTCCACTTCCGGGGAACTCATTTCCACTTCCGGGGAAATCTCAATTATTACCTTCTACCAGGTAAATACACTTTTCTAACTTCTGTGAAATTCGCTTCCACTTCCTGGGAAATCTCAATAAGTACCTTATACCAGATACATACCTTTTTCCACTTCCAGGGGAACTTCATATTTCCACTTCTAGGAAATGGCATGTGACCTAGTCACCTACAGATTTTTAGAGTTCTCTTATGAGGAAAGTTTGTTTTATCCACATAAATCTACTGCTCCTATGGTATGTTTTCTTACCTTTAGAAATAACCTTCTACCAGGTCAACACCTTGTTTCCACTTCCTTGGAACTCGTTTCTACCTTCTGGGCAATCTCAATTATTACCTTATACCAGATAAATACCTTTTTCCACTTCCAGGGGAACTTCATGTTTCCTTTTCTTGGGAAATGACATGTGACCAAGTCACCAACCGATTTTAGAGCTCTCTTTTGAGGAATGTTTGCTCTTCCAACGTGAATCTACAGCTCCGATTAAATATTATCACCGTTAAAAATAACCTTCTACCAAGTAAATACCTCTTTCCCACTTCTGGGAAACTCGTTTCTACCTCCTGGGCAATCTCAATTATTACCTTATGCAAGATAAATACCTTTTTCCACTTCCAGGGGAACTTCAGGTTTCCTTTTCTTGGGAAATGACATGTGACCAAGTCACCAACCGATTTTGGAGCTCTCTTTTGAGGAATGTTTGCTCTTCCCACGTGAATCTACAGCTCCGATGATATATATATTCTCACCATTAAAAATAACCTTCTACCAAGTAAATACCTCTTTCCCACTTCTGGGAAACTCGTTTCTACCTCCTGGGCAATCTCAATTATTACCTTGTGCAAGATAAATACCTTTTTCCACTTCAGGGGAACTTCATGTTTCCTTTTCTTGGGAAATGACATGTGACCTAGTCACCAAACGATTTTTAGAGCTCTCTTATGAGGAATGTTTACTCTCCCAACATGAATCTACAGCTCAGATGATATATATTCTCACCTTTAAAAATAAACTTCTACCAAGTAAATACCTCTTTCCCACTTCTGGAAACTCATTTCCACCTCCTGGGCAATCTCAAGTATTACCTTATACCAGATAACTGCCTTTCCACTTCTGGGGAACTTCTTGTTACCTCTTCTAGAGAAATTACATGTGACCTAGTCCTCAACCGATTTTTAGAGCTCTCTTATGAGTAATGTTTGCTCTTCCCACATAAATCCACTGCTCCTATGATATATATTCTTACCTTTGGAAATAACCTATGAAATTCAACGTTTGGGGAAATCGATTAAAACTGCAAGAGTAACTGGATATTTTCACTTTGTCTCACTACTCATAACATTGTCCATATCTACATAGCCAACATAAGCACCGCCGTTTTTCGTTTGCAAATAATTCAGAATCAAATGCAGTATTCTCTTTCGATACTCATAGTCAAAGTTTGCATGACTCATTTTTATTCTAACAAGCTTACCTTTAACTGACATGGCTCTAACATCTATTCTACTGTGGATGCAGCGATTTCTGCTCGTACCCTCTGATAACTTTAGGTTTCTAATTGAAATCTCCTTTCTTTGATTATCTTTAACATTTTCTCCACCTTTCATCGTACAAAAACCTACCCGTTTTCAATGCATGAATCGTTATAGCTTTGATTCCACATAGGCAGTCGCTGACAAATGCACTTATTCTTTGACCGTTTACCACCATAACAAAATCACTATTAAAACTTTCCACAATATTTGACCAATGCTTGCCAATTTCAGTAAATTATGTATGTAAAATGCTTCCTTACCTGCGTCTGGCCACGAGAAAGCGAAGACCGTTCCATTTGACTGAGCTTTATCTGTGCGGTTAATATAAGCCTCACCATTTTCAGATTAGCTCATGAGTACTAATCTATGCTTTGTGCCTTGTTTTTTTTTTTTTTTTTGTAGAGTATTTATAGCATGAGGCTACGTTTCAATTTTTAAGAATACATTTCTAAGATAGTAACCAGTGGATCATTCTCTGGTTTGTTTTATTACTGTAAGACCTCTTTACAGATAAGCACTTTCCGGCTAAAATAAACAACAAAACAACAACAACAGTGTTTGTCTGGAGCAGTACAGCAAAAAAGATAGATAAAGTGTAATCCTCTTCTATAACCAACACAAAATACTAATATGACCATGCATCTATTTACATTTAATATTTAGCCTATTTCATGGGGATTCCTCTGTACTTACTCTCTGCCAATGCACCCACCTTCGTTATCGTCTCTCATGATCTAACTGATCTGTACTACCAGCCTTTGTATAGCGCCAAACTTCACATCTTAAAACAATCTTTATATCTGAAATGTCTATCTGATGAAAACAAGAAAAAACTACTTTCTGTACTTATCTTTACAATGTGCTTTAAATATGAACTTTCACATTTCCATTGCTGACTTGGATTAAGCTCCTCAAATGTGTTTCTGATCATCCTCATCACTGGCGACCTCCAGTTGTAAATAATCGTCAACTACTTTCTAGCCAATGTGGATTCTAATAACCTGTCGTTGTTCCAAACATTGTTAACTGAAATGTAAGAACGTTAGATGTAAAACTATGATTGATTCCATCGTTGACTGCATGATTTTATTATTGCTATTGTTATTATTACCATTATTATTATTTTTCTTTGCAAAACCAGCAAATGCTGCCCATTTCATGAGGCTGTATAGCCTGCTCTTGATGCTTATATTCGTGAACGTGTTTGAAACTATGATCGTGATATCCCTGATATATTCTTTCATAATGTGTATGTAGTGTGTTGCGTTATTTTTTATTTGCTCTATATTAAACAACATTCTCCGCTTTTGAGCGTTTCAGATAAACATGTATAGCTTGCTCTTGACGTCTATATAGGTGAACATGTTTGAAACCATGACGTGATATCTCTGGTATATTCTTTCATAATGCGTATGTAGTGTGTTGCGTTATTTTTTTTTTTTTTTATTTGCTCTATATTATACAACATTTTCCGCTTTTGAGCGTTTCAGAGAAAATTTTATAGCGTGCTCTTGACGTCTATATACGTGAACATGTTTGAAAATATGATCGTGTTATGCTGGTATATTCTTCATAATAAATATGTAGTGTGTTGCGTTATTTTTATTTGCTCTATAGTATACAACATTCTCCGTTTAAAGGCGTCTCAGATAAAAATGTACCTTTCGCTAAATTCTTGATCTCCATGTGCCGTTCAATAATGGTTTAGATTTCTTTCGCAATCCACTATTTTTTTTTTTTTTTTTTTAACATGCCATCTTCTACACATTTATCGCATTTACCTTTTGAGGTATAATCTGCAGATGCGACAGACGCACTTTTACTACAATATAATCCACAAAATAAATTTTTGAGTGTCACTTATCTTTTTAATTCTGTAGAAGTCAACTTGTTCATCTCGTTCTGTCTGCTGTAATATTCTAGGTCGATGCCATGATATCTTCATACTCAAGAAATATAGACCAACGTCCTTCGCTTTTTGTGTGTTGCTCACGTCTGTGAAGCCGCCTTAGAACTGATTTTTCACGATACTTTGTTCACAAATACCTGATTATTCTCAGTCCGTGCATGACGACTGAGTAATAATATACTGCACAACCTTTGTTAATGCTAGTACCGACTAGACAAATATTCTGCTCTATTCGATGAAACGAGCAGAATGTTAATTTAAAATATTTTTCTATTTCCTATATGTTTAATACAAAAAGTGACCATTTTAGCCCAAAAATAAAGCTGTATATTCATTGAAATAGGAAATCAAGTGCAATACCATAAAAAGGGGACCAACAGTGAGCTTATAAATGAAGATGGAAGCATTTGATCGACTTAAATTTTTAGCAAAATTATAGGCAGCGATACACTGTGATTCCCATTACCACCGTCAGAGGTCCTTTAAATGAGTAAGCAAAACTGAACTAGTGAAAATTTTGGGAGTAGGCGAAATTGGAAAAATCATAGATTGATCATGTGAAACACTAGTATGTTTTATGGGAGTAGGCAAAACAGAACCAAATCATCTGGATCTACACTGTTTTCAAAAGGAGTATATAAAATTTCTAAACAGAAAATGCACTGTGCCTCTTAAAGCTTAAGTATTGTATTTTTATGCTCCCCAAAGGGAGAGTATATAGTTGCAAGCCATCTTTTATAACACAAAAACTATAAGAGGTATCAATTTGAACTTCATTGGTAGATAGATCTTGATGAGGGGAAGTGCAATGTACAAGAGCCATAACTATCTTTTGCATAATTTAAGAGCTATTGCCCTTTGTTAAACTTAAATTTGTCCAGAGCGTAACATTAATTTAACACTATTAGAGATATCAACTTGCAGCCCTTTTTGAACAAGTGTTTACAGTAAATCCTGTCTTAAACAGCCACTCAAAAATAGACAATGACAAATGGTAGCTTAATGAAGGTCGAAAGTATTGCAGAATGCTCCCCTTGGAGCATTCTGCAATACTTTTGACCTGCATTAAGCAATAATCCATCTTGAAAACCAATTTTTGGTTTTCTTTTTGAGTGGCCGCTTAAAACAAGCTTTACTTATTTGAGAAGCATTCATCAGTTTTTACCAATTCTCTGGTCTTCTTTCCGCATGCAAACATATGAGCCTTGTCACAAGAAAATCCGATTTTGTTGGATGCAAACAACAAAGACGCAGATGAGCCTGTTCATCCATGCAGTCTGATTAATGTTTTTGTTATGAATGATAAATGTATCTTAACGGGCTACATTCACATTTTCAATAGTTAAGCGAGCTAGTCTCTGTAGCTGAGCAGGCTGAGTTTAGCCTTACCTAGATTCAAACCCCGAAGACAGGTTTTTTCACATCAAGTCCCTATATAGTTCATACTTAGCTCTAATAATGTTCTTTCTTATTGGACGTGGTCTATGGCTGAATTTTCCAGAACTAAGTTTTCCAAAAAATTATTGGAGGAACACTATCAGAGTGTCAAAAGGTTTGGATCCAGATCAGGACTAACATTCTGTCGATCCTGATCCAGGTCCAAACTGTTTGCAAAGTTTATCAGCAGAAAACAAGAGTTGCCTCTAGCTTGGAAAGAGTAAGTTCCTTTTTAAAACTTAAAGTTCTGAAATTTTGATTAAACATGATGCTTGACAAAATATCTTACTTAAAAAGGTCTGATAATCAGTGCAGACCAAAAATCAAACTATCACCCCCTAAACCCTGGCGTCAGAATGTCCAAATTCAACAAAGAATTAAAGGGAATGACACATGCATCTACATGGTAGCAAATATTTTACCCGCAGACCCCCCTGTGAGTGGGGTCAAAGGATCAAAATTCAACTTTTTTAGAACATGGTCATGTTGCATATCTAATTAAATGCAATCACTAATGCAGCAACATGTTAGCAAAAATTTTGCCCTCAGACCCCCCCCCCCCCTTCCTCATGGGTCAAATTTCAACTTTTTCAGGATATGGTCATGTTGCATATCTAATTAAAGGTGATAATGACACATGCAGCAACATGGTAGAAAATACTTTGTCGGCAGAGCCCCCCCCCCCCCCCCCCCCCCCCCCCTTCAACTGTTTCAGAATACGGTTTTGTTGCATATCTAATTAAATGGAATCACTAATGCAGCAACATGGTAGCAAATATTTTGCCCCAAGCCCCCCCCCCCCCCCCCCCCCCCCTCATGGGTGGGATCTTGAGGTCAAAATTCAACTTTTTCAGGATATGGTCATGTTGTATATCAAATTAAATGGAATGACACATGCAGCAACATGGTAGCAAATATTTTGCCAGCAGAAAGTAGTCATGTTGCATATCAAATTAAAGGGAATGAAGCATAGAGCACCATGCAAGCACAAACTGGGACACCTCTAAATTTTGGGGAAAATAAGCCTTGACTTCGGTCTTTTTGAATGTTGTCTGCGGTTACTTAATGGAGGCTGCTTTAACCCTTTGTATAAGGGGAAACCCCTAAAAATAGTACTTTTGCAAAAAGTGAAGTCCCAAGATATAATGCAGCAGCTAGGATTCTGCATTTCATCAGGGTCTACACTGTTTGTAAAGGGAAAAAAGATCTTCAGACAAAATTCAATATTTTTCGAAAATTATATTCCGATACCCTTAGATATGTATGTGTATAATAGACTGTCCCAAGTATATTGTATCAAACCAGAAGGATGAATTCATATACACAAATACAAAGGGTAAGTGTCTATTTTGGCATTTCCTGGTCACATTCACTATGAATGAATAACAAACGCAAAACATATACAAAAGCTTTATTGCATAGTTAAAACAACTCTTCATATTAGAATTCCAACTACATGGTACATTAAAAGAATATAATCTGTATTGGTCTTGTCCTTAAAATGGATGTAATAAATGTAAAGGTATGGTATTTGACATAATAAGCACACTTGCTTCTGTACGAAAAACAGACTGAGGGTACTTTTTATGAATTTGATTTTCAGCCAATCCCATGGTGCAATTTTATTATTAATATGGATTCATTGTGTTTCTGGTAGATAAAAATCAGCATGAATCATGATGATCAAATGCTTACTGATGAGGCACCAATTGGAACTGCCTCGGCCAATTCCGTGGAATCAGACCTCAGATATACATCAAGGATCTACTTTGATAAAGTGATGCTGACATTACATAACCCGAAGCTGACGTCACAGAAACCATGCCAATACAATAACAAATGTGATTGCAGCAAAACAAACCGTTAGAAATGAAGTTAATGTTTGTTTCAATAAAATATCACTATAGCGATATTTTATTGAAAAAACATAAACTTTATTCTGTTGATAAAACGTTTCTAGGAATCAATATAATTTATTTGAATAGGACTGGACTTACATGCTATTTTTCCTTATGCCAGTTCCGGCTAATAAAATGGAGCTTTTTCATACATAGTACTACGCCTTTCATACAACTGAAGCTTGATTCTAAAATTGAGCCCAAGTTTTCCGATTGATGAGGCACTTTAAAAACAAGAGGGCCCTGGGTCTCTGGATCCCTTTCAAGAATCCTCATCATAAGGCATGAAAGACTTTTAAGAACACAATATAAAACGGTCATGGCATGGCTCCCAAAAAATTTTACCATGAAATTTACAAAGGGATTATCGAAAAATGACCATTAAATGGTTGGCCCACCTCTGGTTTACGCAGTTAAAGACATGAGCCTAAAGCTTAACATTCTGTTTGTTCAATAATGGGGGCTGTGTCCCCACACCCCTGCTTCCTTTCCATGTAGGGGCTATTTTATCATTTGTAAGCCATGCAATTTCGATAGTTTCGAATTCCAATATGATAGCAACACCTAAACAAAAATAGAATAGCATGCGCCCGGTAAACGATAGACTACCCAAATGGTCATTTTCCTATAATTTCTTTGTAAAATTGTTCGTTTATCACATGATCCCATATAACAAAGTTCATTCCATTGGACCTAAATGTAGCATTATAAAGGGATAAAGGGTCTGCATGTACTGTATTAGTATTGTCTCCTATCCCCATAAAACTTTTCCGACCGTGTATCCAACGATATAGTTCCACAAATGAAAATTTTGAATACAATTATCCCCTAACTTGTTATCATTTTGGCTGAAACAGATATTTCAAGAAAAGAAGGCAAGGATCAGGAATCGATACAACCAAGTACCACACTTGACCCAGGACACCGTATGGGAAAGTGACACAAAACATAAGAAAACATCACATACAAGTGAACCAAAAGTTCAGCCCTTTCCTAACAGGTACGAGTTAGGATAATTGACAGTTGACAGTAATTGGTATAATTGACAGTCTGTCATGCCACAATCAATGCTGATCACAAATGAAATTGTTCCATTGTGACTGAATCTGGGGTCAAGAACATTAAATCCTAATCAAGCTTTAATCCAGTACCTACATTTTCTAGAAAAAAATCACCCAACTCATAAAATGATTAAAAAGAAATGCACCAGAACCCTGCTTATCTTAAAACGAATAAAAAATCACAAACATGAAAGTTGTGTATACTTCCCTTTCAAAATAAAATGATTAAAACTGAGCAGTAATATCAAACAAAAGTATGTTACTGTAAAACCTGTCTTAAGCAGGCACTCAAAATAGACAAAACAAAGGTCTTAAACTTCAAGACGGGTGTTAACTTAGTGCAGGTCGAAAGTATTGCAGATCTGCTCCAGCGGAGCTAGACTTATGCAAGTCTCCTTATATATATATTTTTTTTTAATTTTTAAGATATTCATCAAATCTATTTCACCTGAAGTACTTAACCCTTAAAGCGCCAAGAAAAAAATGCATCTGAAAATGTCGTCTGCTGATGTCATCTGCTGCAAAAAAATTGACTAACATTACTGACGAATTAAGTATAGAAGCAAACAGTGTGGACCCAGAACAGACTGCTCCTATAGGAGCAGTCTGATCTGGGTCCACACTGTCCACACTGTTTGCCATAGAGGCTTCTTAAACATTTAAGCAGATGAGAAAAGCAGACGACTTTTGTTGCGATTGGGGCCTTAAGGCTGAAGGATCTAATGCCAGAGACATGGGTGAAAGTTTTCAGGATTATTCCTGAATTCAGGATGTTGAGGCTGACTTTCCATAGAAAGTCAGCCTAAAAATGCTGAATTAGGCAGATTATTATAGCTTCTTTGATTTATTCTCAGTTCATCTTGGAACAATTGACCATTTAACTTGATATTATTAATGATTTGTTGGCAACTTGGCAACAAGTCTTAAGAGTTGGATTTCAAAAGTTTAGGATTTTAGAAAAAATGAACTTTTACCGATGTAGAGAGGACTAAAGATGATATATGAAGTTTATTTGTTTGTTTTGTTGCTTAATGAAGTAAAATAAAATTGGCATTGAAGACTGAATATCAGTCTATAGGGGAGCATTCTGCAATACTTTTGGCCTGCATCCTGGGATGCACTCTGCAATACTTATGACCTGCATTAATTAAGCGATTAACAGCCTTAAAAATATATTTTGGGGACTTCTTTTGAGCGGCTGCTTTAGGCAGGTTTTACTGTATTACCAAAAAACATGTCAAATAATAGAATGTATGCTATAACAAAAGCAGTAAATGTAAAATAAAACCACATTAAAAGCTATAATGCGCTACAAACACAAATATGATTATATTTCTTTTCAAACATATATACAAAATATTACAACTGCATTTGAATTTACTAAAAGGTGAGTTGTTGCAATTTTCTTAATGATTTACAGGCGCAGCATAGCAGTAAATTTTATTTGGAGATATAGCCTTTGTGTAAATATATAAAAGTTGTCATACTGTGAAAATTTAACCTTTGATACAAGGGTAAATTTCCAGTTTTTCGCTGACCAGACTGTGGGCAAATAATACTTTATTGGTACTTGAACACTGCTACGATTTTAGAAATGCTGGAAACCAGTATTTTGACATACTTGCTGTGACTGACTGAATAAAAATCTTTAAAATGGGGATGAAGACTGACAGAAGGCACAGCAAAGCCGGAAGTCGACTGGTGATTTGAAGAGCAACACCAACTACAATCTGCATTATTTGCATAATAATTTGGGCTTCAAATCATTGACCCCATTATGTATGACTTTAGTCCATAAAATATGCAACAACACACCTTTAACTCTTACCTACTCATGCACTAATGTTTCCGCTGGTACAGGGTTCATACAGGCAAGTTTGAGTAAAATTCAAGGACTTTTCAAGGACTTCTAAAAGACTTTCCTACAGTTTTCAAGGACAAGTTTATGAAAACTACAGATTTAAGTGTTAAATTTCTACTTCAGAAATGCTAGACTAAGATAATGGAGAAATTAATTTTTGAAAATTAGTATAAGATTGTTGTGACTTTTTTTGGTGCAGCATATGCTGCACCAAATAAAGGCACAACAATTTTATAATAATTTTAGTCTATATCAACAGTGTTGAGTCCTACAGAAAAGAGTAGAATTCAAGAACTTGTCAAGGCTTTTGAGTGATTTTCCAGTACTTTTCAAGGCATATTAAATTTTCAAGGACTTTTCAAAAAAGCCCTCTAAATTCAAGTACTTTTCAAGCCTGTGCGAACCCTGTGGTATTCTTTGCAAACAGATTTGGACCCATACCAGGACCGACAAAATGTCAAGTCCTTTTTCAACCTAATGTGGGCCAGCTCATGTGTACAGTGACTGAGTTTTGCAAACTATTGTATTGTTCTTAACCCATAAAGTGCCACCTACAGTTTGCAGCAGAAGACAATTCCAAATTTTGCTGCTTTTTAAAAAATAACAAATAAGGCATGATATTTCGTGAGAATTGTCTGCTGGCAAAATTTGTCGTCTGCTGCAGTTGTGATTGGCGCTTTTAGGGTTAAAAATTTCACTTCTCATTCTGTACTTTATCAAGGCTTGAACTCACAAAATGCTTGTCAGAATAGAAAACAGGGAAGACCCTGATCTGACTGAGGCCAGAATTTTTTTATTAGTTGATTTATGAACCCTCCTACTGTAATTTTCTGGAAAGTAGAAAAAAAAAATTCTAAAATTATTTTATCTGCAGACTCTAAACTTATTTGTTTCGTTGAAAAAAAATATTTTTGAGGTTCTGTTTGTGTATTTTCGAAAGTGCCATTGTTAAAAGTGATTGTCCTATGCAGGATAATTACAAAATATTTAAAGATTTAATACAGACTGTTGGTTTACTTTACTAGTTTTACTGTTTGTTCAGAAGATATTTAAAAAAAAAAAAAAAAAAAGCTCTGAAAATGACCAGTTGACTGGTCATTTTCAGGGCTTTTTTTCCCATTCCCGACCCTAAATCTGTAAAAATAATTCCTGTAAATCAACTAATAAAAAAAATCTGGCCTGATTCTCTATTAGCAGGATAAATACAACATCTGAGAGCTTACATGAAGGAAAAATCTCAATTTTTTAGCTTTTTTAAAAATATTTATGAGCAGTTAAAATTTCATGTAAAATGTTAGGATTTTAAACTAGTATACATAATAATATCCAGTCAAGGCCTGTTCATAGTTGGTGTGGAAGCAGTGACAACCCTGCACTCATTTGATCTCATGAGCTAGCTCACATTGCTATTAGTAAAACGATAAGGAATATGAAAAAAACATTAGGCAAATAAACAAGTGTTTCTCAGGCCACTTTTTTGAAAAACAGATGATGCAGGCAGGTTTTTATTTTCATTTTCTATTTCCCCAAAAAACAGATGAGGCCACTTGTTTTCGAAACCTAATGAAGCACATTTATTTTTGTTCATTTTAGGCATAAAAATGTTGATATTTTGATTTTGACATATGAATCAAATAATTTTTTTTAATGAAAGCCAGAACAAAAAGAAATATGAGGGGCATTTGAAACAGATGAGGGAGGGCCTAAGAAACATTTTTTTATTTGGCCTATATACATTTTAAATGACATAAAGAGAGTAAATAAGCACTTTTCTTGGTCACTACATATGTGAGTCAATAATATTAAATGTATTTTTTTTTGGGGGGGGGGAGGGGGGGTGATTCTTAACATTCCAATAAACAATTTTTCAGTCACATCTGGATGGGTCTTCCTTCGTTTAACCAGTACTTAGCAGAAGATAATGTGTCTTGCTTAAGGACACAACCCAGTGCCCCTTGGTGAGGCTGGAACACGCGACCATGCTCCTCATATTACATGTATGAAGTTATGAACACAAACTTTTTTCAATACAGAAATACCTTTAATGGGCCCACACAGGAGATTTGGTACTAATTGAATTTGCAAGCACAGAAGGCTCAGTCTAAAAGTGTCCCAATTAAAGTGTGGAAGTGGTTGGAAGGCACTTGGACCAAACCATAAGAGATAGACTGGTCTCCCTTTAATAGCTTGTCAGCATATAAAGACAGATAAAGTATAGTCTCCTACGTATAGCATACACACTGAAGTCATGAGTGACGTGGTATTGGAAAATACACGTGACATAAAGTGCATCTTTTAAACAAGCCATTTTATTAAGTTTATTTTGTTCTGGGAGTTTATACATTTTTTTCTTTATTTAATTATCAAATTATAGCAACTGAAAAAAATACTGCAGTTTGTGTTGAAAAATCTTTTCTGGAGCATGCCCAGTCGTATGAGAAGGTTTCTCTACTTGAAATTAAATAGTAGATACCAAAATTTTGTTTATCAAAACCTATGAAAATTACAGTTACATTTTAATGCAAATTTTCATAAGTAATTATGAAGGGCAAAGCAACATGTTCCAGCTTTACACTGCTAATTTCTGATGGTTTTTAATCAATTTAAAATGATGGTCCAATTTTTCCCAACTTGATGGTTCAAAAGCTTTTCCCCCCAAAAAATTCAACAGGCCCCTAGCCCCGACTTCAGAAAATAGGAAAATCTCTGCAATAGGTAAAACTGGGCATGTGATATACAACCAACAGGGCTCCCACATTTACAAAATTATGTTGTTTACACCAAGTTCAAAGTTTCTACACTATCAAAAAATATATGATATGGCACCAGTCACATATGCTAAGTTAGCTTAACCCTTTCCTTCATGAATATTCGTGCTAGGCTCCACCCACTAAATAAACTTTCACATTTGTACATAGAACAAAGAAATTACTTATCAGGTCCACTAGTGTAGGATCATGTCCAATCATATTTCCATTCGCAAACAGAGTAGACCATGATCAGGCAAAGGGTTAAGCAGTAGGTACATTTTGTAAAAATATTTTGCAACAACATAAAACTTAAGCTGTTTACATGTGTAAATGTGGTAGCCCTGAACAACCAATATATGTTTCTTATTTCAATTATATAAAGCATTTTATATTTACAGCAATACATGTATATATCAATACAATTTTAAAAGTAAGGTGAAACTGGACAGCAGCTAAAGTTAGGTGAAATAGACAAACAGCTGAAAGTTAGGTGAAATTCTTGCTGGTCTTGATCCTGAAAATTGTTCTATTAATTCTTTCCTTACAAGTGGAGACTTTTATCATCTGCAGATAACCATTGCAAACAGTTTGGACCCAGATCAGGACTGAAAAAATGTCATTCCTGATGTGGATCCAAACTATTTGATACTCTGATAGTGTTCCTGAAAGATTTTTTGGAAAAAAATAAAAGTAAATTTTCCAAAAGGTCAGCAGGCAACAACCAAAGCACGAACAATTACACAGCATGCACAGAGTTAATTCACTAATGAAGCAATGTCATTGCCACAACGCTGAAAAATGTATGCACATCAAAGGGAGACTACTGTATCAAGCAATGATTCTGTACAATTACGTCCCTTTTCAAAATGGGAATTTCTCTTAAAAGAAAGACTTTTCTCCCAGAGGGAGCGAATTCTTTCCTTTAAAAAAAGTTCCATAAGGTATGGAAAATCACTTTTACCACATTAGGTGAGCTCCCTTGAGTGTCACTATTTTTATTAGGTACGTGCATATACTGCGTAATGGGAGGCGTGCCAATGATGGCCTAACATTGTATTTTGGCTTGGTAGTTTTGTGATTTTTCAGGGGATCAGGACCAGTATTGCTAAGAAACCCTATATTTTGTGATTTTTCAGTGGGGGGGAGGTGTGTTTGCCTGGACATCCTGTCCCCCCTCTGGATCTGCGCATGAACTTGACAACAAAAATCGGTAAAAATAGACTAAAAAAAGTAAAATGCTGGTCTTGATTATTCAGATCTTGAGTTTAAAATTATTATGTGATACTGGCAAAGAAAGCAAGAGATTCCAAACAAGAAAAATGCAGGATACAAAATGTAGAATAATGTTCTTATTTATACTGAAAAGTTTTGGCTCAACTGTAGATTTGTACTCATTAATCATGTTGGGCCTAAAATAAAAAAAATTGTGTGTTTCAGGTTACCTGACCATGCCTGTTCCCCCCCCCCCCCCCCCCCCCCCCCCCCCCCCCCCTAAATGTTTTAAGCATTTGTATGGGATTCCAAGGATTTCCCAGTTCCACATCTTCCCCATGTAAAATTTTTTAACAAAATAAATATATTTTCTTACCTACCGTCACTACTTTAAAATTTCATATACAGTAACCTGAAACACATATTTTTTCTTTTTTTTTTCTTTTGCCTTGTAAAATATTGTCTTTTCTTGGTCTCATTGATATTCCTACTTTTCCTATTCCATAGTTACCAGGGTAACCTTCAGACATAGGTTTAGATAAACAAAATTTTTGAGCATAAACAAGGTTTCATACAGGCAAGTTTGTGTAAAATTCAATGACTTTTTTAAGACTTCTAAAAGACTTTCCTACTGCTTTCAAGGACTGAAAGCCTATTAAAATACTGATTTACACATTAAAATTCTACCTCTGAAATGCTAGACTGCATTACTAAAGATATTAGTTGTAGAAAGTTAGTATAAAATTGTGGTTCCTTTGTTTGGTGCAGCATTTTCTGCACCAAATAAAGGCACCGCAATTTTATACTGATTTAGATCTCCAAAGACAGTGTTGAATCCTCCTGTAAATGGTAAAATTCAAGGATTTTTCAAGGCCTTTGAGTATTTTTCCAGTACTTTTCAAGGCAAATTTAAAATTTCAAGGACTTTTCAAGACAGTCCTGTATATTCAAGTACTTTTCAAGCCTGCGCGTACCCTGGTAAAATTGTAAATATTTGATACCCAGCAGTTTTAACATATGTTTTGGTTACTCAAACGAACCGTCTTATTGAAATGGTTCTCTTGAGTACCCAAAACATATGTTTTGGCTTAGAAATAAGATATGCACTCTTAACTTAAGGCCTGTTCAGATTAGCTGCATATTCTTTTAATCTCTGGCTCTTATATATCTAACCCTTTGTATACAGGAAACCTCTAAATGAATTCTTGGGCAAACAGTGAAGACTCAGAAAAAAGCGGCATTTCATCAGGGTCTATTCTGATTGCCAATATAAAAACAATCTTCAGGGACTGAAGTATATCAATTTAGAAGTTATAACCTGTGTCCCCTTGATATGTAAAATGAACCATCCCAAGCTCATTGTATTGAACCAGGTGGAAGAATTCATTAGTATACAAAGGGCTAAAATATATTGTTCTCTGTTATCTCCCCTGTTTTCCCCTTTTTCATTCTCCATAATTTCCATTTTGGTTAATAATCGTAGCCAACATGGTGTGGGTTCACATTGGTGGTCGTGTTGCTGACGGAAACGGCTGAAATGAACCAAAAAATAACTCATAAATACTCAAGCAGCCAGTTCATGAGATATTGGTGGTTATCACATGGGCCTCCAGGTGTAAAAACCAATAGGTTTAGATAAACAAAATTTTTGGGCGTAAAATTGTTAATATTTTCTTACCTGTCAGTTTAAACATATGTTTTGGGTGCTCAAAAGAACCGTCTCAACGAGATAGTTGTTTTGAGTACCCGTAACATATGTTTTGGTTGAGAAATAAGAAAGTTAATTTTTTGGTATGCACTCTTAACTAAAGGCCCGAAACCAGTCTTCGGTGGTTTGCAAACAACAAACGGGCAGAACAGCCTGGGTGACCGTGTAGTCGGATCAGCACCTTTGTTATTCCCTTTTAGGAAAGCTTTCTACAAGCAAAATTTCAATTTTCTAGCTAGTCTCTGTAACTAAGTAAATTGTTTGAGTCCCACTTTGTCAGAAACCCCGAAGACAGGTTTAGTCACGGACGCGGACAACATATCAATATTCACATTTTAGAAGCAAGCCTTTAATGAATTTTAGATTTTTGCAACCATTCATAATTAGCCTTATGAAAGACACAAATTTGATTGACTACTGCCATGCTCACTTACCCATGCAATATGCTTGGGACATCTAATTCATCCACCTGAAGTGACTCTGGTGTTGTGCTTGACAGAGAGCCACACCTGAGTGGTTCTGGCAAAACAAGCCTCTTGTTTGCTCAATTGGCTGTCTGTTTTCACTTTCCTGTTTTACACTCCCAACAACTTTGAACAAACATTGTAAGGATGTAACACAGGGGGTAATTCATATTTTTAGCTCCAGGGCCATTGTTGTTGTTGTTGATCATAGAGCTCCCCCGCTTATTTATTCGGGGCACAAGTCCGCAGACTTTAAGTATTGGCTGGCGTATAATAAAAGTTCAGTGCTGGTGATAATTATATACACGTGCAAAGGGGGATTATGGAATAAGAGTCAGTGTTAAACACTAAAAATCACCCACACCAGTGTAACTATTCACAAGTATCCACCATCACAAGAATCGAACACCTTCACCTGAAGTTCTATGTACAAAGTGAGCTATTACAGTTAATTTTGTGGGTTTTGAGATTGGATTGATTTGCACAGCTGCTTATGCGAGGGCCAGTCTAATCTCTGGCAGTCTTTGCTACAGTAGCTGGAGCTTTTACAGGCTGTACAGCGGCGTAGAGCTGTCAAACTTCCTTTTTTCAAACAGTGTGTACACACAATTTCCGAATCGTCACATTTATCCACTAAAATACTAGAATGCTCAACTGCAGCCTCTGCAGACAGTTTATTTAAATCCGATTGAACTTGGGCTGTGAATAGTGTGTTGACGAATTCACTGTCAATGGTTAAATATCTGGAATACTGAGAAACATCAGATGTACGATCCAAGCAGGCGGAGTTCTCTGACTCTGACTGGCTGACCACAGAGAATTGTGGACTGGTTATACCGTCTCTGTTTCTTGCAACTGGTATAACTTAGAACCATAAGATGTACGATCCAAGCAGCTGGAGTTCTGTGACTCTGACTGACTGACCACGGAGGACTGTGGACTGGCTTCCGTCTGTGCTTCTGCTAATAGTCGGTAGTGCAAGGCGAGGTTCTCAGCTCTTAGCTGTCTGGGTAGTCGCATACGCTTCCAGAACTCTCTTCCCCTGGCACGATCCCTTGCCACTTGAGCTGGGCACTTCTTCTTTGGCTTCGGTTGTGCTAGCTGTACATCGGAAGAATCTTAAAGTTTCTTATCCGTATGTTGACTTGCCACTCTAGCTGAATATTTCTTCTTTGGCTTCTGTTTTGCTAACCGAACATCGGAAGAATCTTTAAGTTTCTTATCCTTTTGTTGACTTGCAGATCTAGAAGCATGTGAAGATTTGTTTCTTCTACGCTTTCGCCTTTTATTTGGTAGCTTGACGTCGGAAGAAAATTCTCTCTTTTCCTGATGAGTTGCTGTTCCTCGAGCGGAAGCGCAGCTCTTCAATGGCGATAATTCTCCATTCTTGGCGGGAAATTTGGTAATGAGAGAAAAATAATTCCTCTTGCGTATAATTTTATACGAATTGTGCTTTTCCCCTCTCTCAAGAATGCAGATGATTTCTAAAAGGTCATCAGGCATAAAATTGGTAGAAGAACCCTCCTTTTTATCCATTTTTTAACGTTCCAAAATCCCCCTTTGAAATTCGCGTGCGACATCTTCGAGCGCCATCTACATCATTATTTGAACAAACTTGATAGAGGTCAATTAGATGATGCTACATAACAGTACCTTAATTAGTATGCATTTTTGCCTATTTACCCAAATAATTGTTCAAAGATTCACAGGTTTAGATAAACAAAAATTTTCAGCATAAAATTGTAAATATTTTCTTACCCATAATTTCTAGCGTATGTTTTGGGTGCTTAAAACAACCGTCTTATTGAGACACGTCTTTTGAGTACCCACAACATAATGTTTTAGTTGAGAAATAAGAAAACTATTTTTTTTTGTTACACACTCTTAACTAAAGTCCTGAGGCGAGTTCAACAATGCGAGTGCTCGCCGAGCGCTAGTTGATTGGTACCTATCTTTATTCATAATGTGTAAAGCCTGACATCAGTACAACGAGCGCCCGAGAGCACTCGCATTATTGAACTTGCCTCAGGTACTTTAAGCAGAATGGGTATTTACCCAAATAAACTTTCATAAAAAGGAAATAAAATTGACCTGGTAGGGTAACAAAAAGCATAAGAAATTCAGTATAAAAAAAAATACAATCAAATAGTCATGGGTACCGGCTTTTATCACTTTGACGTCAGCAGTTCAGATTTAGCTCTGAATGGCTAAATATACACAGCCAACTGATTGGTTTTCAGCATTTATTAAATATGATCTGAGAGAACTAAGTCGATTTTGAGCAACATGTTATGTTCATAGCAGCAAAAAGACATAAAGTGCATCAATTTGTAAGTAAAGTTAGCATTTATAAAAATGCCCAATTGAAAAACTAAAATACCCAAATAAATATTTATTAGAAATGTTAAATACCCAATTAACATTTGCAATACCCAAATGAATGAAAAAGGAGTGGGTAACAGATCCAATTGTTCAAAAATTTGATTAAGGTACTGTACATAAAAATATCTAGGTTCTAGATTTTTTCATTCAGAAAATCTATTTTAAAGCTCGTTTGACATAGTGATGCATGGCTTAGAACCATTTAAACAATTATCAAAGAGGGCTATATAAGTATCATTACTGCCAAAATTGGTAGAATCAAGCTAGAAAAGTTTTGGAGATGTCTTTTGAAACAAGCTATGAAGACGTACAACGCATATCTAGCAACGGATGAGACATCCGACAATCACAAAAGCTCAACTTCAGCACAAAGATGCTGAAGTTGAGCTTTTGTGACTGTTTGATGCTCAGAAATGACGGCTCATGCTGCTGTCTAAAGCAAAATGAGTACATCCCTCAAACCAACACTTCCTATTGGAGACAAACATACCTGTAGCAGTAAGAGCGGTGGGTGGCTGATGGACAACAACAGTCCCTGGTTTGTTGTTACGGCAACAAGCACAACATCCACAGCAACAACAGCAGGTACAGAGAGCTATTAGGATCACCAGACCAACTATTCCACAGACAATTGGCACCCAGCTGAAAAAGAGAAAGTTTTCAGGAATATTCCTGGATTAAGGATTTTAACGATGACGTTCTAGAAAGCCTGAGTGAGCCTACAAATCCTAAATTAAGTCAGATTATAACAGCTGGACCTTTGAAACAGAAAAAGATATTTTTATCAAATAAGTGTATATTGTGCTCAATTAACCCAGGGTTCATACAGACAAGATTGTGTAAAATTCGAGGACTTTTAAGGACTTCTAAAGGACTTTCCTACTGTTTTCAAGGACTGAAAACTTAAAAAAAAATATACTGATTTACACATTATAATTCTACTTCAGAGATGCTAAGAGTCCATTACTAAAGATATTAGTTTAAGATAATTAGTATAAAATTGTGGTGCCTTATTTGGTGCAGCATATGTTGCAACAAATAAAGGCACCACAATTTTATACTGATTTAGGTCTCCAAAAACACAGTTGAATCCTCCTGTAAATGGTAAAATTCAAGGACTTTTCAAGGCCTTTAAGTGCTTTTCAAGGCAAATTTAATTTTCAAGGACTTTTCAAGACAGACCTGTATATTCAAGTACTTTTCAAGCCTGTGCGAACTCTGTAACCTTTCAAAATTCAATAGCATAAATATTCTAAATTAAATTTCAAACTATTCCACAAACACTGGCACCATGAGCTGAAAAAAAACCCCAAATAATCTCAGTAGAGATTATTCAAACAGGAAAGCTCATTGGTGCGTTTAACTGTTTCAAAATTATATACAGTATTTAAAATGTTCTATAAACAATTTTATTCCTGTCCTCAAAAAAAGTTGGTTTCTGACACAAAATGCTTCACAGAAAAGCAAACAGGGAAGACCCTGATCAGAATGCTTTTTCAGAAGCAGTCTCAGTGTGGCCAACATATTACATTCACATGATTTTTTCATAAGGCACATACTTTTGATAAGAAAATTAGTTTGCGTGCCGTTCATGCATTATACAGAGCTAAATATGGTGAGGCGCAGTTACCCCGCATTGAATTGAGCCACGGCATGGGATTTCCAACAATGTGGTATGTGCGACCAGCAAAGCCTCAAACCAGTCTTCGCATATGCGCAGTCTGATCAGAGCCTTTGCTAGTGGCTTGAATATTCTTTAAGTGTTAAGCTACTGACTGAACATTATTTGGAGTTTCTAAGATACAAGGGAGGCTGCACAGGCTGGTCTGGGTCTACACTTGTCAAAATGCCAAATTTTTGGAAATCACATGTCACGGCTCAATTATAGTTTTATTTGCATGTTTCATCTTTTCCATGAACTTCAGGCCTTTATGAGATTAGTCAAGGAAACCTTGTTCACAGGTTTAGATAAACAAAATATTTCAGCGTAAAATTGTTGATATTTTCTTACCCATCAATTTTAACATATGTTTTGGGCGCTCAAAAGAACCGTCTCATTGAGACAGTTCTTTTGAGTACCCACAACATATGTTTTGGTTGAGAAATGAGAAAATTAAATTTTCGTTACACACTCTTAACTAAAGTCATGCTTGTTTTTTTAATATAATTA
This sequence comes from Loripinus fragilis, assembly GCA_964019695.1. Taxonomy (NCBI): domain Eukaryota; kingdom Metazoa; phylum Mollusca; class Bivalvia; order Lucinida; family Lucinidae; genus Loripinus; species Loripinus fragilis. The sequence continues at coordinate 20,185,701 of OZ026521.1, forward strand.
AGTGACAATTAAAAAGAGACCTTAATTCACAAATAGTGGAATTGGTCTGAATAGACGGCTAGTCTTGTTCTGTTCACAAAATGTTATATTTACATTTTGAAGCTATCCTTTAATGAATCTTTAGATTTTTGCAAGTGTTCATAGCCTCATGAATTACACAAATTTGATTGACAGCTGCCAAGCTCACTTGCTCATGCAATACCCTTCGAACATCAAACTCATTTGACAGGGAGCCACACCCGAGTCGCACATGCAAAACAAGCCTCTTGTTTGCTCCATTGGCTGTTCGTGTTCAAGCTGGCTGTTCCGCTTTTCCGTTTTACACTCGGACAAAACCTTTAATACCATTATAAAATAAATACAAAACGTTTTTAATTCCTAAATTAAAAATAATTTTTATATTTCAGATATTTATAATAAAATGTAAATTTAAGTAATAAATTCAATTTTGATCTGTTCATAGAATCATAAATACTTCGGGTCTCTTGCAAAGCTAACGTCAAGCCCTTTGGGCTTCACTTGCTTTGCAAGAGACCGGAAGTATTCATGATTTCATTAACATTCCAAAAATTGAATTCATTTCTTAAATAAAATACCTAGTAGATAGCAACAATCAAAAGGAAAAAAACATAGGCTAATGAGTATATTAATAGTAACATGTGTGTCCCATATATTTGAAAAAAAAGATTTTGGGTAGGTGGCATTTTGGATGATGTCAGTTAGTGACGGCAAACAGAACTATTTTTATGGACGGTGCTATAGTTTTAGAAATTGTAGACATTTACCATATGCTATATATGCATGCGCGGATCTAGAAAGTTTTGTCAGAGGGGGTCCAACTTTGACAACGTTTTTCTTTTTTTAGTTGATGAGGGGAGGAAGGATCAAAATACCACTATAAGCGGGCCATAGTCATTTAAATGGCGTTTCTCTGGCGTCGTACCAATGATGGCCCTACATTGAATGCTGGCTTGGTAGCTTTGTGATTTTTAAGGGGATCCGGACCAGTATTGCTAAGAAATTCTATTTTTCTGTGATTTTCCAGGGGGGAGCCCGACTCCCTCAGACCCTGCCCCCCCCCCCCCCCCCCCCCCCCCCCCCCCCCCTCTGGATTTGCCCATGTTATGGGCCATGACATACAAAGGGGGTTTGCTAACAACACAGGCGTAGACCAGCCTGCGTATCCTCACAGTCTGATCAGCACCTTTGTTATTCGCTTTTCAGAAATAACATATATCTGTAAACTTGCTACAGGTGAAATTTTAATTTTCAAGCTAGTCTCTGTAGCTGATGAGTCTGGTTTGAAACTTGCTTTAGGTGTGGTACTTGATTGTATCGATTCCTTAATCTTTGCACCCTTACTTACTTTGTTGGTGTTTAACCCAGAAGACAGGTTTTGTCGCGTTGAGGACCATATAGGACTTACATGTGATCATGCAGCCAGTTGATGCAATCAGTGTCTCTCTGTGACTCTGGTACCCTTAAAAACATGGCATCAAGCTTACTGCAACACTGTATGAAGTTGGTAGACAGTTGCAGGCAGCAGTATTCTTCACAAAACTGAGCTGCGTGCCAAGTTCCATCCATACCTGTATATGCCTTACAGCACTCCGATCCTTCGGTCTGAACAACTGGAAAAAATACCAAAAAAAATAAAAATAATAAAAGTCATTTCTCTATATATAGTAATACTGATGCAAGGAGCCTTCCAGAATAGCCCTTAATGCGCCAACCACAACAAAAGTCGTCTGCTTTTCTTGTCTGCTGAAATGTTTAAGAAGCCTCTATGGCAAACAGTGTGGACCAGATCAGGAGCAGTCTGTTCTGGGTCCACCCTGTTTGCTTCTATACTTAATTCGTCAGTAATGTTAGGCAATTATTTGCAGCAGACAACTTTAGCAGATGAAATTTTCAGATGCATTTTTTTTTCTTAGGGCTTTAAAGTGTATGTTCATGCTTTTTAACATTTTACTTTATTCACAAATAAATATTTTGTTGTGGACTAATTTTATTTTCACAGATCATTTATCCATCTGGTTAGTTAATTACAGAAGCTTTACAGCTGTGTATCTATTCTTCTGGGAGCAGACATCTTACAGCTATTGGCACACATTAACCTGAGTTAACCTCAATATGCTGGTCTGCCAAATGATTGAAGCCGCACCTTTCAGTCAATTTCTATATTTCAATATTGGATAATGGGTATTCCGTTTTAATGAAATCAACAGCCAAATCAATGCAAATTAAAATGTAACAACTGTCAAATGAAAAGTATTTTGTTTTTCAATAAGTTTCATTTGATTTTATTCTGTCTTTTTGTTAGCAATATGAAGAAAATTGTTACAAAATATGTCGTCTGCTATAGTAATAATTAGTGCTAAGGGTTAAAACAAGGACCCTGGATGCCTCACCTGAAGATGATATATGAGAGTCTGGATGGGTTCTGGTAAAATTTACAATTCATTGAAAATTACGCCCATTATTCATCTCATTAAAATTTTGGGTTATTCATTAAAATTATTCATTAAAATGCCAATATTTCTATGGACTAGGCATTGGTGAAAATAATGCTTACGGTAAATATATGAGGGTCTGGATGGGGTATAATGATTAGTGAATAATGGCCCTTTTTTATAATGAATTGTGAATAATTAGCCAAAAAAATAATGAATAGTGAATAATGAGGGCCTAAAAAATTACGAATAATCCTGTTTTTTTAATGAATTGAAGAAAAAATTTATAAATAGTGAATAATCAGATTTCTTTGCCACCTTTCTTACTTTTAATGAATAATTGGTCGTATTTTAATGAATAACCCAAAATTTTAATGAGATGAATAATGGGCTAAATTTTTAATGAATAGTGAATACCAGACCCCCCCCATCCAGACTCTCATATATAACATGATTGCATAGAGTATTTAATACTTAAAGTAATGTGCAGGCTGTCATTAGTTTTAGAGGAGTTATTGCCCTTTGATTGCCTAATTAAATTTCAATGATTTTTTGCGTCCTCCACCATAACTAGGTAATCAAGGGATGGAATTTTGTGAAACTGATACTGAATATATATGGGCCGGGATATGACAAAAGGGACCTATGGTTGTGGCTAATGTTGCCGCTGCAAAGTACTATTTCTTAAGAGCATTTCCTGAAAATTTGAACCAGCTATCTTCAATATTGAAGAAAATATGGAGGTTTGAAGGAACATATGGAGATGTCGTTTAAAATATTTCTTATATGGAGCTCTGGCGGCCCTCCTGTTCAGTAGAGCAGAACCATTTATGCAATTTTGAAAGAGGGCATCATTGGTAACATTCATGTGAAATAAGATGAAATTTGTACCAGTGGTTCAGGAGGAGATGTCGTTTAAAGACATTTCTTATCTAGCGATCTGGCAGCCCCTTAGCTCAGCGGATTGGAACCATTTGTGCAATTTTGGTAGGAGGCATCATGAGGAACAATTCTGTGAAATTATACTGAATTTGGACCAGTGGTTCAGAAGGAAATGCTGTTTAAATGTATTTCTTATCTTGAGCTCTGGCAGCCCTTTTGTTCAGCAGAGCGTAACCGTTTGTGCAATTTTGGTAGAGGGTATTATGAGGAACAATTCTGTGAAATTATTTTGAATTTGGGTCAGTGGTTCAGGAGATATCGTTTAAACAATTTCTTATCTAGAGCTCTAGCGGCCCTCCTGTTTGGTGGAGCGGAACCATTTATGCAATTTTGAAAGAGGGCATCATGGTGAACATTCATGCAAAGTAATTTGACATTTGGACCAGTGGTTTATGAAGAGTTGTCCTTAAAGGAAAAGTTTACGGATGGAGGACGGACAAAGACCGGTCACAAAAAAAACTGGCCACCCAATTGATGATGAACATTTCTATTAAGTTATTTTGAATTTGGACCAGTGTTTCAGGAAGTATGGTCATTTGAAAATAATTCTCATCTAAATCTCTGGTGGCCTTTTTTTAAAGTACTCCTAAACCATTTCTGCAATTATGATAGTGGGCATTATTCGGGACATTTCTGTGAAATAATATTGAATTTAGAATAGTGGTTCAAGAGGAAATGAAGTAGATATTTCTTATCTAGAGCTCAGGTGGCCCCTTCGCTCAGCAGAGCAGAATCATTTGTGCAGTTTTTAACAAGGGATTTGCGAGGAACAATTCTGAGAAATTATTTTGGATTTGGACTAGTGGTTCAGTAGGGATGCTGTTTAAAGATGTTTCAATTCTAAAGCTCTGGCAGCCCCTATGTTCAGGGGTGCTGAACCATTTGTGCAATTTTGGTAGAGTGCATCATGATTTTTTTAATGTAGACCAATGGTTCAAAAGTATCAAGATGTTGTTTAATGACATTACTTATCTAGATATTTATCTGGAGCTCTGGCAACCCATTTTTTCAGTGGAACCATTAGTGCAACTTTAATAGAGGGTATTATAAGGAACAATTCTGTGAGCTTTTTTTTTTAAATTTGGGCCAACAGTCCAGGAGATGCTGTTTTCAGATTTCTTATCTGGAGCTCTGGCGGCCCTCCTGTTCTGTGGAGCGGAACCATTTATGCAATTTTGGAAGAGGGCATCATGTGAAGTTATTCGAAGTTGGACCAGTGGTTCAGGAGATGTAGTTTAAAGAAAAAGTTTAAAGACAAAAGTGGAAGAACAGTGGTGACATGGGCGGATCCAAGATTTCTGGAAAGGGGGTTCATGCATAAAGGTGTGGTGGTGGTGGTGGTGGTGGGGGGGGAGGGGGGGGTTCGCGCTGCTGAATTTTTCTCATTTTTCTTAAATATCCACCGAGACCAAATTATTTCATTTTTTTAGGATATTTGGATATTTAAAAACGGGCCAGTGATGGGTGTTCGAGTGAACCCCCTCTGGATCCGCCACTGGTTGGCACCAGAAATTCTATCTCCTGGGTCTGCCCCTGAAGAAATAAATTTAAAAAAAAATGTTTCCTAAGTTCTTGATTGTATCAAACCAGTAGCTCAAAGTTCTGTTGGTCCTGATCAGAGTCAAAACTATTTGCAAGTTATCAGCAGTGCACGCTATGGCCTTTTAATATGAACTGTGTCAAAGCTGAAATATTTGGCTACCAGATCTATCATGTTGGTGATGCACCATGTCGGAAAAACTTCAAGATTGATTAATTGATTTGACGTCCCATCAACCTTTCAGTTAAAAAGGGACGGGTAACCAGGAGAAATGTGTCTTGCTCAAAGACCACAACGCAGTGACGCCGGTGACAAATGCAGATCCAGAGGGGGGACAGGGGGTCCAGACCCCACCCCCCCCTGGAAAATCACGTTATATGGGTTTCTATACGGGATAAGCAATTGGACCCCCCCCCCCTGGAAAAAGTTGGACCCCCCCTGGAAAATGTTGGACCCCCTCTGGAACCTTGAAAAATGATAGACTAAAAGAAAAAGAAAAAAAACCTTGTCAGTTTTTTTTGTCAGCCTGGCCTGGACCTCCCCCCCCCCCCCCCCCCCCCCCCCCCCTGACGAAAATGCCTGGATCCGCGCATGGGCGAGGCTCGAACCCGCAGCCCTTCTGTCTCGAGTCAAGCACTCTACCACTGAGCAACTGCGCTCCCTAGGATTTTTAGAAGAATGGGATATATGATATAAAATGAAAATCCCAGGGCAGGTGCCGTTAGAACTGATTACTGGGTCCGAGATGAGAGTTAAACATAAAACAGACAATTTTCCACAACTGAAATATGTACTTACAATACATGAACAGCACAGTGAATAACAGATACTTCGCCATTTTCGTTATTTCTGTGTTCCTTTGTGTTGTTAAAACTTCCTTGTTCGTGGCATGCATATATTGGTTCTAGTTTACTACTATAACTGTTGTGGCGTATTGCATTGCAGTCGGGAGCCACAGCGCGGGAACAAAAGAGAAACTGAAAGTAGAGATTCTTTGAATTAAAGCACAATGACCTGAGAAACATGGGCTAATCTTTGCAAAACAGTTCGGACCGAAATCTGGATCCAAACTGTTTGGCACTCGGATACTGTTCATGAAAGATTTTCTTGATTGGTTGATTGATGTTTACATTGTATTTGGTAAAATCAACACATACAACAGCAAATTAAAACATATAAATCTAGCACATTAAACATTGTTAAATATAAACATTAGTTAAACACTTTAAATATGGAAAAGATCTAATTAAAAAAAAGTATATAAATCTCTGATACTATTAAAACTTATATGACTTAAGATGAATTTGACTGGATCAGGCACAAATATCACATTAAGATTATCACAGCAAACTAGGTTATCACATAGCCTATTCATCACAATTTTGAATTTAAGAGATTATATATATATATATATATATATATATATATATATATATATATATATATATATATATATATATATATATATATATATATATATATATATATATATATATATATATATATATATATATATATATATATATATATATATAGTGAGAATAAGCCGTAAATTACATCATTTTAATTCGTTGCTATTCCATCCTCTGTTATTGCTCGTTGTTGGCCTGTTCTGTCCCCTCGTTGGCTCATAACTTGTAGGGTTTCGAGTGTCTTGTCGTAAAAATGGGTTCTTATCCGCGTGCTTTGTTGTGAATTCACTTGCGTATTTTTCAAGCCAGACTTTGTTCTTATTGTCCCATCTGCGGAGTGAGATGGTTTCTTGTTGTTTGGTATCCTTTCGCCACATCTCTAATAGCTTCTCTTTTGTTCTACCTGAGGCCTTCTCTGATATAAGGGCCAACATTTGTTCATCAATTCTAATGTAACTTTCCCTGTTGCTCTCTGCTCTGAGATTCAGGAGATCTCTCTCTGTCCGAAAGTTATCTAGTACTTGTCGTTCTCGCCTACTAGTCTGATCCTCAGGTTCCCCATTTATAGGATACATTTGTAGTTTCTGCGGTAGAATAATGGGCGTTTTATCCCTCCATTCTTCATATACTTTTGCAGTGTTTTCATTTCTGATTTGAAGCCAAAATTGGTTCCGCCTATTGGAAAGATTTTTGTCCCAGATGTTTATCAGTGATGTTTTTATCTTTGTCGCCTCCTTATCGATTTTTGGCTGACAAGTTTCGTTGATAAGTTCTTTAATACTATCACAAAGTTGTTGGGTAGTGTTCTGTGTAGTGTTCTGGGTGGTATTATCTTGAGACGTTCCTTCATTAGCAGTACTGAGTGGAGTTGAAATCTGGTTGTCTGGCAATTTAAGCAAAAAGTCTAAGATTTTACTCACGTTATTCGATATTGTGCTTAAGCTCTCCAGCGCCTGGTCAAATTTCCCCATCATTGTTGTCAACGTAGCTGGATCCACACTGGTATCCATCGTCGATTGACTCAATACCTGCCTAGTAGTTGGCATTTTCTCGCTATATTGGGTCCAAGAATAGACGAAGAAATATTCCCCAAATATAGAAAATATAAAGAAAAAGTATAAGTGAGAATAAACCGTAAATTACATCATTTTAATTCGTTGCTATTCCATCCTCTGTTATTGCTCGTTGTTGGCCTGTTCTGTCCCCTCGTTGGCTCATAACTTGTAGGGTTTCGAGTGTCTTGTCGTAAAAATGGGTTCTTATCCGCGTGCTTTGTTGTGAATTCACTTGCGTATTTTTCAAGCCAGACTTTGTTCTTATTGTCCCATCTGCGGAGTGAGATGGTTTCTTGTTGTTTGGTATCCTTTCGCCACATCTCTAATAGCTTCTCTTTTGTTCTACCTGAGGCCTTCTCTGATATAAGGGCCAACATTTGTTCATCAATTCTAATGTAACTTTCCCTGTTGCTCTCTGCTCTGAGATTCAGGAGATCTCTCTCTGTCCGAAAGTTATCTAGTACTTGTCGTTCTCGCCTACTAGTCTGATCCTCAGGTTCCCCATTTATAGGATACATTTGTAGTTTCTGCGGTAGAATAATGGGCGTTTTATCCCTCCATTCTTCATATACTTTTGCAGTGTTTTCATTTCTGATTTGAAGCCAAAATTGGTTCCGCCTATTGGAAAGATTTTTGTCCCAGATGTTTATCAGTGATGTTTTTATCTTTGTCGCCTCCTTATCGATTTTTGGCTGACAAGTTTCGTTGATAAGTTCTTTAATACTATCACAAAGTTGTTGGGTAGTGTTCTGTGTAGTGTTCTGGGTAGTATTATCTTGAGACGTTCCTTCATTAGCAGTACTGAGTGGAGTTGAAATCTGGTTGTCTGGCAATTTAAGCAAAAAGTCTAAGATTTTACTCACGTTATTCGATATTGTGCTTAAGCTCTCCAGCGCCTGGTCAAATTTCCCCATCATTGTTGTCAACGTAGCTGGATCCACACTGGTATCCATCGTCGATTGACTCAATACCTGCCTAGTAGTTGGCATTTTCTCGCTATATTGGGTCCAAGAATAGACGAAGAAATATTCCCCAAATATAGAAAATATAAAGAAAAAGTATAAGTGAGAATAAACCGTAAATTACATCATTTTAATTCGTTGCTATTCCATCCTCTGTTATTGCTCGTTGTTGGCCTGTTCTGTCCCCTCGTTGGCTCATAACTTGTAGGGTTTCGAGTGTCTTGTCGTAAAAATGGGTTCTTATCCGCGTGCTTTGTTGTGAATTCACTTGCGTATTTTTCAAGCCAGGCTTTGTTCTTATTGTCCCATCTGCGGAGTGAGATGGTTTCTTGTTGTTTGGTATCCTTTCGCCACATCTCTAATAGCTTCTCTTTTGTTCTACCTGAGGCCTTCTCTGATATAAGGGCCAACATTTGTTCATCAATTCTAATGTAACTTTCCCTGTTGCTCTCTGCTCTGAGATTCAGGAGATCTCTCTCTGTCCGAAAGTTATCTAGTACTTGTCGTTCTCGCCTACTAGTCTGATCCTCAGGTTCCCCATTTATAGGATACATTTGTAGTTTCTGCGGTAGAATAATGGGCGTTTTATCCCTCCATTCTTCATATACTTTTGCAGTGTTTTCATTTCTGATTTGAAGCCAAAATTGGTTCCGCCTATTGGAAAGATTTTTGTCCCAGATGTTTATCAGTGATGTTTTTATCTTTGTCGCCTCCTTATCGATTTTTGGCTGACAAGTTTCGTTGATAAGTTCTTTAATACTATCACAAAGTTGTTGGGTAGTGTTCTGTGTAGTGTTCTGGGTGGTATTATCTTGAGACGTTCCTTCATTAGCAGTACTGAGTGGAGTTGAAATCTGGTTGTCTGGCAATTTAAGCAAAAAGTCTAAGATTTTACTCACGTTATTCGATATTGTGCTTAAGCTCTCCAGCGCCTGGTCAAATTTCCCCATCATTGTTGTCAACGTAGCTGGATCCACACTGGTATCCATCGTCGATTGACTCAATACCTGCCTAGTAGTTGGCATTTTCTCGCTATATTGGGTCCAAGAATAGACGAAGAAATATTCCCCAAATATAAAAAATATAAAGAAAAAGTATAAGTGAGAATAAACCGTAAATTACATCATTTTAATTCGTTGCTATTCCATCCTCTGTTATTGCTCATTGTTGGCCTGTTCTGTCCCCTTGTTGGCTCATAACTTGTAGGGTTTCGAGTGTCTTGTCGTAAAAATGGGTTCTTATCCGCGTGCTTTGTTGTGAATTCACTTGCGTATTTTTCAAGCCAGACTTTGTTCTTATTGTCCCATCTGCGGAGTGAGATGGTTTCTTGTTGTTTGGTATCCTTTCGCCACATCTCTAATAGCTTCTCTTTTGTTCTACCTGAGGCCTTCTCTGATATAAGGGCCAACATTTGTTCATCAATTCTAATGTAACTTTCCCTGTTGCTCTCTGCTCTGAGATTCAGGAGATCTCTCTCTGTCCGAAAGTTATCTAGTACTTGTCGTTCTCGCCTACTAGTCTGATCCTCAGGTTCCCCATTTATAGGATACATTTGTAGTTTCTGCGGTAGAATAATGGGCGTTTTATCCCTCCATTCTTCATATACTTTTGCAGTGTTTTCATTTCTGATTTGAAGCCAAAATTGGTTCCGCCTATTGGAAAGATTTTTGTCCCAGATGTTTATCAGTGATGTTTTTATCTTTGTCGCCTCCTTATCGATTTTTGGCTGACAAGTTTCGTTGATAAGTTCTTTAATACTATCACAAAGTTGTTGGGTAGTGTTCTGTGTAGTGTTCTGGGTGGTATTATCTTGAGACGTTCCTTCATTAGCAGTACTGAGTGGAGTTGAAATCTGGTTGTCTGGCAATTTAAGCAAAAAGTCTAAGATTTTACTCACGTTATTCGATATTGTGCTTAAGCTCTCCAGCGCCTGGTCAAATTTCCCCATCATTGTTGTCAACGTAGCTGGATCCACACTGGTATCCATCGTCGATTGACTCAATACCTGCCTAGTAGTTGGCATTTTCTCGCTATATTGGGTCCAAGAATAGACGAAGAAATATTCCCCAAATATAGAAAATATAAAGAAAAAGTATAAGTGAGAATAAACCGTAAATTACATCATTTTAATTCGTTGCTATTCCATCCTCTGTTATTGCTCGTTGTTGGCCTGTTTTGTCCCCTCGTTGGCTCATAACTTGTAGGGTTTCGAGTGTCTTGTCGTAAAAATGGGTTCTTATCCGCGTGCTTTGTTGTGAATTCACTTGCGTATTTTTCAAGCCAGACTTTGTTCTTATTGTCCCATCTGCGGAGTGAGATGGTTTCTTGTTGTTTGGTATCCTTTCGCCACATCTCTAATAGCTTCTCTTTTGTTCTACCTGAGGCCTTCTCTGATATAAGGGCCAACATTTGTTCATCAATTCTAATGTAACTTTCCCTGTTGCTCTCTGCTCTGAGATTCAGGAGATCTCTCTCTGTCCGAAAGTTATCTAGTACTTGTCGTTCTCGCCTACTAGTCTGATCCTCAGGTTCCCCATTTATAGGATACATTTGTAGTTTCTGCAGTAGAATAATGGGCGTTTTATCCCTCCATTCTTCATATACTTTTGCAGTGTTTTCATTTCTGATTTGAAGCCAAAATTGGTTCCGCCTATTGGAAAGATTTTTGTCCCAGATGTTTATCAGTGATGTTTTTATCTTTGTCGCCTCCTTATCGATTTTTGGCTGACAAGTTTCGTTGATAAGTTCTTTAATACTATCACAAAGTTGTTGGGTAGTGTTCTGTGTAGTGTTCTGGGTGGTATTATCTTGAGACGTTCCTTCATTAGCAGTACTGAGTGGAGTTGAAATCTGGTTGTCTGGCAATTTAAGCAAAAAGTCTAAGATTTTACTCACGTTATTCGATATTGTGCTTAAGCTCTCCAGCGCCTGGTCAAATTTCCCCATCATTGTTGTCAACGTAGCTGGATCCACACTGGTATCCATCGTCGATTGACTCAATACCTGCCTAGTAGTTGGCATTTTCTCGCTATATTGGGTCCAAGAATAGACGAAGAAATATTCCCCAAATATAGAAAATATAAAGAAAAAGTATAAGTGAGAATAAGCCGTAAATTACATCATTTTAATTCGTTGCTATTCCATCCTCTGTTATTGCTCGTTGTTGGCCTGTTCTGTCCCCTCGTTGGCTCATAACTTGTAGGGTTTCGAGTGTCTTGTCGTAAAAATGGGTTCTTATCCGCGTGCTTTGTTGTGAATTCACTTGCGTATTTTTCAAGCCAGACTTTGTTCTTATTGTCCTAATTGAACTAATATATATATTTAGTTCGCAAATGAAAGCCTGATGGATCCAAGGATACAAGTGAAATTAGATAAATATCAAAAGTGCGGAAATATAATTTCACAAACATCATTGCTTTCCAGCTACACAGGATCAGAAACTGATGCAGATTCATACAGTAGATAAATACATGGAGATATAATGGAGATATAATTTCCTGATATATAATGAATGAACTGAGCCGATAGATGCTGTAAATATTTTGCCTATAGAGAGATTAGAACCCACAACCATGACAACTCCGCCTAGCACTACAGCATACATCTGAGAGTACCAACCCAACCAAACTCTTTCGTTTTCTCCCACTCCCCTGCTATCGCCAGCTTACAACTTCGTTTATATTTTCCCTGGTCAACTTTGACATCATCCTCCTTCCGAGCTGCCATGGTGTAGTGGATAAACCACTTGCCTTGTAAACCAGGGGTCACAGGTTCGATTCCCAGCTTCACCAGTCTGTGGGATGAGACTTCAAGCCCTCGCCCCATCTCTATATGACTTGCAATAAGCCACCCCTCCTGGTGGCCATGTTTTTGACAGATCACATTCGTTTTAGCTATTTTTATAGAGGGCTATTTGTGCAAAGTTTTTTTTTAATTCTGATGATTGATTTCAAAGGAGAAGATGTTTTAAAGTTCTTATATAAGTAAAGTAGAACCCTGGTGGCCATGTTTTTGACAAGACATGTTTCGCTTTTTGGAAGCAGGTCATTCACTGATCATTTCTACCAAAATATTTTGTATTTTGATCACAAGATTGCCCTCGTTATGGTTTCAAACCATGCAGTACTACTGTCTTAATATCCTCTCTTTTTAAGCAAAGAACAACAAAACAACAGTCCCAAAAACAATTTATATCATACTGAATGTGATTTCAAAGGCCTATCATGTTTGGATAATGTGCGAGCGCTAAACCAAACCTTTCCAGAAGACACTTTGAGAGTAATCCATTGTCCATCAAATACAGGGTTTATATGCCAAATGGACCTGTAAGGATTAACCGACCTGTAAGGGGGAAACCATATCGTAAGTCATAACTGTTTTTTTCTATATATATTCTATGTCTACATTTTCAAACAGATTTTGATGAAACACTATTTTGGCATAAAAGAAGATTCGTCTTAAGTATATTTGTCTCTTTTAACTTGACGAAATTCTTCTAAAAGCCCCTAAACCATGCTTTTCAAGATCAAATAGAAAAATCAACAACGCCTCATCCAGGGAGAAATTGGTTTTCAGACAGACTACTTAGTTTTCCACTTCCGTGATCTCTCCCATTATGCAAAATTGAAAACTGTTAGGAATCACATTCCCTGATTTCAGACTATTAACCTGCAAACATTGAAATAAATGTAGAAGTCACTGACGTTACCTGTTTCACTTGCTTTTTCTGATCCCGTCACTCATGTCCAGAAGCTCCTGTAAGGTGTCAATTTGCATAATTTTTGATTGTCCCTTACGACATTACCACCCGTGTAAAGGTTAATTGAGTAATGCAAGTCTTTGATATTATGCAAATTAGCAAAGCAGCTTCGCCCACATTATTGTTTAGACGTGATTTTTCAAAAGCGTTATTTTAAATATATTGCAATTTTTAAGTAATTCAAAACACTATTTTCAGCAAATAGAATTTTAAATGATGTTTACATGAAAAATATTAATTTAATATTTAAAAAAGCTCAAATGACGTCATATGAGCCTCTTGTATATTTACATCTAATTAATTATTGACACCTTCATTACTTGGTTACTATTTGGATTTTTATGATGGAGGTTTCGGCAATCTGTTTCTCTTATCAATGTCTTTTAAATCAGGGAGAATTTCAATTATTTTTTGAAGATTCACAAGACATTTGGCGGAGGCTTTAGCGCGCGTGATAAGTACCACAATTTTATTCACTGGCACATATCATATAGCGCGTTACTGTATATGGGTAGTTCAAATAAAATCTGAACCGACATTGTACACTGATTAAAACTTGATTGATAACAGCATACTTCGGTCAGTTATCGTTCATAACTTGGATAGTATTCATTCGAGGTATGTATACTATCATTTACATTTCATTTATTTAAATATTTGCATGCTGTGATAATTTTGTGGGACAGACTTTTCTATTTTTAATTTGTTAACCCCTTCTAATTCTAATGGATTTTCTCATATATATTGATACAATACGCATGAATTTGTCCATTTTGTATTTTAAGGGGTCACAGGTACTCTAAGAATAAGTTTGTCCTTTTTGTATTTTAACAGGTGGATTTTCTAAATTATGATATACTTCTATCACTGAAGGTTTTTTTTTTAATCTTAGCAAACAGTGCAGACCCTGATGAAATGCAGCATGATGCTGCAATTCATCTGGGTCTTCACTAATTGGCAACGGACCCGTTTAGAGATTTTACAGTATACAAAGGGTTAATTCTTTGCATACTGTGATAAATTTGTGGGACTGACTTTTCCATATCTATTTTGTTAACTCCTTCTAATTCTGATGGATTTTCCCATACATATTGATATATTAAGCATGGATTTGTCCATTTTGTATTCTAAGGGGCAACAGGTACACTGAGCTTGAATTTGTTCATTTTGTATTTTAAGGGCCCACAGGTACATACAGCATGAATTTGTCCTTTTTGTTTTTTAAGGGGTCACAGGTTGAATTTTCTAAATTATTTTGTATTTCTATCCCTGAAGGTTCTTTTAATCTTAGTGAACAGTGCAGACCCTGATGAAAGACAGCATTATGCTGCACTTTATCTGGGTCTTCACTTTTTGCAAAAGTACCCGTGTCGAGGTTTTACAGTATTTTTATCTTGTTAACCTCATCTTATTCTGGTGGATTTTCCGGCATACTGTAACATGAAGCAAGGTTTTTGTCCACTTTGTGTGAAAAGTCGAAATTACTAAACCTTAAGAAAATTATATTTCACTCCCTTAGAAAACAGTGCAGATCCTGATGAAATGCCGCATAATGCGGCATTTCATCTGGATTGTCACTGTTTGCCAAAGTCCCTGTTTACCGGTATCCAGAATGAAAAAAAAATTGCTTGCTATTTTGATATTACTATGTTTATTCTTGCTCTATTTGTGTTGTGGAAATCTCATCAACTATCAGTTCAGAACTTGGATAGTACTTATTAAGGTATATGTTCATTTTTATACTATCATTTAAAAGAATAAAAAGGCTAACCACAGCACACAGTCAAGATCAGTCCCGACATTGTTTTGGGGCCTGACCTGGGTGGTATCTGCAGAAGACGGCAAATTCGATACTAACGGGTAGAAGGTTAAAATAAATTTCCATTTTCGCTGGTTTTGGAAATTTCGAACTTTAAATGCTCAGTTTTAAAGCTGCATAGTCTGTAACTTTTGATCTTTTCATTTTAGAAATAATGTTTCTATTTTTCAAGAGCACTGTAAAAATACTAAAATTCAGGTATACATTTTACCTTTTTCGTAATAATTAACAAATTATTAGTGCCAAAACAACAGCATTTATGTTAAAAATTAACTGTCTAGAATTATTGGAGGGACGCAAATAATTACAAACAAGAGAAAAACTACCTGTTTTTATAAGATAATTCACTTTTCCTTGCAGTTTTCGGCTGTAGAAATTAGATTTATTGTGACAACATAACTTTATCCTACCTTTACAAATGATTTAAAAAGAAAATATTTTTTTTCGAAAAATGTTCATAGTTGCAGAGTATGCAGTTTTAATAGAGTAAAAGTATCACTTCACATGCAAACAGCCAATGGACCGCTATGAATAAAGTCGTCCACCGCATGTAAATGCTTACGTCAAGGACTAATTTCGGCATACAGGCAAGCAGTGTGGATCCAGACCAGACTGTCTGTTCTGATCCTTACTGTTTGCTACATAGACTTTTTGAATGACCCAGCAGACACAAAAGCAGACGACATTTAGTCGCGATTAGTAGCCGAAGAGACAAGTGAGTTGACTTAAATGTTTTAACACAAAACATATGCAATGACGTCACTAACATAGGTTAACTCATTTTGGTACCGTCAATATTACGTTAACTAAGTACGTACGTCATCTTTAGCATTGAGCAGTGGAAATCCAGATATACTTAATACTTTCAATAATGAGCCGGTAACATTTAAAACTGCATGATATTGTTATATTTTGCTGCCACCATAACATGAAATACAGAAAATATGAAACCCGGCCCTGAGGTTATAAAACTTTTTGCATGATCAACTCAACTGAGCATAAAACTCCAATTTCTCATTAATTTTACAAAAAAAAAACTAAAATGCTGAAAAATAACAATTTTTTCTTGCTTTCAAACTTACAGATACTCTATTTATCATGCTTATAAATGTTAAAATGCCAACCATTGTTGGCATTTTAAAATTTATGAACATGATCAATTTCATGCTCAGTTGAGATGAGCATGAAAAACATTTTATAACCTGATTAGGCTTTACGACAATCGGTAAGATAATTTTAAAGATGGGCTTGAACCTGTACTGGGCCGGCACACGAGATTTTTGGTATTAGTCGCATTCGCGAGCAGGTATGGCTCGGACGAGCCTGTGCATACCATGGCACAGTCTCGCCCGAGCGTTGGCTTCTCGCATACACAAATTATGGATGTAAAAGAAGGCTCAGACTAAAACTTAGATCTCCAGCTCCACTGGGTGCGTCAGATTAAAGGCTTTAAGAAAGCTTTTGCGCATATGCGATAGGTGCGAAAATCTCGTGTGCTGGCCAATATGCTGATACGGCGTCTTCGTTTACTTCCAGGAATACCAGATGTGAGACATAGTACAGACTAGGATCAGAAACTTCGTAAAATGAGCCAGCACATGAGATTTTGGTACTTATCGCATATTTAAAATTGTAACCATTTAAACATGAATTGCAGCTATCAAGTGGGCTATACTGTAAAAAAAAAAAAATACGTGCAGGTTAACACCCGAAGAGGTGGCAGCTCAGCTGCCACCTCTTTCAGGGCTTACCCTGGCTCAGAAATGGTGTAGCCATGGAAAAAGTTGGAGCCAAATGAAGTTAACTTTCGCCAAGGTGTTAGCAACAAGTTGTTTCGTATTTAACTCTCGACTTTTGGTATCTGCTGATAACCTTTGCAAATAGTTTGGACCCAGATCAAGCCCGACAAAATGTCGGGTCTGGTCAGGATCTTAACTATTTGACATCCTGATGGCATTGAAATAATCCAGCATCCAAAGAGTAAAATATGGCACAATAATAAAATGTGAAGGAATTATAAAGGCAATATTGGAAAATCTAAAATCTGATCAAAATACCTTTTTCACAAATAGGTTTTTTTTAACCACCTAGACTGTATTTTAGCCAATGACTTATATTTGTAGCCACTCTACATTTTAGTAGCAAATGGCTACAATGGCTAATGGCATTTGGTGTAAACTGACACTTTCTTTTCTGCTAAAACAGTTTAGGCCAGCTTTCTCCAGTGACAATTTTCAAACATTTCCACCTGTTATAGATGAAGTAACTCTATATATCAATAAAATCTAACAAAACATAGCTTTTAAAGCAGCTGGACAGTTACACCGAAATCGGTGGCAGTTCAGCTGCCATCAAATTAAGTGCAAAGCTACACTAATTTTAACAGTGTAGATGTCCAATATCATGATTGTCTGAGCCTTCCTCTATTCCCAGAGCGTGTGTATGCGAGCGGCGAAGGCTCTGGTGAGACTTTGAGGATGCGCAAACTCTTCTGAGCCCTAGCTGTTCACCGAGGCGATAAGTACCGTAATCTCGTGTTATTCAGGATTGGATGAGCTGGAAGACGCAATGTTTTGAACATATTAGTGTGGTGTTTTTAAATGATGTTTTGGAAGAATTGATCAGTTGTGATTTTATAATCTACCATGGAAGTACCATAAAAACTCGAAAGAGCATTTGACTGAAATAAATTCTAGAGTCTTATACAAAATGGTCAGCGAACTACTAGGTTTAGCAAGACTACAGTACTAACAACGAGTGATATTAAGCACAATTATAGTACTAATAGCGAATGTAGTATACGTTATCTCACAGCTACATGTATATAGATATTGCATGACTATAAGAGAGAGTGTAATATACGTTATATAACACATAGTGCACTAGAGTATTACTTAGCGTTTACATTAAATACTCATAATGAGGATTTACAGAAGAAGATCTTTTAACTTTCTATTAGTGACATGCTTAGCGATTTTCTGCTACTTATTTACAAAGCTTATAGCTAATTCACCCGGTGTGACGTATATTAATTACAACAAATTTCCCGGAAGTGACCAGATACAAATATTACTTAAAGGACAATGGCCCAAAGCAGCAGTGCCTACGTATTCGACAAAAGCTGCAGTTGCTGGTGTTGAAGTGTCAACAGTTGTTGACACTTCAACACCAGCAACTACAGCCGCATTAGACGAGACCGTGTATCACCCGGATGTTATTCTGGCTAACAACACCATATGTGATAGAAATTTGGATGTGCTTATATACATTCAAAGTCACTGGAAAAACTTCATGAAACGACGGATACTGAGAAACACGTGGGCGAGCAAGAGCACGTTTGTCAACGTAAACGTCAGCGTTGCTTTCATACTGGGGAAACCAGAGACTGTCAGTGACCAGATTAAGATAAACACAGAACAACTCATATATGGGGACATAATAGAAGCTGACTTTCTAGAGTCCTATCAAAATATCTCACTGAAGAGTAAAATTGCGATGCGGTGGATCCATGAACACTGTGCTAGTTCCAAGTATATAGTGAAGACGGATGACGACATGTTTGTAAATATCTTTGAAGTTTTCGAACATATTCTGCCTACGATAAACAGCAGCAAGAACGTAATAGCGTGTCATGTGAAAGAACAGGGAACAAGTAGAATCGTTCGTGATAAAAACAGTAAATGGTATATTCCTGAAAAGTTTTTCCCGAATATGACAACATTTCCTCGATTTTGCACGGGGTATGCAGTGATAATGACGTCAACGTTGATGCATAATTTGTACAAGGCTTCCCGTCACGCAGCGGCAGTTCCGGTTGATGACGTCTACATGTTTGGTGTTCTTACGCAAGAAATTAAAGACATTGAGTTTGTAAATATGCATGATCGGTTTACCTTGTCTCAGGGCAAGGGTATAAATGCCTACAGTGAGGGAGACACGAAGTCATTTATAGTTGTTGCTGCCCCAGATGCAGGCGCCATGGAAGAACTTTGGTCATATACTCTACTAGATCTATCTACATGGGCCAGAAAGCTTGCCACATTACCGGCGGACAATTGATCTTCCATATTAGTCCTTCTGATGTATAAATAAGAGTTGACATAAACAATTTTTTACTTCTGTATTTTTCTTCTTATACTGTAAAATACTTAATATTCGTCCCATTAAAATTTGGCAATTTTGAAAGACAGTCAAATTGGTGTAGTAAAATTTTGGCGGTTTTTAAATTTAATGACATTAAAATATATTTTCATAGTGGCTACTATTAAAGGAAAGAATATGCTCCCTTTGGGAAGCATATTCTTTCCTTTATGAGTAGCTCCTTTTAAGATAGCTTCATCCACGTTGAACATCTACTGTTTAAAAGTTGATTTATCTATACAGGTGCCATCATTCTTTATGTGTGTCCATTTATACTGCCTGGTCTAGGTCTGCTCTGTTTGCCAAATCGTTAAAAGGCTTCTCTATAAGGTAAAGGATTAAACCCTTATTCCCTTACTTTACCGTGTTTACATTAGTGAAAAGCGAGAGCTCTGGCAAAACTGCACAAAACTAGCATCAGTTGCGGTTGATGGTGTCTACATGTCAAGACATTAAAGACATTGAGTTTATTAATATGCATGATCGGTTTACTTTATCGCAGAAAGCTTGCCAGATTACCGGCGGAGAATTGATCTTCCATATTAGTCCTTCTAATGTATAAATAAGAGTTGACATAAACAAGTTTATACTTCTGTATTTTTCTTGTTATACTGTAAAATACTTAATGTTTGTCCCATCAAAATTTGTCAATTTTGAAAGACTGACATATTGGTGTAGTTTAAGTTTGGCGGTTTCTTAATTTAATGACATTTAAAATTATTTTCTTTTCCCATAGTAGCTACTCTTAAAGGAAAGAATATGCTCTTGTCGGAAAATTGATCTTAGATTATTCCTGTGAATAAGACCTGACATAACCACTTTTTACTCATTTTTCTTGCCAAGAAACTGGGCAAAAATATTGTATTCTTTTGATGGTTTTTACATGTCTAAATATTAACTCACAAAATTAATTTAATATTTTTGGAGCTTTCTTGTTTTGTTTAGGTAAGACCTGACATTTAACGCATTTTATTCTTTTTGCGTTTTCTTGTTTGTATAACCTATTTTATTCTTTTGACGCTTTCTTGTTTGCATAACCTATTTTATTCTTTTGACGCTTTCTTGTTTGCATAACCCCATTTATTCTTTCCGCGTTTTCTTGTTTGACATAAGGTGGACGTCACTTTCTCGGGTTGACACTTATTATTATATAATCTAAAAACAAACATCTCCTGATTGGCCCAGATGCATATCCACTCGAGTCAATATAACTCCATTCCATAACAGGTGTGCTTTCAGCATTTAACTTGCATGATTTGCTGTAAATACAATTAAGTGAGTGACATAAGCACGAAATTTACAAGATTTGGTGTTTCATTATATACATGTAATTCAGATTTTGCTGTTGAATATTAGTAATTTGCAGACCTCTTAAATGAACAAATGAATTCTTCCTTCTGGATTGAGGCAATAAACTTGGAATGGTCCATTGTTAACTTTGACCTTGAACTTGACCTCTGACCTAGTTTCTAGAAAATGCATTGAGTCTGGTGCATATTCCTATATTCTTTGAGATAGGTATTCCAAATTTGGTGCGTTAATGCATATTGGGATGACAGAGTCTCATATATTATTTTCGGGTCACTGTGACCTTGGCCTCTGACCTAGTTATAAGAATTATTGTGTACGGAGCATATCTCTTATATTCTTTGAGGTCGGAATTCCAAATTTGGTGTGTGAATGCATCATGGGATGGCGGAGTGTCATCTACCATTTTCAGGTCACTGTGCCCTTGACCTCTGACCTAGTTTTTAGAATAATCGTATCCGGAGCACATCTCTTATATTATTTGAGATAGGAATCTCAAATTTGGTGTGTGGATGCATCTTGGGATGACGAAGTGTCCCGTACCAATATTGGGTCACTGTGACCTTGAACTTGACCTGACCAAGTTTCTAGAAACTGCATTGAGTCTGGTGCATATCTCCTATATTCTTTGAGATAGGAATTCCAAATTTCGTGTTAATGCATCTTGGAATGGCGGAGTGTCACAAACCATTTTCGGGTCACTGTGACCTTGACCTCTGCCCTAGTTTTTAGAATAATCGTGTCCAGAGCATATCTCATATTATTAAAGTTAGGAATCCCAAATTTGGTGTGTGGATGCAACCTTTGATGGTGGAGTGTCACATACCATTTTTGGGTCACTTTGACCTTGACCTCTGACCTAGTTTGTAGAATAATCGTGTCCAGAACATATCTCTTATATTATTTGAGATGGGAATCCCAAATTTGCTGTACGGATACATCTTTGTATGCTGATGTGTCGCATACCATTTAAGGTCACCGTGATCTTGACCTATGACCTAGTTTCTAGAATAATTGTGTCTGGAGCATATCTCCTATATTATTTGGTGTAGGAATCCCAAATTGAGTGTGTTGATTCCTCTTGGGATGGCGGAGATGTGCATACCATTTTGGGTCACTTTTACCTTGACTTCTGGTCTCATTTCTAGGTTTTTCGTGTCTGGAGCATATCTCCTATATTTCAGCTAACTTTCCTCAAATGTGTCTTATAATAGACCAATTCCTTTCGGGGCATTCGTCACGTTACTGTGACATTTCTTGTTTTTAACTAAAATTAGCTGCGGACAGGTAGACATGACTTGTCATGGCTGCTTGATAGCTCAAAATAGTTCTTGGATTCTTGACAATCCCTACCATGAAAGGCGTGGGACCAACTCTTTAAAAGTTTTCATTCACTAAAGTATTTTAGCGATATATCAAGATTGTGTAACTTTGAATGGTTACCAATATTGGTTTTTAAGGATGGGTTGTGACAAACCAAAAAAATGATAAAATTAGTGGGGATGGCTGAGATATGTTGGTTTAATCAGAGGAGGATCTAGTTTGTTTGCTTTTTCAGAAAAAATATAATTGGGCTTTGACGTGAGAAAACATGTCTTCGGGTTTTGCGAATAACAAAGTCGCAGACCAGCCTGCGCCTCCGCGCAGACTGATCAGCACCTTTGCTATTCGCTTATTGGAAAGTAGCATATAAATACTTATTACATTTCCTCGCTTGTCTCTTTAGCTGAGCTGACTAGTTTGGGTATGAACACGTCGGAAACCCATAGGCAACGAGGTCCATGATAATTTGGTAGGGAAGTCAATAGTAGAGCCTTGTCACCGATTTATGGGACTTTTATTTTCTATAAGCTACGCTTTAAATCTGCATGTACAGCTATTCAGAGGGGTTTCAATTCTAGTTTTTGGTCTGAACATTAATTTAAACCCTTATTTTCCCATGTTTACATAAATTTTGCGCGTGTGCGAAAAGCGAGAGCTCTGGCAAAACTGCGCATATGCGCAAGTTCGCCTTACCAATCGATGCTCGCAAATATGATCATTCATTTATAATGGGCTCATTTTGTGTACTTTAGTGATTAGAAGACACTTGGGAAAAAAAGAATAAAAATAATAAGAGCAAACAGTATACATTTCCGTGTTCAGTGGTTATCAAGACAAATGTCACGTTCGGTATAACAAGGATGCCCCACTTGAACACACTTTAATGGACTCTGCCTTCTGGTTTGATACAACAGACTTGGGAGTTTCCATTGAACATGTATGTTACAATAATAAATGCATTACCTTCTTTGCCTTTACAAACAGTCAATGCCTCATCATGTTGCATTTCATCGATATCCGAGGATAGAATCCATCCTGAGCCGCGTGTAATATCATTTAATTTAGAAACATTGTAAAACTAGATGAGATGCGGTGTCTCATAAGGGCATGCAATGTTTGACATGAATGGGGATCATGAACACTTTTCAGATAGGATCAAAACAGGAATTGACTTCAACAGAAGCACGATTGCCTGTTGCCAGATCCTGGTTAGCTCAAGTGCATTTTTAGGCCACTGGCTGAATATGGTTTACCTCCCCCCTAGGGGGAATTTTGTAGACCATATTTTTCTTGAAGCCCAATGTCTTGCAAGGATTTTGCAACATGTTAGCCCTCTGACAATGGCAGCGTTAAGTTGTAACAGCCTATTACATACGTTACCCTACAAAATATTTGATAATTAAAATTCTTTTTAAGATTTCAGAAAAGTGCAAAAGATAAGGTAAGATTTACAAATTGGTTATATTTTCTAAGTAAGCTATTACTGGACCACAGATATTGACATTTGAAAACAAATATAGTCACCCACGATGTAGTGTATGTTACATTTTTTCATTGAACCCCCTTTTAAATGATAAATGCATCTAATATAGTTTGTCTTAAATTTTATTGAAACCAGTTTTTATGTTCATTAATTTGGTATAATATTAAAGATTTTTTTATTTACCTTTTCAAAACTGCAAGCATTAAGTTTCTATCTTATATACTTTTTGAGTTATTAGATGTTGAACATGGTACCCCCATATCGCACAATAATGTAAAATTTAATTCTCTAGGCCTCGCGCTGGCTATAGGCCCCACCTCCCCCAAGGGGAACTTTGTACACTATGATTTCTAGATACTACATTAAATAAGCCACAAAATGAAATATGTTAGCCTTCTGAGAGTGGCAGCGTTAGCGGGTAACATCATGTTAGATACGTTACTCACAAAATAACATTAAATTTTCCTGAAAATACCTCCAACATGACATATTCACACTTTTTTTTAGTCTGGCACAGGTTAAAGAACTTCTAATCACACAGTTACATAATTTAGCATTTATTTTACAAATATTTTGAGTTTTTGCCGTTGTATATGTTACTTAGTGTTTCATATGTTATTTCCAAGTATCAGTATGGTAGTTATTGACCATACAGTCAACCCTCTTTATAACGACACTGTTTATTCCAAGCTATCTTTGACGTTAAAGTTAATTTGCTGTTATAAAGAAACTCTGACCATTACCAGATTTCCACATCCTAATCATTTGGTAAAAGAAAAGATTATACAAATCATTTTTTATGAATTAAATGCTATTATTCCAAATGTATACATCAGTTCAATTTCATATTGCATCAAAATGCACAAAGCTTCCCACTTATCAAGTGAGACAGAAACCTTTTCATGCAAAAAGTCTTTGTTCTGATCACAAAATTGTCTGGCACATGGTAACAATTCTTTTATGATGAATTTATTTTCAATAGAAATTGTATATCTGTTCCCAGAAGTTACTGTCGGTGTCGTAAAGTGAATATTTTGTTATAAAGAGGGAATTTAAATGGAAACAGATCCGTTCCCAGCAATTTTATGTCGGATATTGAATTTTCTGTTATAACGAGTGACGTTATAAAGAGTTTTGACTGTACATGTATTACATCCGTCAGTGAATGTAGTAAATCTATAAGGCTGCTATTCAAATGAATTAAAGTTCCTTATTATGGTGTCTTACACTATTTTACAGCCCAGGTTACATACGTTACTCTCTGAATACCATTAAACGTTCAAGATATGGTCTCCAACACAACCTGCTTGTACGTATTTGCATGCTGGAACAGGTCCTTGTACTTCTTTTTACACTGGCTCATTTGCTGAGGAAGTAACTCAAAACATAAACTACCATAAACCCTCTTTTCTTTTATAGAGACATCAAATATAGTTAACATAATACTCATGACAAGTTTGTAACATACGGTGCAATGTGCGAGTAGCAACTTAAAAGATCAAAGAAAACCCATCAGGTACATGTAGAAGTTATAGAGCAAATCTTCGTATGTTACCCAAGGGTTTATAGATTTTCCTATACAGCATATCAACCCTCTATCAGATTCATCTTGCAAGGATTTTGCAATATGCTAGCATTCTGATAATGGCACCATTACCTTGTAACAGCCAATTATATATATTACCCATCAACAGCTTTGATAATTTTAGTAAATGACATGACTTTTGAAAAGTGCAAACCATAAGGTAAGACTTCCAAATTGGCTATATCATCCAAGTAAGCTATTTTTGCATCACAGATATGGACCTTTGAAAACAAATATGCACCCCAAAGTGTTACGTAGGTTACAATTTTCATTATTCCTATAGAAATGATTTATGAAACTAATATAGCTTGATACTTTTTTTAATGTGAATGTGCTTACTGACTCATTTTGTATTAAAGAATGTTTATGTACCTTTTGGAAACTGCAAATATTATTTTTCTATCTTTTATATGGTTTGAGTTGTTGAGTTTTGAACACGGTAACCCCATATCACACAAAATGTGAAATATAATTCTATGGCTCTTTTGTTAGGGTACAATCAAGTTTTCTTTCACCCAGAGGTACTTGATTTCCTTCCCATTTATTTTCCACAAATTTTGTCCATATCTGGAAAGCCTCACTTGTTTTCATGGGAAAGACTTGATAGTTCAATCTCTGTATGTACATCGTAAGGACAGAAAAGCAGGGTGGAGATAGTCTCATGTTCATGCCTTTTGAAATAGTCTGTATATGTGTATGGCTTTGGTACTTTTTTCAGAAACATGTCATACATCAGCTTATTCACAATTACATAAATAGCACATGTTAGGGCTTCATGTCACTGATGAGTGCCTAGAGAAATTCTTTATTTGTTTTCCTACCCTGCTTAGACTGTTGATGAACTAGTAGAGAGGGGTTCTTTATCAGTTTGGTAGGAATAACCTTTCCATGGTACTAACACACCAGCACATTGGTAGTGTCACAATCTGTTAAACAATGCATGACTGTAGATCTCTTCCCCCTTATTCTGGCCAATGTTGCTGACATTCAGAAGGTGCACCTTTTGTTGATACACCATTGTTGAACAAAACATCCAGGTTATCCTCTGCAAGAACGTTTCTAAGACTTTATAGACTGCTGCTTATACATTGTATACATGTATCAGTGACAAAACCAACATGCCCTGCCTTTAGTGCTTGGTGGAATACTGGTGCCATCAGATCCTTGAAGGTGACAGGAAAAGCTATTATGCACTGTAGTTATGGCATTAACTTCAAAGTTATGTGCATCACTACATGGCCAATCTAATGTTGGTTCAATGTGTGCTTGAAAGCCATGCGGAAGTTTGGACTTGTCAAGTTTGGTTGAAATTCTATCAGGAGTTGACTGTGACCATGGTACAGGTCCCAGAAGGAACCGAAGTGTCAACTCAAGGTCAACACTATGTCCAATAGAAAAAGGTAATGCTGACCAAAGACGCTCCTTTAAGCTCTCATCTGGCTGTTTACGGTTTGTAAATTGGACAATATCTTCTTGCTTGACCTCGTAAACCTCAAAACTTTATTAGCTTGTAGCATATTATGGGGTTGTGAAAGACAGCTTATTTAACTAAAAGTGATTCAATGCAGTCTGCAACAGCCTTCCTGCCAATGTCACCAGCCTCAATAAGATATTAGCTATGCCAGGCTTAGCAGGAACACCTAAAGACAAAAAGCACAGTTCATTGTCTTCAAAACTAGAACTTAAAGGATCAGTGAAGCCTGAAACTGCCTCTAGTACTCATTCTACTTTGCATCTGAGCAGATTGAATATTTCATTTCAGTGCATTGAAGAGTTGTTTCAATATATTGAGCTCTGGTGTAATAAGTAATACACCATTTCATCTGTAGTACGAAGCGTAGTTCTAGCTGCTGAAGCCTCTATTATCTCTTTATTGTTTGCCTGATAGTTTCTCAAGCAAAGAACCAATTGTTGTGTCGCAATAAACCCATTTTGTTCCAGAAGTTTTTTTGCACCTGCGATGTGTATCAGACAAAGGACCTCGGACAGTTTCCTATTCAATCTGCCCAAATTTTGACAGCCTGTGGCTAGCATAATGCATTACTGACAACTATAGTTTTGTGCTTAAATGAAACCCTAACATTTAGTGCATCTAACAAAATAAAAATATTTTGAAAATATTGCATAATTATGCCACGACTTTAGGGTTTAGGGGGTGGGGGTATTTTTTGTGACCACATTTTATTTCACAGAAAGTCAAAGTCTCGTCGAGTATTCACCTAAATACATGTTAATATAATGTTTGCGGCATAAAACCTGAGGCGAAAGTGATGCGTTTGCATAAAATTCGGGTTGAGAAGATTTCAATGTTTCGTCTAAAGAAGTGTGCTGTCAATTACTTTTGACTAATACCTGTAATGTTTCGATTTCAACCAGTTCGACTTGTGCACTGATGTGTGTCATATCTGTATACTGTATAAATCATAGTCTAGATAAACACAGTTTTTAGCGTAAAATCGTAATATTTTCTAACACATCAGATTTAACCTATAATTTTGGTGCTTAAAATAACCGTCTCATTGCGACGGTTCTTTTGAGTACCCACAACATAATGTTTTGGTTGAGAAATGAGACAATTAATTTCTTTGTAAGCACTCATAACTAAAGCCCTGATATATGCCATTGCAAATTGATATTTACTTACAGGTTTTTACAAAATAAGTGTCTAATAAGTTTTTATAAGAAAGTGTTTTTGAGCATTTTGACAGCTTCCCCCCCCCCCCCCCCCCCCCGTGACCAAACATGCCGTTTTTATATGATGTGTGAAATGTTAAACTACAACTGTATGCAAAAGGATTAGTTTGGTCACGGGGGGGGGAAAGCACCTCAGTAAAACTTTTTCTATTATCTATATGTTGATTAGCAAAAACGGAGTTTTCAACCCATATTTTTCAATTGGCACTTGTCCAATGGGAAAGCGGCTTTTATGGATAAGTCGAGGGTTCTTTGAAACTTTTTTCTGGTCATTTTTATGGGCAATCCTTCATTAAGACTGTCCGAGGTCCTTTATGAGTGTAATCAGTTACACAGGTACATATTGTGCATAGTTGTTGTGATCGTTTGCAATGAACATTGGGAACAAGGCATACAGATAAAGCTGACATGCAATTCAAAGTTGTTTTCTTTGTAGCCCTAATCAGTGTCAACACCATCTGAATTATATCCATATACCCGCCCAGAACTGAGCTGTTTCACAGTGACTGTCTTTCAGAACTTCAGATTTGAATGCATGGTATCTTCGTTTATGTGAGCAAACAGCGAAGGTTGATAGATCACATTATATTATTAGTTTAAGTCACCTTAAATTAATAAGGAACTTCAATTTATTTCAGCCTTATACATTTTCTAAATTCTCTGACAGACTTTATACATGTATAGTCAACAACTGCTCTACAGATACTCAGAATAACTTATGTATCATTTGGTAACACACATAACAGTTAAAGCTCAGGGCATTTATTAAATGAATACTTAAAAAAGGTAAATCTTGTTAAAAGAAGTACATAAACCTGTGCCAGCATGCAAACAAGTATAAACTGGGCTTGTTAGAGACATTAAATTGAATGTTTAATGCTATTTCGAAGGTAACATACATAACATAGGCCTGAAAAATAGTGTAAGCTACCATAATAAAGAATTTTAAATCATTTAAGTAGCAGCCTTACAGATTTACTGTATTGTGTGACAGATGTAATGCACGTATATTTAATAAATACCATACCGATACTCGGAAATAACGCAGGAAACACTAAGTAACGTATATGTCGGTAATTACTCAAGATATTTATAAAATTAATACGAAAAATATGTAACTGTGTTATAAGAAGATCATAAACCTGTGTCAGCATGCAAATATGTATGAACATGTCATGGTTGAGACATTATAAGGGACGTTTAATGCTATTTCGGGGGGTAACGTATATAACGTGATGTTACACGTTAACGCTGCCACTCTCAGAGGGCTAACATCTTTTATTTTGTGTCTTATATAATGTAGTTTTAAACAATCATAGTGTACAAAATTCCCCCTGGGGGGGGGGAGGGGGGTCTATAGCCAGATCAAGGCCTATTTTGTAACTTTATCAGAAATAAATATTGTTTTGATCAATGGGTCACCAGGGTACCATTCAGCTTCCGAATCGATAGATTTTAAAATAAGTAAAAAACCCTCCTAATGGATCTTATGAGGTGACACCCACGCCATCCCTGGTCAGATTAAAGAAGTTACAATCACCTCATCAACTTTACACCCAATATTAACCCTTAATGCGCCAATGGCAACAAAAGTCGTCTGCTTTTCTCGCCTGCTGAAATGTTTAAGAAGCCTCTATGGCTAACAGTGTGGACCCAGATCAGACTGCTCCTATAGGAGCAGTCTGTTCTGGGTCACGCTGTTTGTATACTTAATTGTCAGTAATGTTAGACAATTATTTGCAGCAGACGACTTCAGCAGACAACATTTTCAGATGCATTTTTTCTTGGCGCTTTAAGGGTAACTGTCACAAAAAGAAGAAATCCTCTATTTGCTGATACAAACTGCAAACGTTCTTAGAGCGCCACGTACAATTTGCAGCAGACGACAATTTCAAATTTTGTTCCATTTTCAAAAATAACCGATAAGGCATGATATTTCATGAGAATCGTCTGCTGGCAGACGATTCTTATGAAATATCATACCTTATTATTTTTTTCAAAAATTTGGAAAGATGTGGAAAAAATTGTCGTCTGCTGCAGTTGTGATTGGTGCTTTAAGAGTTAAGTATACGCCATTTTAGTTCAGCTGAGCTGGTGAGCTCATAGTCTATGTTTGGTTCGATGCCCGTCGCCATATCACATGCTAAAAACATTTTAGCATAAAGAAAACTCTTGTATCCGTGTAACTCAGAGATCAAATAAGATTCGGATGCCAAACTGATCGTTGTCCTATTGACTATTGTTCAGGCCAGGGGTTAGATGCTCGTAGTGTAACTTAATATGGAAATAATGTTTAATGCACTTAGAAGACCATAGATTTATTGACCATTTTGTCAATTATAGACAATTTATGACCACCTGTATCCGCCGAGATAACAACCCTAAACGATGAAGTCGAAGAATTTAAACGAAGGCACGGTCATAAAGATATGGTCCACACGAAAATGCCCGTTAATTACACAATAACCGTCTAAAATATACTCAGAAAAACAATTGAAGGATATTTTGATTCAGTCCCATCTCTAACATCCAATACAATAAAAATTTTACTAATTATGCATGCATTTCATAGTTCCAGACATCTGCAATCAAAATGGATGCTTTATTTTAGTCTTGCTTCAATGGTTTAAGTACAGTGCAAATCCAAATGGTTCAACCGTCTATACTGAAAAGTCACAAACGTTCAAAAATAATTGAAACCCATTTTTATCGTTTGTTTTGCATAATGACTTTCTCCAAAATCATCGCCGGTTCTCCCTCTAACAAATGGCACCTAATTTTGAAGCTGTTGTAAGTGTTTTATTGCAAATTTGTGGTAAAATTTGCCGGGATATGCCATATCCGTGTATTTTTGTTGAAGAAGTTGTCCCATTATTAGGGGAAATGACTGATAAATTGGTGTTAACTTTTGTCTGTGGTCGGAATTAGAACATAAGCAATGACCTAGTAAAGTTTCAGCAAAAATTGAGAGCGCTAATTTTTTTGCTTGTGAACTTTTGGTACAGAGGGTCGGTACATTTGGTGTAGTACTGTATCGTAGCCAATGGCCCGTGAATTTCAATCAGCATTTTGGTGAATTACATAGTGATGATTCTATCAATGACAAAAATAATAAGTTTGAAAATTATATTCCTAAATGTTATAAAGTCAAAAGAATTTTAATATCCTTCAATTGTTTTTCTGAGAATATCATTTAATAAGTGTCCAAAGTTGCCTATCCTCAGGTATCAGAGGCGAATCCAGGGGGCTCGCTTGAACCCATCCCCCTTTTCCGTTTTTAATAATTCTATGGAAAATTCATTTCATTTTCATGGGATATTTTAGAAAAATGAGATAAAAATCAGTAACATTTTATTAGATATACGGCCAGGCGTAGAATAATGGCGGGCTTCAGCCAGAATTCCATTTTCAAAAGCCTTATGTGCTCATGTTAACTCATCTCGATATTGGGCTGTTATCACATGGCGAGGCTTATCATATGGTCAGTAAGATCTTATTGAACCATCTCAGTTGGTGTTACTTTGATAAGTAGAAAGTAAACATAACAATCCGTCTTGGCACAAGCCACTGTATAGAAACTCAAGTATCTGTCTTCAAGAAGCATTAACATGAGCATATCGAATTAAATTTAGTCCTCTATCCCAAGGAACAAGCCAAACCAAGACTTCTAAAAATCAATGCCGCTCAGGCAACATATAGGGTTAAGAGAGGTTTACAGAGAAGAAATACATTGGCAAAGGATAAAGAAGTTTTGGGTCTATAACAACAACATAGTATAATGCGATAAACACACCACACGGGTGGTAATCAGTGGAACTAGCTCCAAAAAAGAGTCACTGGATTTTCATTCCATCGATACATCCAGGAACCCGCGAGCTAGTGCTCTCGACAGTAGCACAGGTAGAACTTTTATCAATACGTATTGTTCCCGTGCACCAGATAAGAGGTAATCGAAAACGTTAATACGATCGACGAACGAATATAAAAAATCGTTATCAACACAGTTTTCGATTGCCATTTGTCGCCCGACTGGCGACAAATGGCAATCGAAAACACTGTTCCAGCGATTTTTGATCCGCGTTCGTCGATTGTTTTCGATTGCCGCCTATCCGGTGTGATAAAGCTATAAACACAAAACTGAAGAAACAGCTTCGGAACAAGATTCATCAGCTTGTTTTCAATGCCAAAAGAATATATTTTAAGGACAAAATTGGAAAGGAAAAAGGACTCCAAGCCGTTTGTGGACTTTGGCATGACGTCTAAGAATAGTTAAGCCTTTACAGTAGTTGTTCTAAAGTATTATGCATTCTCTTTTGTTTCTGATCAATAAGTTTTAAAGCTACTGGTTTTTGGAGGGAATACCTTTTTTGAGAAATGGTGCTTTGATTATGGCATGTTCATGTTCTCTTACACCTGTTATTAACATCTTGAATAATGATGCATTCTTCCTTCTGGTTTGATGCAATATACTTGGGATAGCCCATTGTACATATCTAGGGGTTTCAGGTTATAATTAAAAAAAACATTGTATTCTTTTGAGTGAAGATGGCTTTTACCTTTATAAAAAGTGTAGACCCAGATGAAATGCAGCTTATGCTGCATTTCATCTGGGTCTTCACTGTTTCCAAAAGTGCATTGCACTCGTTTAGGGATTTCAAGAGCTTAGATCTGATACAAGTGGCTGAGCTTGATGATTTAAAATCTGCACCTCGTGATAAAACAGAAGTAGGAAATTGTCGACCCGTATCAATTTTGACCAATATTTTTAACTTTTTTTTGAGAGATTAGATTTTGAACAAAAAGTAAGTGAGTATAACATAGATCAACAACAGCCATTTGGCGACAGGAAGACAATCAAAGTAAAACAATACAATACAATATATTTATTCAGCATTAAACATATAACAATGTTTATAGCCTACACATTAACATATATTAATGTAGTGAAAACAGCAACAATTTTCCTGAGGAGCATCTAACATTTCTTCTAATATGTTAAGTGAATTATATACAAGCAGTCCGGATCCAAGTCCGACAGAGCGTTGGTCCTGATCTGGATCCACACTGTTTGACACCCCGACGTTTTATGCTGCTGTTTTATAGGTCATGACTAATCACCAAAGCTGCCTTTTAAACCATGTTTGTAACTTGTGCGCTATTATAATTGCTTGAGAAGAAATGCCCAAAAGGGTGCTACATTTATGCAAATACATGATATAAACTGAAGGTAGTTCTACAGTAACACGCGATATCATAAAATGTTAGGTCTGTCATTTATTAAATAGCTGGTACAGATCCAAGACCTTCATCTACAAATGAAGGTCACAGGTATCCGTACCAGTTATTGAAACAAAATGACTTGAGAACCACTCACTCCCGTGTAGTCAGTCCTTTTTCGAAAGCGAAACAAAAGAACTGGTTTGGGTGCATGTGTTCAACCAGCTCTCTCTTCCTCAGGGAGTTGATTGTAAAACTAGAACGGACACTACGTACTGCATAACAAAACAAAGGCCAAACATTAATCGCTGCCAAACAATGAGAACAAAAAGTAAACAATAAGTCAATAAAACACAGGGTGGGTAGTCTCGTGGTTTTTGTTTGGATCCACTGCACGGATGACGGACAATCGGATCGAATGACAGAAGAATTCTCTATGTTTTCTCATTTCCACCAAGAAAGTTATACACCATTTTCCAGCCCATATTTTCCCCGATCAAACGCTACCAGGATATCCTCTTTAAGTACAATTCAGCCTCGATCGTCGCCACTAAAAATTTTGTGACAGAGTCTGTACTCAAATTAAGAAGCTTTAATAGGATACTAGACTTGCATCAGTCCACAAAATATATATTATATAATTACATTTATGATTATATTTAACTATGAAAAAATCATCTAAAAATTCTATCCTCTCTGATAGTCAAATTTAGTGATGTCCAAGCCGAGAACTTCTACTTCCAAGTAAAGTTTATAAAGTGCTATCTTAGAGAGATTATCAGTTTTACTAAAAAATTGACATCAGAGACTGGGGCCAGTCTAATAGGATCCTGGCATCGTTAGATGATTGGGAAAAATTGTGGGCTGGAAAATGGTGTATAACTTTATGGGTATAGATGAATAAACACGGAGAAATCTTTACTTACTTTCGTCATATCTTCAGACCAGAAGAAACTCCTATACAATTTTCAGTTATAAAGAAAGTGTGCTGCTTTAAACATGTTTCTCTTTCAATCATTTTGTTGTACTAGTAGGTTTGTATTTGCTTAGTTGTCTTACAACCACGCAACTAGCAGGTTAGCAAAGAGGTAGTTCATGAACTCGAATTTGGAGATATAGCTGTCATGCAAATATAAACAACTTGCAATAGAGTGACCGGAATTATAATACTGATCGGCAGTTTGGGATGTTAAAAAGAGGTAAAGACGATGGACATGATACTTGGAAAATGTAAATTTCCAAATAGTTTTCTTCCTTATTTTCAGTAACATATGTTGTAGGTACACATTGGAATTGCCTCTATGAGGCTATTCCAATGTGTACCTACACCATATGTCCATTCAATAAATGAGTGTTTTTAACCATATACGGGTTTTCACAAACTTCTCACCTACTTTTTATGTTTCAGTGTAACAAGCATGTAGAAATGAACAGCTTTTCATGTAGTTTGTCATGTAAACTGTCTAGTTTACGCTTCTGGTAGCTTATCTCGAGATGTTTCATGGTAGTATATTGCTAAATTGCTAGTTGCGTGGTTGTATAATGTGTATGTATATGCATTACTTATGTCATAGCTAATGTTTACTGTTTTGTATTTCCGACTTTATAAATAACATTTGTATTGTATTGTATTGTATTGTTGACTCTATGTAAAAATTTAAGTGGTTACAGAGAATTTAGTACCACACCATAATTGACGTCACAGTCAGACTCTCCTTGTTACGTCTATTGTGGTGGTAATATAGCAACAATAACATGTAGCTGATGAAAGTTATTTAGAGGCAGACCGATTCTTAAGCATCCGTTCAGATGATGTATGCTTAAAATTAGGCGAAGTTACATTGCGTTTTCTAACGGTATGTCACCCCAAAAATCCTGATTCTTTTTTTACCGGGAGTCTCAGCGATGTGCGTTCGCACTAACGACACTTCTTACTAAGCAGCCATGAATCTAAAATCATTTCAAAACAAAACAGTATAATAACGGACCTTTTTTCTCTCCAATTGTATCAAACAATGTGTTAGCAATGTTTTTTAAGAAGTGAAATAGATAGTAAATAGAATACATGCAATGTTCGTTGCCTAGCAACCAAAATCGATGGAAATTCCAATTTTATCTAAAAGACCAGATTTTGTTGCTATGGCAACCGTTTATTCCTGTGAAATTTCAAGATATGCATTCAGATGTCAAAACCAATTACTAAATATACTGAACAAAAGTGAAAACGCTACACCTGAATTGTTTGCCATCTATATACAAAATTATGCAAACCAAGATTGCAAATGAAAATGGATTTTAATGGTCAAATACTGGGTAATGCGTCACAGTAAAAGTTTTACGGATGTTGTCACGAGGTAACACATGAAAGCCATTTAAATGTGACAGGGGTCCAATTTTTCAGGTTGCAAATTTGAACAGAAATCTCACACAGTTTAGGCCTTCAGAAATCCACTACCTACTAGATCCGACTGCACGAAATGGTAGTCTAGTCATGTGACAACCAGAAATGTTAAGGACTTATCTCAAGTGTGTTTTGATCGTTTAGAAAAAGCAAACTTAAAAAGCGGATTTTCACTCAAATTGCCAAGTTTAAAAATTTAACACTGAAATCTCCATAGGAAAATCAATGTGTTGTTGCATCTTAGTATGAGGACATTACTGGTCGAGAAGTGGTAGAAACAATGTGATTAGAGGTCTACCGGATTTGGCAAAAGAAAATTATCGAAAATCGTGATAAATCGAAGATTACGAAACATTTAATATTCCCTATTTGTTTTTGTCAAAGGGAGATCATTTTCAATATTTTACAAATTCGCTAAATTCGAAATTGATTTCTGAGCTTGTTTCAAGTGATTATGCAGTTTTCTTGTGTCTTTATGCAACACAATTAAGACCAATTTTGATAAGCATAACATTTTTAATTTGCGCATGCGCAATAGCAAATTTCAGTGAATAAAGCTTTAAACACTTAAAGGAGCATAACTCAAACAACAAACGAGACAAATTGGAGGAGTTTCAACGAATCGTTTGCTGGATGTCTTGGCAGCATTATTAAGTTTTAGTAAATACTTTTTGCCCGATGCTTTCTCATAAGATATAGATAACTGGAGTGTAGCGTTTTCACTTTTGTTCAGTATATTAAGATTAACCCAGTGACTTCAAGCGCCCAACCACATACTGGCTGTAAAATGGTGACGATATATAGTCGCGTATTCTTCGAACATTCTGAGAAATATTTTGTTAAATGATCAAAAACATGATTTTTCAATGCCTAAATTTTAACCTGGTGCCTCAATATAGTAAATGAGTATGATCAGGAAATACCACAATCACAAACCGCAGTCAAACCCATGGCACCGCGAGGAAGAGCTCTAAAATAATCACAAGACACCAGGGCGAAAAACCAAGCAAAGAAACCAGCTCTCTCTTCCCCATCAAGATCATTGCAAAACTAGAATGGACATAAAGTAACGCACAACAAAACATACAACAACTAAGACTCACACAACGGGAGTACTAGTAACAATCAACAACAAATCAACAACAACAGAACCAACGCCTTAGAACGGACAGTAGCCTAAGCCACCCGGTGCTTTTGCCCTCGGATTTGCTCTTGTAAAATGAGGGTCAAGTCAAGGGTAAGACGTTACTTGACAGTAACGAAAGACTTTTTATCAGTCACCCATAATATTAACTGAATTGTTTCAACATAACCTAATAAACGTTTCCTATCTCACGGCATGTTACCTTTATCAGGTCATGATGACATTGCACTTTTTAAATGACGTCGCTAATGACGCTGAATCAACACAAAAATCAAAAATTACGTCATAATCGCTAGTTTGAAGAGTGTTCAACAATAGGTAAACTGATAAATAGAATACCAGGTTCGCGTCTTTTGATATCAAGTTTACCAGGCTCGGCTTTGAGAACGCATGTTGAATCGCTCGGCAAGCCTCGCGATGTCAACAAGCGTTCTCAAAGCCTTGCCTGGTAAACTTGATATCAAAAGACACTCACCTAGTATTCTCTATTTATCTTCCCACACTGCTATGGTGGTTATCAATACATTAAACCAAGCACTTACAAGGGTGGCATCATGGTGCGTCCAGCACATCTGTAGCTGGCATATTTCTTAATTGTGTGTTGCTTTTTTGTTGTTGTTGTTTTTTTGAGGGGGGGGGGTATTATCAGTCTCTCTCTCTTTTCTCTCTCCCTCTCTTCACGCGCTAAAGAGAGAGAGAGACAGAGGGAGAGAGTCATCCAGTCGCTTGTAACCTCGGTCCTCATGAGGCCTGGGATAGGAGACACAGCGGGGCTTAAGCGTCGTTTTTTTAAAGATATGACAATATGGTCCACTAAGGGTGGGGTCCTATACCAGGGATTTGACAGAAATATGACCCCGCTATGCAGGGAATACACCAGGACTTTGTAGAGTGAAAAGTCAATAATTTGGTACCGATCCTTCACATTTGTGAAAATTGAATACCAAGTCTTCACAGCTGAAAAAAATCAAACCAATCCTTCGCAGGTGACACGAATACGTACCAATTTTTCACAGTTAAAAAGGTGAAAGATGTGAAATTTGAGCACAGATTTTAGACCCCGAAAATGATCGAAACTGACCATACGCAAATTTCACATTTTAAAGTGACGGTTTGAAACTTATTCTTCACACGGTGTGAAATTTGCGAAGTGTGAAATTTACGGCTCAACAAGGCCAGGCCAGAAGACACTTCTCTTCAATTTTCAGATAAACAAAGAGTGCTGCTTTAAACATGTTTCTCTTTCAATTATTGTGTTGTGCTAGTAGGTGTGTTTACTGAGACCAAGTTCTAATTAGTCACCTTACATTTTTATGCTAGTTAAAAAAGTAAAACGTAGGGTTTACAAAACCCATGCTTTTATAAATGAAGCAATACATTGCCGAGACTCTGTAATTATTTCATTTAAAAATGACGTGTACTTCTTTCACGGACGAAGTTAGCGTAAAGGTACTCTCATTCCAAAAAGTCACAGTTTTTCTATAAAACATGTATAGAATATTCAACAGAGACGTTATCAATTTACGTTTTTTTTTGTTTTAAGATGTTACTGACTACCGTGAATTAAGAGGAATAAACCTCTTAAGTTTTGTTTCGATAGGACTCTCCGTTTTTGGTACACACAAAAAAACAACAACATAAGACAAACACTTTAAACAGCTTAATCATAGAAATTCAAATTTAAGCTAGCAATCTACATACAAAATTTGCACTGCTCTGTACGCTTTGATATAAACAAAACGCCATTGAAGTTTTCAGCGATTATTCATTATCACCAGACGTCACCGTTCGTTTTTTTTATAATTGAGAAAAGCACAAACATAACGCCATCAAATTGAATTTTAAACTTTCACATTGAAACCTGAAGATTGCAGTAACGTTAGTCGTAAAATTGTAATCGTCAAAATGGACTAATCACGTTCAACTGTGTTTGGCCTAGTTCAGATAAAATAAAGTTTTTACAATATTGCATGAGCTACTGATGAATTTCAAAAATCTCGAAAAATCGAAAAATGCAATATTTTTTAAAATGCGTAAAAATCTACCATAAGCAAAATCTCCAAAGGTTTGGTGTTGACCAGTTTGTAACCACCTACACTTCAATTTTATATATATAAAAAACACACACGCTCAAAACCATTTTTTTCTTTAAAAAATGTCGATTTATGCATTTTAACCCAAAGACTTTGCAGTAAAAGGTAACTGTTCCAAAACATCGCTAAACTTTTGTCCATTAAAATGCACTTATTTAGGAAAAATTCCATTTCAATTTTATTAGCGTTTGGTCAGAAATTATGAGTTTGAAAAGTAACCGATTAGAACTTGGTTTCAGTTTATTTGCTTATTTGTCTTATAAAGTGTGTGTGTGTGTGTGTGTGTGTGTGTGTGTGTGTGTGTGTGTGTGTGTGTCTTACTTGTAAGTCGGTTAATAGCTATTCAAAGCTAATGTTATACTGTTTTGTATTTAAAATTTGAATTGTATTGTTGTATTGTATTGTATTTTATTGTTGACCCTATGTAAAAATTTCAGTGGTTACAGAGAATTCCTTTTAAAAAATTAGTATCACACCATAGTTGACGTCACAGTCAGACTCTCCTTGTTACGTCTATTGCAACAATAACATGTAGTTGGTGAAAGTGGTTTAGAGGCGGACCGGTTCAGATAATTTATGCTTATAATAAGAGGAAGTATTTACATCCGTGTTACATTTCATGAAAACAACCGGATGTCACCCCAAAAATCCTGATTGAATAAAATGCACAATCCAAAATCGATTCAGCAATTATGGGCTCTATTATTGTTATGGTGTTTAAAAATACAAAAATAAAAACATAATAAGCCGTTGAAATATTTTTGAATGCACACGCATAAACAATTTGATTTTTATCATCCCTTATCGATATTTTGAACAACTGCTCTTTGTGATTTGGTATTCGCATGCAACAAAATCAGATTGTTTAGCGACGAGGCTAATCATAACACACATTGTTTCGTACCCACATATTACTTCAATTTTCGCTTACTGTAAAGGCGGCAACTTTAATATTCATATCTGGGTGTGGTTGGGCTATTTCATCGGCTAAGGAAGGGAAATCTGGTTTTATTTATAATTTGGTAAATAGTTAATAAGCTTTTTGAGCCGCGCAAACGTGCGTGCATAACCGTATACACACTGAACTCACATTTATTAACCCTTAAAGCGCATAATCACAAAATGTTTTTTTTTTGTCGTCCACTAAAATATTTGAAGCCTCATGGATGATAAACAGTGTGGACCCAGATCAGACTGCTCCTGTAGGAGCAGTCTGATCTGGGTCCAAAATGTTTGCCTCCCTGCTTATGTTAAATAGACATTTTCAGATGCAGTTATTTTGTTGGCGTTTTAAGGACTAAATAATGACCGAGGTTGTGGCACAAGATGATACAGTTACTTTTGAAAAAAACATGCCTCCTTTTCAGCTTTTACCTATGTCTAAGGAATTACGCATTCATGAGGCGCCGCCTTTACAGAAAGCGAAAAGTCAAGTTATAACTGAGAGATTGCTGATTGTCCCAGTAAAGCATCAACGCAACTTGAATGCAAGTTGCTTTCTTTTGGGGTTGTTTCGACTTTATTGTGCAATCATTAAGTGATAAAAGTATATTTATTCAACTGTTAACCCTTTGCCTACTGGGGAATTTTGCATGCCTTTTGTCGTCTGCTGATTATTTTCAAACTGCACTTTTTTTCGAAAAATTCTTTCAGGAATACCATCGGGGTGTCAAACAGTTAGGGCCAAGTTTAAGTCCGACGATTTGTCGGGCCTGATTTGGGTCCAAACTGTTTCCAAATGTTATTAGCATCTGGACGGTACTAGTAGGCAAAGATTTAAGAACTACTGATAAAATTGAATACTACCCTTCTAGCCCACTTCAAGCACCAATCAAGACCAATTGGGAAAGTCCGGCACAATTCGAGAATCGAATCAAGCCTTGGGTGTATATTAGGCGCATTACGCGTAATACAGGTACTGTGTACGAAAAAGCTCCATTTTGTTAACCGGAACTGGCGTAAGGAAAATAAGTTCTGTAGCATGCTTAAATCCATTATACAGTCAACAGAATAAATGGGCCTCGACGCGAGAAAACCTGTCTTCGGAGGTTTGCGAACAACACAGGCGCGGACCAGCCTGCGCATCCGCGCAGTCTGATCAGCGCCTTTATTTTTCGCTTTTTGGAAAGTATCACGTCCAAACTTGCTGCAGGCGAAATTTCAACTTTCTAGCTAGTCTCTGTAGCTGAGCAGGCTGGTTTGAATATCATTTTGTCGGAAACCCCGAAGACAGGTTTATTCGCGTCGCGGCCCAAATGAAGTAAATAAAATATCGCTATGACCTAAACTACATTTATAGCATCTTCAGTGTCACGTTATCAAAGTAGATCCCTGATGTACATCCGAGGTCTGATTCCACGGAATTCCACGGAATTGGCCAAGGTACTTCCGATTGCAATGACGACAGATTGTGACACTTATATATTTTTAGAAAAAA
The DNA here is from genome assembly GCA_964019695.1 of Loripinus fragilis. Classification (NCBI taxonomy): domain Eukaryota; kingdom Metazoa; phylum Mollusca; class Bivalvia; order Lucinida; family Lucinidae; genus Loripinus; species Loripinus fragilis. The sequence goes on from OZ026521.1 coordinate 20,226,468, forward strand.
ACAACAACAAATGATTGGCATTTTGTTTGAATTGCTCGCGATTTCACGATTACCATATAATTTAAATCAAGGAAGCAGCTGAATTTGAATTGCCGTCTGCTGCAAAATTTGATGACCATATATGAGACAAGAAATATCGAGATATAAAGATATACGACGAAGTGAAAGAAAACACTTTGATATGAGTAGCATAATAACCTAAAAAAGGCAAAAAAAAAAAAAAAAACCGTTATTCATTTTGGGTTTTCATGGTTTCTGATGATACTTTGTTTTCAGTCAGCAATGCTTCTAGGGTGTGGGATTACGAGAATCCCGCGACAACTCTGAAAGTAAGAACGCTAAAAACCCAACAACATCCCCTGTGCCCTGACGACGCACGTTAAAAACGCATTTTCGCTGTTTGTTGTACGTAGTGCAGAAAAACACACATCAAGTTCCAGGCCCGTAGGAAGCCATTACAGATTGGGGGGGGGGGGGGGGGGCACACATAAATTTTTTTACAGATTGGGGGGGGGGGGGGCACACATAAATTTTTTTAAAATGACAGACCTTTGTAATGAGCAATACAGCATATTTGTGCAAATTATTGGGGGGGGGGGGGGGCACGGCCCCCCGTGCCCCCCCCCCCTATTCCTACGGCCCTATCAACAATGGGTGTTGTATGCTACCTTTTAAAAAAAGTTTAACCCTTAATGCGCCAATCGCAACAAAAGTCGTCTGCTTTTCTCGTCTGCTGAAATGTTAAAGAAGCCTCTATGACAAACAGTGTGGACCCAGATCAGACTGCTCCTATAGGAGCAGTCTGTTCTGGGTCCACGCTGTTTGCTTCTATACTTAATTCGTCAGTAATTTAAGGCAATTATTTGCAGCAGACGACTTCAGCAGACGACATTTTCAGATGCAATTTTTTCTTGGCGCTTTAAAGGTTAATTCGACATTTCAGACGACTAAATCTCTTTAACAGATCAATTACCATTTCATTGCATGTTTTTCTTCCATACAGAGATCAAGTCAGCTTTTCGCAAACAATGAAACTATAAGATTTCGTCTAAAAAGTCATATCCTGTCATCATCCCCGAACGATGACAAGGAATATTAAGTTTCCTTTTTAACCATTTGCATGCTGGGTAATTTTCATGATTTTTGGTCGTCTGCAGATATTTTTCAACATTACATTTTCAAAACTTCTTTCAGGAATAACATCAGAATGCAAAACAACTTGGATCCAGACCGGGTCCGACGATTTGTCAGGCCTGATCTGGGTCCAAACAGTTTGCATAGTTTATCAGCAGACGACAATTTCGCCACTAGCAGGCAGAGTTAACTTAGAAGTAGGTCCCGAGAATAGCTCCTTGCATTGCAAAGTTACATAAGTTTTGTTACAGTCAGACTAAATTTAATCAGGCCACATACCCAAAATAACTTTTATTGACTCGACACTGCTGGCTTTAACTATTACAACCAGGCAAACACCAATTTAGCATTTCATTCCAATGGAACATCTAAAGATTTGCAGTCAATAATACAAAATAGTCTATCTATTATTGTCATCCAGGTGCGCCAAACTATACAAAAACTTGTTCATTTCTACATGCTCATTACACTGAAACATAAAAAAGTAGTTGAGAAGTTTATGAAAAAATGTTTATGGTGAAAACGCTCATTTATTGAATGGACATATGTTGTAGGTGCACATTGTGTACCAACAACATATGTTACTGAAATTAAGGAAGCCTATTTTGAAATATACATTTATCAAGAATCATGTCCATTAGCTTTGCCTCTTTAAAACATCTCAATCTGCCGATCAGTATTAATATACCTGTCCCTTTATGGCAAATTGTTAAAATTTACATGACAGCTATACCACCAAATTTGATTTCATGAACTATGCTTTTGCTAAGCTGGTAGTTGCATGGTTGTAATTGCTCTATGATTACTTTCGCCCTTAGATTTAAGAGAGACAATTCACGATTTATAAGTATATCTGCAACAGTTTTCTTGCTAACTTACATGTAACATCCTACAATATTGTTTGGCGTTTCATGATAAAACAATGCATGATAAAACAATGCAGTGGTGGATCAGAGGGGGTTCATGGGGTTCGCTTGAACCCCATCCCCGTCCCCCGTTTTTAATATGCTTTGAAAATGAAATAATTTGGTCTCAGTGAATAAAGCAACCTAAATTTAGCTCATAATTTAAAACTCAATGAAGAAGATTTGTCTTGCCTTAAACCTCACAGATGTAGTGTTTATCTTGCTAGTAAATGTTAAAATGCCAACAATTGTTGGCATTTTAACATATATGAGCAGGATATTTCATTTTCGGTTGAGTTTAACATGAAGAAGGACATGTGTTACACAATGCCTAAGAAGTCAACAGCAGAAGCATAGTCCATTATATGTATTTGACCGGGCCGCGTAGCGCAGTCGGTAACGTGTCTGGCTACAGATGCGTGTCTGACTGCAATTCCAGGGGTCGCGAGTTCGATCCCGGCCCGGTCCCATACTTTCGCGGAGATTGGTCATGAAATAATTTCTACGGTCATTCTCCTCCCTTCCGCTGATTTATTCAAGAAGGGTTGTTGTCAGTTACAAACGAAAGTATGTGCACGAATTACTGGTAGCCTGCCCTGGAAAAAGTGTGGTTAAGTAAACTGACCGTCCCGCAATGACCATAGCTGTTGACTTGGGACGTAAAGCAACCAAACAAACAAACAAATGTATTTGAAAAGCGGGAATTCACTGGATATTGAGAGACCGACACAGCCAAGTGGTTCACCTAATGCGTCACTAGGCAAGCTGAAGGCTTGGCTTGGTTAGCTCATTGAAAGAAATCTCACCTTGTCATTCCTCTTTGTAAGTTTTGATATCATATCTTTTCTTGATAACATTTGTGATGTATATTTTTTGTACTAAGTGAAGTTGGAACTTAATGGTAATACGTCAACTACTATTGTCAATATCAAGACCAATGACTTGCTAATCTTCAATATTGCACCTAATTCTGTGACATTACTAATGAAAAACGTGAGAAAGGGGTCGCGTAGTATCAAACAGCCCATCGCTCGATTGATCGAATCCTTAACCCATATAAGCCTAGCGTCCCTTTTGTGGGACATATGCAAACAGTTCAGACCCAGACCAGACGCCGCAAACCGCGGCGTCTGATCAGGGTCTCCACTGTTTGCTTGAAGAATGTTCTATTAGAATTTGAATAAAAATGAAAAATACCACCCAACATCCCTTACTGTTTCAATTGATAACGGTTTGGAAAGTCCATTCGGCATAAATGGGTTAATAAAATACTTGACCACCCAATGAGCGCATCAGACCGTGCGTGCGTATGCGCCTGGGCTGATCTGAAACACTACGGACATTCATAAACAACAGAAGAGATCAGAACAGAGCAACGAATTATTTCTTAAACGTAATGACCCTGTTCGCTCTATTTGATCAAGGGTCAATTTATTCGTCTTATCATTGTAACTCTTTATCCGCCAATGTCGTCTGCTTTGCAAACAGCTTGAACCCAGAGCACGTCCGACATGGCGTCGGTCCTGATCTGGATCCAAAGCTTTGCCACCCTGATGGTATTATTGAAATTTTCGAGAAAAAATAATGAACAAAATCAGCAGACGACAAAAACCATTAAAATTTCCCAGCATGCAAAGTGTTAATCATTCATTTTGTTTACAAGACAGATAAGTTACCAAGTTGATTAGAAGATTTCTTACGTATCTAGGTAAAGACACTGATATGCCACATTATATTAGTGTGTACTGTCGAGATAGCGGAACAATAAAATTAATTTCGCCATTTATGACCATGGAATTTTCTTGATTGCCAACGTTGACACAAGGAAGGGCGTTTGAGGTAATTTGAAGTGATGAGAAAAGGGAGCGTTGTTGTACCGAATACGGCTACCGTCGAATTGAGCTCGGCAGTGAGCCATAATCGTACGAATACAGCTACTGGGTTTGAGTTGCTATATTCGAAGAAGAACATACATTGCAGTTAGGGTCCAGGATTGCCAAGCAAGGATAGCTATATTCGGTGAAAAACATGACATGCTCTAATACAACTACTGTCCGATAGGATAGCTATATTCGTACGAATACTCTGCGGCCACGCAGTAGTTTAATTCGAAGGAGCAATGCGATTAAAATCCAATAATGTTGGCGATGGCGCTGCCATATTTTTGTCACAGCGTCTTTCAAACCGACCGTACAGCCAGTGAGGCCGATTTAAAAGACGCTGTAGCAAAGTATAAACTGGTACAAAGATCTGATGATGCTTTGTATTTCAGTGAAACATGTTTTTTGAAATGCCCTAATGCCATCTGCGAATGCCATCTCCCTGAGTTATCTATATCAATAAAGTATTTTGGTGTTGTTGTTGTTGCTGTTGCATAAGGGCCTACACCGTTTGCTAAAAAAAAACCCCAAAAAACAGTCTTCATGGACAGAAAACTGTTAAAATTTAGAACTTTTGACCTGAGACCCCTTACAATAAAAGATGAACAAACCCATGCTTATTTACCAATATGTATCGAGTAATTCACCAGAATGAAAGGGGTTAGTGTGATATAAACGGTTGGGTCTTTTTCTGAAGGTGCAGTTATTTTTATGTAGCCTACAGTGTTACTACATATATATGGGCCAGCCAACACAATTATCGCACTTATTGCACCAGCGAGCGATGAAGGCTAAGAAGAGTTAACGCATTGTGCACAGGTTTCATACTTTATCAGTTACCTCTCGTATTAACTGCATTGTTGCATATTGACCTGACAAACGTTGCCTACAGTACAGATATCATTCACTTACCATTTGGAATGTACTGGGACCTTACCGTTAACGAAACGTGAATGGCGTGGGACCGCCCCGCTACCGCCTCGCTTTTATCGATCATATCGGTCCATTCCATGGAATGATAACTGAATTGGAACGCTTGGAATGGTTACACGTAAAACGAATAAATGAACGATTTTTTTCATTATTATTATATTATTTTTCTTACTTTCAAGCATAATTTTATGATCATATTTCATAGTATGCGTCTTAAGTGTTTGAAGTAACATATGTTCAATTTCAGAGGATTAAACTGTAATGTCTTGGCAAATGGGCCCAGTGCGAAAATGGTCCCTGATCATGTAAGCATAAAACAAACCTGATCAGCTACAAAAGACTAGCTAGAATGATGTAATTTTGCATGCAACATGTTTAAAAGACACTTACAAGTGAGTAAATGATAAAGGCACTAGCCAGATTGCGTGTATGCACAGACTGGTCTTTAATCTGTTGTCCACATGTAACGAGGTCAGGTTTTCTTTTGAAATGGCTTTAAACGGTTATTCTTTTAATCAAACAGGTATTATCATCTAGTCCATGGCGGCTTGCCCTAGGCACGCGCAAAATGTGTGACTGTGGATTCAATAATATCATGGATTAGCTCAAACAAAACCGGTCAAATAAAAATGGCTCTACTTTTTTGTAGTTAGTTTAAACTTATTGTATTTCCAAAATGTGCAGGGATGGGGATGGGTCACAAGCTTGCAACATTAGTTACGACCCCCCCCCCCCCCACCACCTATATAGTATAATATTAGCACATGTATTCAAATCCTTCAGCTATGGTTGCTATTGCAGATATATATTGGGGTAATTTAAAATTGACAATTTTAATTCGATAACTGCCTGTTATTTTACTGTTAAAACACTGATCAGGCTGCCAAAGTTGATCAAGCCATCACTGAATATAATATATGCACATACTGTCCTGCCAGCCAAGAGTGACAGTGACGTCATGTTTTGTTTATAACATTATCAGGAACTTATAATCGATAGATCGCTTTTGTATTAATCCTATCCTGTGGATAGGATTAATACACACGTGATTTACCAATTCGTGCTAGATCAAGTATAGAGCATAAGTTACCTTTTACTTTGCAATTGTAAACGCAATATTGCGCCACTGTCACTTTTGATTGGCACAACAGTGAACGTAGCATTTAGTCGTTGATAACCTTAGAAAACAGTATGCTAGGTCCAGGCCAGGTTCAAAACTTTGTCTGGCTGATCTGGATAAAAACTGTTTGACTGTCTGATCTTGTCTTTGCTGGACATATCGAGTGGTTGCACATACATGTAGCATTTAGTCGTTTCTGTTTTACTCATTACCTGCTTATGTCGTCTGTTGATAACCTTTGTAAATGGTTTGGATGCTGATCAGGTTAGACATATGAACGTTTGATATTTTGGTTGGTCACATTCCTCTGTTGATAACATTAGTAAACAGTTTAGGTCCAGATCAGGTTCAAAATTTTGTTGCGCCTGATCTTGACATTCTGATTGAATTGGTGCTCATAATATAACTGTCATATAGACTTCTATACAAGCAATGTACTGCTGAACTATAGCTTAGTTTAGTTTGGGTACAATACTGGATGGACATTTTAATAATATATGGGCCAGCACATTAGAATTAAGTTCTTATCGCAGATGCGCAAACGCCCCTGTAAACGACCATGCCAACGTATCCTGTTGAACTAGAAGTATGAATGTTGGTCTGAGTCATCATGCACGTCAATACCATATCCATATTTGTAAATGAACAGCGAGGCTCTGGCTAGTCTTGGCATTTGCGCAGGCTGCCTGCCTGCCTATGTATGTATGTATGTATGTATGTATGTATGTATGTATGTATGTATGTATGTATGTATGTATGTATGTATGTATGTATGTATGTATGTATGTATGTATGTATGTATGTATGTACGTACGTACTTACTAGAATAAAGCGAAGGCTCTGGCGAGTCTTGGCATATGCGCAGACTTAAATGAGCATTCGTTGCTCGAATATATGATAATAAACAAAATTTCGTGCGTTTCCTTATGCTCATGTTTTTGTTAGTTTTCCTGTTTTACGCCCTAGTGGCTGGCTGGCTAGCTGCTGGAGGGCTCGCGTGCGGGCTGGCTTTGATCAATATATCATTATTTTGAATACTTTAGAAAAATCGAAATTTTCTCTCTTGGTGAATGATTTAAGCCTTGAATTCAGTCCGCTGTCATTTTCTCCTAGCAATGAATCTCGTAAATTCGAAGACCTAGGGACTAAAAGTTTAATTTTGAATGATCGAAAATTCGAATTATAGGGAGGTTGACATGAGTAAATATAACTCCCCAAATGACCATTATCAGTTTCCCCCTATCTAACATAAGTTTTATGTGCGTAAAAGAAACGTCTTAGGGAGACGTTTCTTTTACGCACACAAAAATATGTTTTTATAGATAGTGCATAAAATAGCTCATAAATAGGCCCTTTTCTCTGCATCCATTGTGTCCGGAATTTATTTCGAATTAGCGAGTATTTCAAAAAAACGAAGTTTGAATTTTCGAGGTTTTACTGTATGGCTGGCTGGCTGGCATTGCTAAGAATACTTTAGAATTTCAGAATATGTCGTTTTCCCTTTACAGCATAAAGTTGTTTTTAAGAATTATTAACAATTATTAACAAATCAGAACTATCCGTGTCTATAAGGACGAAAGACTTATCAATTTGCTAGTTATAATCATAATGTTAGTGGAAAGTCCTGTACATGCGCCACGCATATCCCAGTTTGGGTCCAAACTTATTCAGTAAGATCTCCAAAACTGATTTGGACAACCTTTGCAATCAGATATCTAGCAAAGGTAATTACATTTCATGCGAGATCTTAATCCAAAATACTGCAAATACGCCTTTGGATATATTAGTTTGGAGATTATCTAACTATGTTAAATTGAATGCAAACATGTCGTTTAATCCAAACGGTGACATCCTGTCATTTTGAATATTCATGTCATTTTCGAAATTATCGAACTCGTGTCTTTAGGAGTATCTCTTTTTGCTACTGATTACCGACGCGTGTCGCGATATCTGGCCTCGAGGTTATAAAACTTGAGCACAGTCTCAGACTCAAAATAAAGCGCAATGATTGGCTGCTTACGGACACGTGTCCGCAAGCAGCCAATCATTGCACTTTATTTTGAGTCTGAGAATGAACTCAAGTTTTATAACCTCGAGGCCAGACCGGCTAATAAACACTTGCAGGAAGTCCTTCAACAGGTGGTAATAGAAAATTTTGCGAAGGATTTACCACTTACCTACTGTGTACCAAAAAGTTGGCTATTCAAGCAAACAATGAACATTTGCTGGGATAATCTTGTCTAAAAACACTGAATTATTTCAAACTCATTTATCCTAGCACAAGCGTATGAGATCTGGGCGTACACTGCATGCCAAGCTACACATAAAACCGTTTATCTATCAGAGGAGACGTTTGTCATCTGTTATTAACATTATCTGATCTGAATCCAAAATGTTCAACGCTTAGATGGTGTTCGGTTTTCCTGAAAAATATTTTTGAAACTGCAGCCAGCCTGCCAGACAGACAAAATAAGATAGTCAATATACCGCACGTTCAAATGAGCATACACGTAAATTCGCAACCTAACTGATCTGAGCATACTAGGCCTAATTCCTTTTTATCTCTCAAAAGACCGTCTCGGTACTAGCAAGCGGTGTGGACCCTCATGACGCAGCAAGCGGCATTTCTCCGGGTCTTCACTGCCAAAATTACAGATTTAAATGTGAAAAAAATGGTGCGAGCCTAGAAGCATAATTCCATAGTTCCATACTCTATGTTTGATAGCAGCGACGGCTCTGACGAGACTGCGCGTATGCGCAGGCTCGTCTGATCATTCTCTGCTCGTCGATAGGATAAGTACCAACAATTGAGACATTATGTACACTTTGACATCCGTAAACGAGTTTCAAAGATAAGGGACGAAAAAGAGCTTGCTACAAATGTAGTCTCTGGTCGGCAAATGTAACAACTTAAAAAAAAAGGAGAAATTAATGGAATTTTTGAATGCCTCTGTTAGAACAAAAATGCCGTCATTCAACAAAGTTATGCCGCATGATCAAGACACTGATTTTCACACATTTACGATTCATTAAGGCTGTTGCAATTACGCCAATAAGCATTAAGATGATTAAAGGTGTGCATCTATTGACACCTCGTCCAAACATGCTTCTGAAACACTGATCTCCTTAATTGATCAGTTTACAAACTCAATGGGTGGATGGACAGCCGGGCGGACCCAGACACGGCATGATCCAGGATTTTTTGTCAGGGGGGGGGGGGGGGGTCCAGGCCCGACGGCCAGAATACAGGATCCGCACATGGGACCAATACGCACGCACGCGTGCGCGCACGCACACACACACACACACACACACACACACACACACACACACACATACATACGCATGTATAGACAGACACATGAGGCAGACGGATGGACATACATGTACATGTATAGACGGCAACTAAAAGACAATTTATTTAAAACATGCATAATCATGTACAGAGATAATGTCAGAAACAGACATGTGCGTGCATGTCGAGGCATACATGCGCGCCTCATTATCTTAAAATTTCCCATGAAAATGAATGATTTGGTCCCATCGAGCCCAACTTATTTCATTTTCATAGGATATCTAAAAGCGGGGGGCATGGCGGGGGTTCGAGCGAACCCCCATGAAGCCAAACTGGATCCGCCACTGCTTATACATGCACATTCATGTGCATTATGCATGAGCATGCAACTCGTATGTACTTCAAAAATATATGGGCCGAGTTGTCTTATGAATTTGGACCGAGTTGTCTTATAAACATGGGCCGAGTTGGCATGGGCCGAGTTTTCTGTGGGCCGAGTTGGCATGTGCCGAGTTGGTTTTTGGGCCGTGTTGTCCGTAATTCGATTGGTTTTGCCTTTCACCGCTACAATGAGATCTTTATTCTAGAAATGAGATAAATTTATGTTTTCATAATTATACATTTTATAAGTCTTCAGTATTTTTTTCACTTTAATTAGTGTAAAATATACTTTGATATCGAGCTAAAATCGGCTTCTTTTTCAGGCACGAATCGCTTCTTCTTCGGACACAAAGTCGCAAAAAACTATTTGAAACACATGCCAACTAATAAGACAAACTTGTATGTTTATATGCGAGCATCGACAACTCCGAAGAGCCTGGGCAAATGTACTGTCTCATCAGGGCATTTGCTGCTCGCACGCACATCGGATCCATTGTTGTGTCCGAGCGCACATAAAGGCAGTGCATGTAGACGGAGGCTCGGACAAAAATAGTTCATACCAGATAAGCATGTAGTAGCGCACGCATGCTACCAAATAGACACGCGTGTAGTTGCACATAATGACTAAGCATATGCGTTAAACACAACGCCCGCCTATGCGCAGGCTCGCGAGAATCATCGCTGTATGTACACACAAATGAAGACTCAGATCATTTTTTTAACACCAGTCCGCTGGTTAAAGGGACAAATATTTGAGCAATAAAACTGGTACCACTCATTATGACTCTCTCCAGGGGTCATACTGGGCAGATCAAAAGGACAGCCATAATGAGGTGATTATGACTTCCTTACTGGGGCAATAAAGTGGTCCCATAAAGGGAATAGGTATTTTATGATAAAATATTGATCTTTATCTTAGTGAATGAAATTGTGTTGCATACAGGTAAGTCCCCTCTTGAGGCCCCATTAATTTTGTGAGATACTGAAACTGTCCCTTATCAGTTAATCCTTTAATGATCTCTATTGGACAGTAATCTTTGTCTTTAAGAATGATCGCCTTTAACGTACAGTACCAATTAAAGAAAGCGACATACCACGTCATAAATCATTCGAATACCTTCGAATTACAAACGTGTGCCAGGCACGTGTGTTTTTATTGTTTTCAAAGAGCCCCAGGCATAGGATTAAAGGACCGGATGCACAGTAGTAGATACTTAAAAGGGCCATGACGCGAGAAAACTTGACTTTGGTGCATGCGAACAACAAAGGCGCAGGTGTATTCGTATCCACGTAGTCTGATCAGCGCCTTTATTGTTCGCTTATTGGAAAGTATAATATCTAAACTTGCCTCAAGCAAAATTTCATTTTAACTAGTCTCTGTAGCTGAACAGACTGGTTTGAGTCTTACCTCGGTCCTAGAACACGAGGTCTTACTCAGAAACCCGCAAGGCCCTGTCACACTATAACGTTTTAGCCAACGTATGCTGACGTATGAAATATATATCTAGTACACTGGAATACGCTTGAAATCTGATTAAAAATCAGAGGAAGCCTCTCTCTGAACTTATGCAAAGCGTACGCGAAACGAATATAGAACGTATGTCTGACTTATAAGTAACTTATTTATAACTTATTCCCAACGTAACATAACTTATACTTGTATCAGCGTATAAAAGCATATGCCCAGCGTATGACTAGCGTTCTTGACTTGTGGGAAACTTATACACAACGAACGTCTAACATATGCTGAATTGTACATATAACGTACGTTAACGTATGCATAACTTACGTATAGTCCTTATGTCAACCGTATAAAGCAGAACAAAATTTTGGGACCACTTTGTCATATGACAACGTATACCAACGTACTGTAGCGTGTTCGTAACGTATTGAAAACGTATGTCTAACTTATTCAGCGTGCACCAACGTACTGTGTGAGTGTTTTCATACGTCCTCATACGTTGGTGCTAACGTACCTTAACGTATGCACAACTTACTCGTTGCGTACATCTAACGTATGCCTAACGTATTAGCAATACGTCGGCGTACGCGCAAGTACACAATTTTGAGATCTATTCACCGTATGACGACGTATACCAACGTACAGTAGCGTGTTCGTAACGTGTTTAAAACTTATCTCTAACGTATTCAGCGTACACCAGCGTACTTGCTTAATTTCTCATAGGTCCGCATACGTTGGAGCTAACGTACCTTAACGTATGCATAACTTACCTGCTGCGTACATCTAGCGTATGCCTAACGTATAGAAGCAATACGTTCGCTTAAGCTGTTATTTTCTATGAACGCACAAAATGTTGGACCTCTTAGCCGTATGTCAACGTATACCACCGTACTATAGCGTATACGGAACTTGTTTGAAACTTATTACTAACGTACTAAGCGTATACCAACGTACTTGCTGAATTTTTCATACGTCGGCATATGTTGGTGCTATACGTCGTAGTGTGACAGGGCCTTAACGTCAATGCATAAATGCATAAATAGTTTGGTCTCGTCCAACCCAAACATTGTTGTGGGTACTAAACAGGACCGTCTCATCGAGACGGTTCTTTTGAGCACCCTACTCACTAAAGTTTTCTTCTCTGGACATATGCTGTTTTGTTTTAGCGTTCTTTAATTTATAATCATAAGGGCTCATAGGCTAAGATCTGGGTAGCATGTAAAGAAAAATAAGCCTGTTCATGCGAGAAATGCGAAAAACAAAGGCGCATAACAGCCTCGCATCCGAATAGTCTTATCAGCGCCTTCGTTATTCGCTCGAGCTAAGCGAGCGAGACGCGAGATCTCACTACTTTTATTTGCCCCTGTTGCTGGGCATGCTGGTTTGAGCCTGACACCACTGAGTCTCCCAGAGCTGAGTCTGCGCTGTGTGCAAGGTTCATATTCATTTAAAGTAAATAGCTTAGTTGAGACCGAGCCTTTATCTATAGAAACAAGTGAATGAATAGAAAATGCTAAGTTTTTCTTTCTATCTTTAACATGTTTAATTTGCATAATTTTATTCAGTTTCCCACAGAATTACATCTTCACCAGCGAAGGTTTCGTCGTATCTACCTTTCGACAAACCCTTCGCCTCACGACCCTCAAAATTTATTATTAGCGCAGACTAATCGACCAATGAAAACGCCAGGAAGGATTTTTTCGATAATCCCTTCCTGCCAATCAGATTGAAGGTAGCAGTTTATCGGCATCTAATGTTCACCGCCTGCTAAGTCCATAAGTCCAGATAAGCAAAGATTTGGGTCGTAAAATTATTTATTTTTCTTTTATAATTAAGTTCAAAATTATGTTATGGGTGCTCAAAATAGCCATCTTAATTTGACAGTTCTTTTGAGCACATTTTAGTTGTTAGATAAGAAAACTGAATGTAGATTAATCACGCCGTCTTATCTGGAGGCCTGGTGTTTATCGATTTTTTGCACCGCTTTGTGATTGATCATATTAATTGTTACTATTTTCGGCTAATGACGTATTCTATCGGAGAAAATCAAATCTGTGAGGCCAAGGGTTAGATTAGACAATCGCAACCCTTGGTAGGACAAGATGACAGAATTATAAAATGGCGCAATCATGAACATACACTGTAGATCTAATTCGAACTCGATTTTATTTTCTCTTGGTACTGGCTCGCTCAAATTGGAGCCTTGCGCCTTTTTATGCAGTCTTGCCAGAGCCATTGCAGCTTATATAGCTAAAGTTTGGATGTAGATGAAGACGATATATAGGCATGTAGTCCAACTTCATCGCTGTACATGCAAGTTTCAATAGTGACGTACTGATTTGTTTGATTTGATTCTTTACGCCCCATCAACAATCTTTCAGTTATATAGGTACGGATCTTCCTTGGTTGAACCAGTACTAAGCTAGGATAAATGTGTCTTGCTCAAGGACCACAACGCAGTGACGCCGGTGAGGCTCGAACCCGCGGCCCTTCGGTCTCGAGTCAAACATTCTACCACTGAGCCACTGCGCTCCCGTGACGTACTGAAGTACCAAACATTATGATCATGCGCGCCTTTAAAATGCGTGGCGATTTTGCCGTATGCAAACAGTTTAGACCCAGATAAGACACGATATAACTTCTTATATATACTAGGGGTGAATCGACTATGGGGCGAAAAGACTAGTGGGGGCAAAATGACAAGGGGGGAAAGACCAGGGGGTAAACGCTTTTGGGGCGAAGCAACTAGGGGGGGGGGGGGGATGGTTTGGGGCGAAACGTCCCGGATTCTGCTATAATAAAATGCCGGTGTTCTTGCTGGGGTCAACTGTCGACAAAGACGAATTAGAACTCAAAAATGAACAAGAGTTTAGTATTGCCCACAAACCGGTGATTTTATCACAATGTGTTATTGTTTAAAAACTTCTTTATAATAAAGAAATATGTCAGTCAGCTCAACCCATATAAGCCAACGTCCTTTTTGTGGAACAGATGCGAACATAGCAGGCCCAGATGAGGCGCCACAGAATGTGGCGGCGTCTCCTTTCGGTCTTCACTGTTTAAAACGTTTAATATAAAGATGAATGTAAAATGAGAATAAACCGCAACAACCCTTTGAACGGAAATGGACTGGTCCTATCGATTAAGGTGAGGAATTTCATTAATTATCAACATTATTGATACCCTGTGGCGATGTCAAGCATGGACGTGTTTTTATGCTTCTTTAAAGGCACCGAAGAAACTTAAAATTACAATGTCATGGGACGAGCAAACAAAAACGTGTAACTTATCGCAAAATAGACAAAATACGACATGTCTCATTAAAAGATTACTATCCAAAACAATAATGTTTTATAGGAAGTTGTTATTTCAGCCTCCTTCAGCTATTATCATTTATTAGAAACATTTCTTGGAATAGTTCATAATACTCTTACCATTAAGGGATAAGTTGCCTGCTCAGCCAAACAAATTCCAATTTAAAAATAAGAGTAATACGATTAGAAAGCAGAAGGACTGAGTTTGCAGTTCCAGAGATAATTCGGTTACACGTAAGCCTTTGCATCTGCACATCTTCGGTAACTAAGGGCCTGGTATTTCCTTAGCGGCCAATGAAGCGTCTGATCAGACTGTACAGATCGAGTAAATGCTAGCTGCATGGAAGTTCTCCCCAAGCTCGTTTGTCCGTATGTTTGAGTGGTGCAGTATGCTTTGTTCTGTTTGATACGTATTAAGACTGACAACTACGCTGGACATGATGTGGTCTGCGTATTGAAGCCTTAAATGCGTTTACGTATCCGCACTATATATTGATAATGTGTTTGGTGGCAGCAAAATGTGTGGCAGCTGAGCTACCACCTTTTTGGTGTATATTTACACTTAATTACCTTCTACAACAGGGAGCGCAGTGGCTCAGTGGTAGAGTGCTTTACTCGAGACCGAGGGGTCGCGGGTTCGAGTCTCACCAACGTCACTGCGTTGTGGTCCTTGAGCAAGACACATTTATCCAAGCTTAGTACTGGTTCAACCCAGGAAGACCCGTCCCTGTTTAACTGAAAGATTGTTGATGGGACGTAAAGAGTCAAATCAAACAAAAACCTTCTACAACTAAAGGCCAACCTTTCACCAGTGATTCGTGTTATTCTTGTATTATTATCCGGTTCATCACAATCGAACAGAAAAAAGGCTTTAAAATCAAAAGAAAGGTTACACCAAAAATAGTGGCAGTTCAGCTGCCGAACTTTTTGTGTAAGCTAACAACAAAAATAGTGGCAGCTGAGATGTCACATGTAATTGTTTAGATGAATACTAACTTTCCGACTAAAACAGTATTTGACCAACATTTCTCCAGTGATTCCAAGTGTCGAAACATTTTTACCTGTTATTATTGTAGTTATTCTCGGGATCCAAACAATCGAACAGAACATAGCTGTTAAAGCAGAACTAATTGATCCTCACGGTTTACCATAAGATTCTGATCCTTTTGTTTGAATTGATCCTGTACGACCTATTACACAATTTTTAGTCATCTTGGACGAGTTTCTTGAGGTTGAACCAGTACTAAGCAACGGAAAACGTGTCTTGCTCAAGGACATAGGCGTTATTTGTCATGTGTTTTCTACTTTATGCGTTACTTCCCAGTCAACAATTTTTTAGTGTTGTGCAACGAGACGCTTCTTTTGACTGCCCACAACATTATTGAGCCGCAGAATGTGCTTTTCAATAATGTGACATTTTGCTAAGTCATACGAGCCTGTACAGCACCTTCTAAGCTTATAAGCTTCAACTGGTGTTCATTTTGTTAAGTCATACGAATCTGTACTTATAACCCCAACTGGTGTTCAGTCACTACATGTAGCTTAACAGTCAAATAATTACTAGCAAATGCTCTGATCAGACTGAGCGTATGCACAGACTGATCTGAGGCTTTGCTGATCGCACATACCACATTGTTGGAAATCTAATGTCGTGGCTCATATTGATGTATGCTCAAAAGAACTATCTTCTTTGAGACGGTTCCGTTGAGTACCAACAGTACATGAATATGCATTGGTTTGGAAACAGGGAAAATGTTTTTATTACGCATCTGGAGGTCTGATTAATATATTTAAATGTCTTATAAGTCGAACATGGCTAGATATCAATACAAATGTAGGTTTGGTCATTATTCGTAGATGCGTAAGAGTACGATATGTATTTTCATGAATTTTGTCATCAATGAAAAAAAAAGAAAATTCTAGTGAAAAGGAAAGGTATCCAATAGTGGCCAAGCTAAATAAAGATTTAAAATGTTTACAGAAGACAAAACAGTTGTATGACTAATCATAGGTCCAGATAAGCATTTTTTACATTGGCGGATCAGTGGAGAAGCCGCCGCGGTGTAATGGATAAGCCTCTTGCCATGTAAACCAGGGGTCCCAGGGCCAATCCCTGGCTTCACCAGTCTGTCTGATGAGACTTTTTAAAAGCTGTGGCCCCATCCCCATATGACCTCTGCTATTGGTGGGACGGTAAACACAAACACAACATCATCGGTGTACATCCATCAAGCACCCCAGCATTTACACCAATAGTGAATAATTACATACATTACTAACGCAAATAGTACACATATAGAACTGTGCCCCACAGACTTAATTGGTCTACATTGCTCACTTGAGCAGTTGACTTTATGGTTTCAGAGGCGAGTTTTTTATTTACAAAAGCGTATTATCGCATGCAATGTTGCTCAGCGAAGGCTTGAATGAATTTTTGATGACCCAAACCAGAGTGCGCATCTGTGTATGTCAGCACAACATGAATACTCCACCAAGAGTGCTAACAGGTTGTGAAAAGAGCAAAACTACGTCAAATTTTAGCGATGATTTCTTTTTTAAATGAGCCGCAACATGATATTTCCTACAATGTTGTGTGTGCAACCAGCAAAGGCACAGGCCAGCATGCGCATACGGGCAGTCTGATCAGAGCCTTTGATTATTGCTTGAATATTCTACGAGTATTAATCTACTGACCGGACATCATTTGGAGTTGCTAAGCTTAAAAAAGGGTGCACCAGCTCGCCTGAGCCTGCTACCGTCAAAATGCCACAAAGTTGTCGTGGCTCAAATGTGGTTGGCGAAAAGGCGTCTTGTTTATGACTTATTCTGCCGTCAGATTTTAAAACTATATCCTTTGGAAATTTTCACGAAAACCTGATTGTGCTGCTATTGAGCAACAAAGGCGCAGTTCAGACTGCAAACCATCGTGGTAAGCAAAATTCTACATTATATAGATACATGTACTCTGTAGCTGAGCTGGCTTGATTGACCCTTACCAAGTAGCAAAGTTAGTATTTATGTCGGCATGCATACAAAAATGTATCAACTCTGCATGCTGAGTAATTTTTTCGCGGCATTTTTTTCGTCATGATAACTTTTTTAACAATATCTTTCCTTATAAAAAATCGGGTCTGATCTGAGTCCAAACTGTTTACTTATGTTATTAAGTGGTGATTGAACGGCCAATGAAAAAAGAACCAAAACTAACAAAACAGACCATAGGTATTCTATTAGGTCGCGTGTGTCGTGTCAATGGCCATGACGTGTGAAAACATACATGATACATGATAAATTGTTAAAATCTAAAGACATGGACATTTTCTTCCCTTTGTTTTTGTTTTTCAATATTGGACAAAAACCATAACGGATTATTTAAGGAAGGCATTTCGCCAGTCCGCAAGACTTGTTTTTAAAACAGTTTTGCACCATTATACTGTTTACAAAATTTACCAGACGTTAGAATTGAAGTTCCCTTTTTCACATTGGCATGTAGATAAGGCAGTCCAAATCTAGAGGCAACTGGTTGCCTAGCTACGTATTCGGTCAGCTGATTTTATAATTAGGTGTGAAAAACATCAGCCATTTTAATCTCTTGGACGCACAGAACACATAAAAAGGTACCAAGGTACACTGATAAGAAAAAAAAGATGGGTTAAGATTTGTTTACAATGTGATCAGCTGGGGTTGCTGAAGCACCCACCTCTCCTCCTTGGATGTAAATTAGTTTCTTAGGTGCCTTATACGTCGAATTTAGCTTATTATCAATATTAATGTAGGTTTTATGGTTTGAATAGCATGTATAAATAACTTTTTTCTTTACCTACTACTGTCGTGCTAACCAAGAGTGACAGTGACGAATTGTTTTGTTTACAACTGCTAAGTAAAAAAAAGCATGTACACTCCACTTGATCTAACGCGAATCGATAGATCACTTGTGTATTAATCCTATCCTGTGGATAGGATTAGTACACAAGCGATCTATCGATTATAAGTCCCTGATAACTTTTTAAACAAAACATGACGTCACTGTCACTCTTGGCTGGTAGGACAGTACTAACTATTTATATAAGTTTATAATTGCGCCACACTAATACATGGGATACTACGCAGATAAATACGACTCTTGTTCTCTTTTCACGCCATCTTCAAATACAATTTAGATGGCAGGAATGAAATGCATAGCCTTGTTCTTAGGAAACTATAAGAAAATTCTCTAAATACGTCTGCTAATTATTATTTTAAATTGACTATAGGGTTTGTTAAGGCTGATTTTGTATAATGAAAAAGTATTTATATGTTTATTTCAATATTGGTACTTACTGAATTCATTATGAGGAAAAAATCCCCTGAGTTCAGACTTTTTTCTGGAGCTCTGCGATTGCCCGCATGGAGTGGAATGGTATGACCGATATCATTCCAATAATTCCAATTATCGATCCACTGAGTGATCGTACCGGTACCGCCACGGTACCTGAGTGCAAGTGAGTAGTGAGTGAGTGATGAATTGAGTGGTTGTATAAGTGATGGAAATCTGTACTGTATCTCATGGCATGTGCCTTTATCATGTCATGATGACGTTGCACTTTTTGAATGACGTCGTCAATGACATTGAATCGACACAAAAATCTATAAATACGTCATTATCGCTAGTTTGAACAGTGAATCAGCTTGTAAACTAATAAATAGAATACCAGGTTCGCGTCTTTTGATATCAAGTTTACCAGACTCGGCTTTGAGAACGCATGTTGAATCGCTCAGCAAGCCTCGCGATGTCAACAAGCGTTCTCAAAGCCTTGCACCCGTTAGTGTAAACGCTCCCGTTAGTGTAAACGATGACAATAACGGGAGATATCGCTCCCGTTACTGTAAACAGGACCGTGTCTACACTAAGCGGCGATAATGCAGACCCAAAAATCAGCATCAACCGTTAGTGTCAACATTATGAAAATAAAAATTGAAATTACAAGACATGACCATTTATCGCGGGCATATGAGCAAACTTTGTTACATTGACTGCTTGATTAAGACCAGTTAAACTACTGTCTTAAGTTCCAGTGTTTTTTTTTTGTCTTATATCTTGATCACTATTTGATCCATGAATAATAAATAAGTTAGTGAGTGTTTTATTATCTTGTCAATGACCAGTGCATTATAAAATATGATAACATAGTTGCACTCGTTTTCCATAATTCATAGTAAATCTGCAAATGCATATTTGTTTCACGCCTATTCCAAGCAATTCTCATAAGGGAATCGGGCTCTTGTACCACAAATGCGAAATTAGCGAACAGTGCAGACTCATTTAAAAGGCGATTAAAGGTGGCGTCTCATCGGGCTTTGTCCTGTTTAATTACGTTAAAGATATTTGTCTATAATAGTCCAGTTCAATACAATCGAAAATGTAATGATGACAATATGCGCATTCCACATAGACAGCTTAATAGTTTATGAGCATTTTGGAAGAAGTGGAGGGGGAAGATCCATATTTTTTGGGTTTCAGCTTCAAACCACGTTGATCGTGATCTGATGTCAAACCTTGGGATACGCAATCATTGAACCGTAAAACTCAAGGTTCGCGTCTATTGATAAATTCAGCTGCGCTTTCTAAATCATAACATTGTCCATATTTAGGTATATCTACAAGTGCAGAATCGTGCCATGCAAAAATAATAAGCAAACCCAAGTGTGGCATCTCATCAGTGTCCGTCACTTTTGTTAACATTAGAGATTTTCAGTAAACGATATCACAGGATTTTTGTCCGATTTTGATACGTTAAAAGTGATTAAAATGGCATGTGAACATGATTTATTGCAAATAAGTATGACCTGAAGTTTGTTCTAAAATTAATACAGGTCACTCTGACCTATATTAATTTGTTATATAATTTTTAGGTATCTTTTAAAGTCCAAAACTAGTCTATCTTCAAACGTAAGGAAATAAAATCTGACACTGTTAACAAAAAGCGTTGATATCGCACATATTATCGTCACACGCTCCCGCTAGTGTAAACGTTGACAATAACGGGAGAGATCGCTCCCATAACTGTCAACGTTTACAATAACGGTACCGTTATTGTAAACGCGTTTACAGTAACGGGAGCGACATCTCCCGTTATTGTCAACGTTTACACTAACGGGAGAGTTTACACTAACGGTTGCTACAGCGCTCCCATTCTGTGACAAATTATTCATTAGCACTGTGTATGCTGAAATATTTATGCGCATCAAAGGGAGACCACTGAAATGAACGACAGTGATTGTGTCCCTTTCCCTAATGAGGTGTTCTCTTAAAAAAAGAATTCGTTCCATCTAGGGAGCTAAGTCTTTCCTTTAAGAGCAATCCCTCATGGCATGGAGAAGCAATGTGTTTTCCCTTGATTGTGTACGATTTCATTTTGCACGTGCTTAACTGCGTGATGGGAGCTACGCCTATGCATGATCCATTTTCTAGTTCCAGGTTACTGAAGAGGTATGGCTGAATACTGTTGACTTGGTAAAGATTTGGTTCATTCATACTCTACTGACAGAAGATTTGGTTCAATTACAGTCTACTGACAGAAGATTTGGTTCATTTATCCCTACTGACAGAAGATTTGGTCTACTAACAGAAGGTGATGGTTAAGAAGGGGATGTTCTAGTTGAGGATGTCGAGGCCGATTGTTCAGCTTTTTACTTGACTAAATGGTGAAAAGATATATCAGTGTCGACATGACCAAGGTTATATCTACATATAGTAAATATTTGACCAGAGCATACTTTGTATAATTTATTGATAAAGTATTTTATGGTAAAAATGATTCGTAAGTTGCTCAGGCTGAGAAGCAGAGTCTGTAGCGAAAGAACTTTTGCAATAGCTCTGCTTGGAATCTCAATGACTTTAATCATTGCCATCGTAACGGCATATACGGGTAGTGCACAGTATTTCTCATCTCTAGAAGCCCTGAATCTCGATATTAGACAGCTGGAAAATACAAAAATAGATAAACTCTTAATTGAACAAGAAGACGGTAGTATAAATTTAGTGTTCCACATTCCAGCAGATCTACAAATCAATCGTCATTTAAAGCATGCATCAATAAGAACTCTCCCCCCAGTCAAATATGGAAATTCATCATCTTCATTCAATGTAACAGCCAGTCCGTCTAACAATAGACTCTCTTCTAAATCTAAAACAGTAAATTCAAGTGCCATAATAAAGTTACCCGTAAACCAGACTATTAAAACAACTACAAGACAACCAAAGCCAACAGTCTACCCAATAACAATAGGTGAAAACATATACCTCCTTAATAGCAAACATATCTGCAGTAAAGCTAAAAACCTTCTGTTTGTTGTGCTTGTACATTCCTCCACCGTGAACTTTCAGAGGAGGAACAACATCAGAGAAACGTGGGCCAACTCTAATTTGTTCATGAACCACAGTATGAGGATTGTGTTTCTCCTAGGAAAACCGAAGAAAGATTCAACTCAAGCATTGATAGAACATGAGAGTAGATTACATAGAGATATAGTACAAGGGAACTTTCAAGATGAGTATCATAATCTTACTCATAAAGGTGAGTTACATAGAGGATCTTACATGAGTGCTCCCCTTGTTGCAGATATAGAGGATCTTACATAAGTGCCCATGCTTTGTTGAATTTATTGAGCGAGTTGAGGAAAAGAGATAAAATGCGAGGCTTGCCGAGCATTTTATCTCTTTTTCGCAACGAGTTTAATGAATTCAATAAAGTAGGAGCACGAATGTTAGATTCTATTTATCATAGGACCCTTATATTGCTCTGAAATCCCATTTCTGGCGTAAAAGTTATAGTTGTATCATTATGTATGCAACGTTGTTATTGATGTCATAACGTTTCACGTAAATCTGTAAACTACTATAATAGTGGTCTATCGAGTTTATTGTATGGAGTTATATCACTCCCAGATGCGCGCGACATCGTGTGATAATTATGTCTAATGCATTTTGTTTGTTGTATTTATGTATTATTATTGTTAAATATGCCAGAAATTACCCATGATTGGATTAATAAAAGTATTCTATTCTATTCTAAAGGTGTGCTCGGTCTCAGATGGGTTACAGAAAATTGCAGACAGGCTAAAACAGTTGTGAAAGTCGATGATGATGTATTTCTAAACATTTTCAAACTAATGGATGATCTGTTAACCACATATTCGAACATTTCTCGGAAAATACTGTGTCCTGTCAGACCAAAGGGTACCAGCCCGATCATGCGCGGAGGGGGCAAGTGGAAGGTGGATGAGAGAGATTTTTACAATTTGACCCATTACCCTGTGCCGCATTGCAATGGTTTCTTTACGGTAATAACTGGTGACGTAATTCCAGAGTTATATGAAGCTGCAAAGGTAACACCCTTCTTTTGGATAGACGATGTTTATATGTTTGGTTTGCTGCCCGACAAGGTGGGTAATATCAAACATGAACGTATAAATAACTTGAATTTAAAAGAACAAGAAGCGTTGAAGTGTTTTGAATCAAAGGAAAATGCGTGCGCGATGTTGGTTGCAAATGCGCACTCTGATGGTGCAATGGACAAGTTATGGTATGGGGCTCTGGCTCAGCATAAACAGTTGGCCCAAAGATACATCAAGGCATCCCTGTTTAACAAGCGATAACAAAAGTAATTGAAGCTCGGATGCTTTCTTTTAAATTTTTTTAAGCAACTGAGCTTATTAGAACATTTCGACGAACGACAAGTTAAAGTAATATGCCATTCCAACGTCATTAAAAATGGTTTAAACACCGACAATTTTATCCGTCTCAGAAGCTAGTGAAACTGCATACATGCTATTACCATTCTGAAAAATATATAACAGAACAACTTTAAGCGGCCACTCAAAAAGAAGAGCAAAAATTGTTTTTAAGACCAATTATCGCTTAATGCAGGTCAAAAGTATTGCAGAATGCTCCAAGAGAGCATTCTGCAATACTTTCGACCTTCATTAAGCTACCATTTGTCATAAACATCTTTGTTTTGTCTTTTTTTGAGTGGCCGCTTAAGACAGCTTTTACTGTAATACTTTCTGGCATCATTCTGACAACAGAATCTCAATGAGAAACCAACATTGTGGCTGTGCGTCACGGGAAAACTCAGACTAGCTTACTGACGAGAGACTTCGCTGTCTACACGAAAAAAGAAAATTGGATCCATAGTCACCAGTTGAGCCCACAGCGGAGACTGATTAGCCGATTGGGCGGACATCTATGGCAAGCCATGTGCACATTAATTCTTTAAACCTAAGTTTGAACTTCAAACCTAGGTTTGAAAATCTTAAACCTAGGTTTAAAAACTTTAAACCTAGGTTTGAAAGAAAAAGTGCTCATTAATTCTTTAAACCAGGGTTTGAAGTTTCAAACAGGGGTTTTAGCCTGCCAAATGTACATTAATTCTTTAAACCTACGTTTAAACTTTAAACCTAGGTTTGAAAATCTTAAACTTCGGTTTAAAAGAAAAAGTGCACATTAATTCTTCAAACCAGGGTTTTATGTTTCAAACAGGGGTTTCAGCCAGCCAAATGCACATTAATTCTTTAAACCCTAGTTTGAACTTCAAACCAATGTTTGAAAATCTCAAACCCCAGTTTAAAAAATAAACCAATCAAAACCTTCAAATTCGATGATAGGTTTTCATTGGTTCTGCAAATAAGCCCCGCCCCTTTAGCACGCCTTCTTACCGCGGATTAATTGCTATTACTCCGCGACCTGTCGAAACGAAACTGGGCCAAAATGAGCTACGAATGAAACCACTACTGTGTTTCCATGTTTAAAGTGATAGTGACCCCGTTTTTGCCAATTATTCTTTAATGGTGATTTTAATTGAAAAATAATTAGAAAAAAAATGAATTGAGATATAGACCACGTAATTAAAATTTATTTTTCTCACATATATAGGCTGAGATTAGATGGAATTTTGGCGTGTGTTTGCTGCTCCTTTTTGAATTAGTCCCCAAGTGAACCTAACGATATAAATATGGCTTATACAGCTCAGTGGAGGTAATTCGTCAGGCACACAGATAAGAGTGAGAAACAGAAAATTGTTTTTTCCTATCTCAACCAAAACATATGTTGTGGGTACTGGAAGCAACCGTCTCGATGAGACGTTTCTTTTGAGCACACATAACATATGTTTAAACTGATGAACACAATCGCAATTTCACGCTAAAAAATGCTTAACTGACCCAAGATTCGTGCATTAAACTATGATTCATCGCTTATACCGACTTATAAACTGGGACACCCTAAAACGCTGAACTTTCTGCTGAATTCAGCAACTTGCTATCAACTGAAATACCCTAAAACGCTGAACTGCCGTTTTTTTTTTCATATGTTTTGAACTTTGTTATGCATAACTATTTAATGATTTTATGTTTATGCACATAGCCTAAGCATATTCCTGCAAGAAAACTCAGTGCTATAAAATAACTGAGGAAGTTGAAGGACAGAAATGTGCGCTTAAAAGAATAAAAAAAACTTTCCTCTCCAGCAGCGAATGCTCATACTTCAGCAGCCTGTTCAGCAGCCTCTTCAGCAGCGAATGCTTTTAAAACATGTGCAATTTGTAAATAATGTTTTGATTTATATAAATTTGTTATAGAGGGCCACTTGGTTGAATGGCTATTTCAGCTAAAAGTGTACACCTCTTTAAATATTGTATAAAATAAATAAATAAATACGGGACTTCACATGCGCGCCATTTTCGCAAGAAAGTTTTGCCGAGTCTGACCTGGGTCTAAGCTGTTTGAAAAGTTTATCAGCGGACGACACTAGTAGCAGATGATTAAGGACATAAATGGGCGCTGAAAAAGAACATTTTTTCTCGAGCAGCGAAGGCTGGTACGAGTCTGCACATGCAGGCCTTCTCGCGAGAACATTTTGTCGGGCCTGAACTGTTTTCAAAGGTTATCAGCAGTCGACGCCTGTACATTAAACTAGGGGCTGAAAAAAAATTATAATGTTGACTTTCTTCTCGAGTAGCGAATGCCCACACGATTGGACAGATCTGGGCGCTAAAATATAATTACATTTTCCTCTCGAACAGCGAAGGCTCATTCGAGACTACACAATGTCATGTAATTGTTCTACTTGTTGCATTGCTCAGACGAGCCTGTGCAGATTCGCGGGCGCATAAGTAAGATGAAGATGGATATTCAGAAGAAGAAATGGACCTCTATATACTACAAAATGGGCGTTAACTGAGGCTTTTGTGTATACATGCGCATGTACAGAGAGACGGAAAAACTGATAGAAACATAAGTATGCATATGCGTACAGACTGATAAACCTACATATATGCGCATTTATAGACAGGCCGGTTTCATTTTAATTCATTGCCTGTTTTTGGAAATGCACTAGCTAATATATGATATCTGTCTGTCTGTCTTTCTGTCTGTCTGTCAGGACATGTGTATTTATGTTTCTATCCGTCTGTCTGTATGAACATGCACACGGAAAGAAACATTCATGTGCATGTTCAGACAGACATTCGGATACATGTGCATGTTCAGACAGACAGACGGATAGATATAGGTGGTGCGGCCAGAAATATTTGAAAAGGATATCAGAAATTTATTAAATTTTCAATATTGCATTATTAATCGATGGACAGTCGTATGGAGGGAATACAGCGCAGAGTAATCATAAGTCAGATGATCCTGATAAACACTGTTTTCAGTACTACCCTTCCAACCCGGCAACGATTTCTATTATCTTCCCACTCCAAAGTTTTGGTATGTTATTTTCCCATGTTCCACATTAACACAATCAGACCCGTGGTGTGACCACCTAAGGATTTAATCCAATCAATTAGGTAACAAACTACCGTTTTCACACCCTGTTAATGGTCAGAGCGTGGCATAAACCACAGATATACACGTCACGTTTAAAACCTCCTTGATCATGATAAAATGTTTCAATTACTAGAAACCTACAGCTCAGCTGAGCACGAAATTCATCGTGCTTATAAATGTTAAAATGCCAACAATTTTTGTCATTTTAGCATTTATTAGCATAATATTTAAATCATCTACAAGGGCCTGGATGGGATATACAAAAGTCGCATAGCCAATAAAATGTATGTATCGAAATCCACTAGATAGCTGTACATGTATGTTTAAAGAATGGCTGTATGCATATGCGCCAAGTGCACAAATCTGCACACTCGTACATATATTCTTGGCTAACTTTTGAACATAATCTGGATCCGAACAGTTTGACACTAAGATGTTTTTATTGTTAAGTTATAAAGAAACATGTCGGACTGTTACCACCATGCGATTTACCTTAAAATGGCCAGTATTGTTAAGTTATAAAGAATTATGTCCATGCGATTTACCTTAAAGGGAATATTCCAGCTCTATTAATATTTATCTTGATCAAAAATAAATTCCTCATTAATTACTAATTTATTTTCACTACTCTGCTTCTTCATCAGCTAAGGTGATTAAAGACAAAGATTACTGTCCACTAGAGATTAACTGATAAGGGACGGTTTCAGTATCTCACAAAATTAATTAAACGCAAGTTTATTGCCCATAAAACCAATAACTGGCTGCTGACATGTTTTCCCTCATGGTTGCCAAATAGCTTGAAATCAAACATCTGGTCACCTCAGCTATGAGTTAATGGCACCACATCTCAGTGGAGAGAGCTTATAATTAGGCTGTGCTTCCATTCAATTATTACATTGAGTAATAATGGCTTCAAGTGATAAGAATGAGAATTAGGGGGGAGGGGCTACCTTACATGTTTGCACTACACAGTGACTAATATAGGTCACTGCACTACAGAAATAAGCAGTCTGGTTCAGGGCCCCTAAGTAAGTAATAGTTAAAGCATTAATTGAAATTGTAACATTAAGCTCTGTGCATGATATCTTCTGCTTTGCAAACATTTTGAACCCAGATCAGGCCCACCAAAATAAGAGACCTGATCAGGATCCAAACTGTTTGGTGCTCTGATCGCATTCCTGAAATTTTTTTTTGGGAAAAGTGAATTCTTAAAGAAAAAGGCAGACAATTAAAACATTCAAAATAATCCTGTATTCGCAAAGAGTACATGTATTTGCATTGTTTATGTCATAATTTTTATCATTCCAATTATCATTTCCATAAATCTGAGCAAATTCTTGAAAATTCAAACCAAGTCCAGTTTATTAGGTCCAATGCAACAAAATGGCTTGCAAGCCTAACAGACTCAGATCAGTCTGCGCGTTGATCCATGCAGACAGCAAAGACTATGACCATACAGTGTCTATATCCAGGTTGATCTGAGTCTCGCCTGTTTGTTCATTAATCTGCCAATTCTAGCCAGGGTCCTTGAAGCTTGGATACTTTAGCTACCCATTATGTTGCTGGGAAAACACTGATCAGACTATAATCAAACGCAGATGCGGTGCTTGATGCTCATACCATTTTACTTTAAACCTGTTTGTGTTGTCTGCTGATAAGCTTTACAAAAAATTTTGATAAGAGGTATGACATGTTGTCGGGCCTGATCTGGATCCACTTTGATAATCTTTCCAAACAAGTTAGAAATAGATCAGACCGAACATTATACACTGACTGTAATTAACGTGCTTGCCCTGATAACTGCACCTTGTGTAGTGCTGCCTGAGGAATTCTTCTTGGAGTATTCAAGTGGTTAATGGCGATCCCCAGTGGCATGTGAGTGCAATTAAATTATGGGCTAATTGGAGCAGTTTCAACAAAATAAACAGTCATATGGTTCCCAGTTTACAGTTAGGTCTATTATATTATAGATGCATATGAAAAAAAGTCGGAATTATCACTTTAAAATGGCCAGTGATTCTAAATAGATCTTGTTATTTTTCTTTTAAGGTTTTGCGTTCAATTCGTATTTTAAGAGAGTTATTTATTTCAT
Organism: Loripinus fragilis; assembly: GCA_964019695.1. Taxonomy (NCBI): domain Eukaryota; kingdom Metazoa; phylum Mollusca; class Bivalvia; order Lucinida; family Lucinidae; genus Loripinus; species Loripinus fragilis. The sequence continues at coordinate 20,254,792 of OZ026521.1, forward strand.
TTAATGTTTTTTTTTGTTCACGCTCATTTTGATGAAACACGGGCATTTATGTAAATAAATTTAACTTTCATAAAATTTCTTTAAATTATCCGTTAAATCATTAAAATTTATATAAATCTAGTATAGCAATTATCATTTACCGGTCAATTGACTTCGAATAAAGGTGTCGACGAGTTGTCTCATAAAGTGTCGACGATTTGTCTCACGATCTGTCGACGAATTTTCTCAAAAATGTGTCGACGAATAGTTCTGTCGACGAGTTGTCTTGTCCCCTTCATGTGTGATCCATTTACAATCAAATTAGTTAGGATGTTCCATTGCATATAATTGGGGGTCGTGTTTAATAGTTTCCATTGACCAAACGCCGGGCCCGATCTAGATCCCTATAAAACAGTGCAGACCCTTATGTAACACCACATTATATGGCCGCAGACCAATGGAATTTGACATCGAGCTACTAACTGTCAGAATAACACACCTCGTTATGCAACCAGATGTGTTTTAATCGCAGGTTGACACCTTCCCAGTAATCCCGATTTGATCAACACCTGGGGCCAATTTCATCGTGTTTTTGTCTTAAAAACATCGTACGGAGTTCGTACGTTAAAAATCGGGATTCATCAAACTATTGAACTTTGCGAACTTCTTACTTTTTGTCGTATATTTAAGACATATATTTAGGTGTCGCAGCTGACATCTTTGTCTTAAATATCACTAACTAAATACTAAGCTACCAAGGCTGCTGCATTTTACACGATTATAGAGGCTGAAGAGCAAAAATCGACAAAGGTTTAAATACCTCGAAAGTACTATAATCAAGACCACCCTTTACATACTATATGGTTTTCCAAAATGAGAAAATAAGACCCCTTTCCTTGGTGCTTATGAGTTATTTACTTGTCCAAGTAACCTCTCCCACCCCTTCTACTACCACGCTGTCTACTGTCACCAAGAGATTCGCCTATTGCCACCGTCAGTAGCTGAATTTATGCATAACCATCGCGCGTCTAAGGGAAGTATTTTTGTACTTTTTCACATGTCACAATTGTTAAACATGCTTATATACACATTCAAATGTACGGGTAAGTCATCGTCCATTTGCATGACTGTCAGGGACGACAATGATGAGGGGGCTTTCGTCAAACAACCATACGTTTTACATTCGATCAAGTTTCAAAACGTATGGTTTGTCTTTGTATGAGTACATGTATATGTGGAAGCTGTTCACTAGAGCTTTCAGTAGAACTTTACAACTCAACTCAACTCAAAATAATTTTATTCAACTCAGGTACGTAGTATGTAACAGCATGAGTTAAACATGTAATACAATTATATCCAAATTTGTATGACGTAGCGTTCGTATAACTAGAGGAAGATGTCAAAAGGGGGAGAGAAGCGGGGGAAGCATTAGCATAGAGCTGTAATTAGTATATCATTTTAAATAGATGCAGCGAACTGGTGATAACAATGTTGGTGCTATCACCACCACCATCGTCACCCTATGCCATGTGCCCTAGAACCCACTGGGATCGCAATCCAGGGCAGGTACAAAGCATGAAGGGACATACATCCGGGTTAGCACAACCTCAGTTCCAACCGTAATACAAGTTGCGTTCTGAATTTTTACGTTTTCGGAAATTTCGACTTGTTATCTTAAGCACCCGGGGTGTGATGTTTAACTCATTTACGCCTTGCCTCCATTTTGTTGGATGTTGGCAAACAGTGCAGATCCAGATCAGACTCCACATAACCAAGGTGGCGTCGGATCAGGTTCTCCGCTGTTGTTCGCTAGAAATTTGAATAAAAAAGAAAAACACCAGAAAAGACCCCAACAGTGGTTATGAGCTCGTCCAAAAGATTAAGATGGGAAACTCCCTTCGACATGTATGGGTAAACATAAAGTGTGAAAATGAGTAATTTTTTGGGGGGCACAGTTTCATGAAACATTACGTACCATTTTAATCATGAATACAATATAATCTATTTCTTTTATGTTCAAATGATAATAGTATGTCCCTCTTAGGGGTCTGTAATTGAGCATTACATCAATCAATGAACAGCCGAGACAACCGCCCATAATGCTCACGACTCAGGACAAAATTTCGAGAGCATGCGAAATTTGTCGGCAGTATTGTATCCGCTTCTTAGGACTGGTTCTTGATGCTATCATTAAGTCTGTGAATTGAATTTGTTAAATGGATGTTGAGGATATCAGATTACATAAAAATGCTGAATTTGAATTATTATTTTTCATCTAGACATGTTAGAAAAAACACACTTCAGTTACTAGTTCCTCTCAGTATATTTTGTGGTTTAAGGTAATCTCACTGATTTGTGCCTTACTTGGACATGGTTTCTTATGATTTCAGGAAACCCGTCATCCAAAAGTCAAAGAGTTTGGCTACAGATCAGACGGACGTTTGACACAAGTATATGCGGAGAATTAAAGGGATTGATTTCTGAATAGGGTTAACTGTCGCCTGATCATCTCTAATTACAAAAGTTTTTATTTTTTATTTTCGAGATTCAATTTCAGAAGTTAGTTTGATTTCCGATATTAATTACTTTTGATATTCAAAACCAGATATTCGGTAACGCTATTTACAATGCAGGATAAATTACTAAAACAAGAAAAAAATCCGGATCCGATCATTATTATACCAACATATCTGTATTTCAATGCAACTTAGCTGGCTCCAATCGAGCTCTATCGTATGGTTATACACTTTTAAAAAGCTTTAATAGCGATTGTTGCAAAATACCTTATGCACGGATCCAGAAAAAAATGTAAGAGGGGGCCCTACTCTGCACTTCTGACGACATTTTTTGTTTGTTTGTTTTTAGGGGAGAAATGACCCAAATATCACTAAAAGCTGACCATGAACGGCCCGCCGGCGAAACGACATTTAGTTTATTTTTTAATTTTTGCGATTTTTAGGGGGGAGGGTCCGGACCTCCAGCCCCATATATACATATACAAACCTAAATACATACCTTCATACATACATGTACATACATACATGTATACACATACGTGAACATACATACACATGTACATACATACATACATACATTCATAGATATAAATAC